>CM076901.1:30826075-31369993 GCA_039519145.1 Kokia cookei
GGTTTCAGTCTTCGGCTCAAAGCCTGATATCTCTTTCTTTCTTTTCTTTTTCAACTTTCTCAAATTTACATACCATAACCTATTCCGCAACAATCATAAAGAATGCAAATTATGAACTAGTTAAATGTAAATTTAATGTTACGAAGTTATCGGATGAAGTTGTAGTTAAAGTGAACTCTAGGGACAAATCCGTAATTTTCTCTTTTCCACAATCGGTGACACGATCTTGATCTAGAATGAACTCAAAGCTTGGATGAATATTTTCTCTTCTCCCTTAGGGTTTCAATTTAAAAAGTTCATGAAGAAGATGACTTCTTTCTTTATTTTATCATCTTTATTTGTTTATAATGTTTTTTACTTAATTACATTTTTGTCATTTTATTAATTCTTTTAAATTTCACCCAATTGGAGCGCCAAGACCGTCCACTTACCTTCCTAATGGTATAATTACCATACCTTTCCTTACTCATCAATTAACATCTAATGCCCTTAATTAAAGGAATATAATTTTTACACCTTTTATGATTTAATCATTTTCACTTAATTAACCACCTAAACGATAAAATTTCTTAACCAAAATTTAATATTGTACTAATGATCTCGTAAATATTAAATAATTAATATTTACGGTCTGACACATCAAAATTATAGCCTCGAAACCACCATTCTCAATCACACTAAAAATAAACTATTTAATAAATCCTCATTTTATTAGGATTTAATTGCAATTTACCAAAATCTAAAGAGCTTCACATCATCCATTTAAAGAGGGTAAAATTTCATAATTGGTCCTTCAATTATATTAAATTTCAATTAAACAAACTTGTTTACAATTTAGTCTTAAACTAAATAAGACTAAATGAATAAATAACCCAAAAGCTAGTGGATGGTAATCATGTCACCGCTTGGACATTTTGACCATGGTTTAATTACCATATTGGTCCTTTTACTATTTTTAATCATCAAAATTTACATAAAATAAGACTCTGTAAATATTTAATAAAAATATTTACGGCCCTAAATATCATAAACAAGGTTCCGATACCTTATTTTCTAAAACCACTTGACTTTTGAACCAAACCACTTATACTAACATTTAATTCAATAATTAAAATTATTTAATTTAGAATTCCATATAAAATTATTATTGACTTATTTAATTTAAAACACTGATTATAAAAATTTTCTCGTTGAGTTTGTAGTCCCAAAACCACTATTTTCAATATCATCGAAACGGGCTGTTATAGTAGGGGGATTATACATGCCATGCTATTTCTTCTTTGCATATGCTAATTCATATACTAATGTTATTTTTTTAATTAGTTTTGAAAATGTACTTTTAATTACTATGCTCGGTTTATTTAAATAATAAGGTAAGTCATGAATAATTATTGCTTACTTTGATCAACAAGCATTTCGTAGAGTTGAAAATGTTATGGCAAAGTCAAACACTTCATAAAAATTGGAAGCTCTTTAAACTTGCCCAATAAAAGTATTCAAATTATTGAATAAAATAAAGCCTTTAATGGCTTGGTTAAGAGCGAAGATTCACAATTGTGACCAAATTGAGTAACTTGGATGAGGTGTTTGGGTTGTCATCTCATCTCGCGTAAAAAGATTTGATTGACAAACCGAAACTTTTAACACTCCACTAACCGAGCTGCCTCAAGAAATAAACTAAGGACATGTCAAATTGAGTAACTAGGTTGAGGTGCTTGGGTTGTCATCTCAATCCGTGTAAAAAGATTTGACTATGCCTCGAATTTGTTAATAAAAGAAAAGAAAAAATAAAATCAAGGAAAAGAAGAAAAAAATAAGAATTTAAATATTGAGTACGATTATCCTGCAAGTTTGATTAAGCCTTAATTTAGTTAAGTAGTTGATTTTTACATTATGTTAGAAATTTTATAAAATACTTATTGATTGAACATAGCAATTGCATTACCCTTGGCTAAGGAAGGAGAATTGATTTCAAAAAATATCGAATGATTTTAGTATAGAATACACATCATGCTTAAGGACAATCATAGGCTAAGTAGGGGGATTTTGATAGTAAATTAATTTGGTGTTATTATTTATTTTTGGCTAAATTACGAATAAAATGCTTCTAAAGTCATTTTTTTCTTATCAGGTATACAATAGAAATGTCACAATTCAAAATGACGAAAATGGGGCTTAAATGGAACGAAAAGTGAAGAGAGGAGACAAATTGAAAAAAGTTGAAGAGTTAGTAGATTTACTGGTTTAAAAATTGGATTGTTTGAAGTCGTCAAATGGTCAAATAATCAAATCTTATTTTTTTAGGTGATATTTTTTCTGATTTTTAGTTGAATAATTTTTATTTTAGTTAGTGGAGACTTTTCCTTAAGGAAGTCCATGCTAAATTTAGCATAATAAATGTATATAAATGCCTAGTGTTGGACACTCTTGATTAGAATTAGATGCAGTTATTTCATTTTATTTCCTCTTTTTTATGCGTCTGTAATCATTTTCTTCCTGCCAATTTGGTTTCAATTTCTTTCCTTTTCAATATTTTGGCTTAATTGCCTTTCCCAAGCCCTTTCCCCTTTCAAATTGCATATTTCCACTAAATTCATTTCCATACACCTACCAAGCATGATTAATTTCCTGCTCAACTAGCATCTTTCTTAGTCATAGCCTGATTATCACTCCAACAAGAAATAAATCGTGAGATAGAACCCGTACTAAAAAACCTTTTCAACTCAGTATTCGTTTCCGATATATGGGATAGTACAAATTCGTCCCTTAAAGTTAATTCGATTTCAATTCAAAAAAAGTGCGCGTAGGGTTGGGATCGTTTGGCGTACAATTGGGAAGTCGAATCTATCGTCTGTATTCGAATTCTCGCGAACCAATTGACGTGTTGGAGTGGAGAAAGTTAGTTGGATTCCGTCAAGGGAGACAATGATAGGATTTGAATAACCCACGCAATTGAGGTCGTTAATTTGAGTTGGGCTTTCTAGATCGCAAAGTTGTCGAAAACTTAAATTACAGGCACGAGCAACGTGGTTAAACATTCGGCAAGGGTCAATTTGTAGGTCATATCGAAATTGAATACAAAAGGAAAAGTTGGCGGTTAGAACGTTCTCGGGCGCTATAACCAACTTATTGATTGATAAAGAAAAAACCACTTTTTGAGGATCAGTTCAAGTTTGGAGTGAATCGAGGCTGAGGCTAAGATTTAATATATATATATCCAATTTATTTTATCTCATTTAATTTATTTTGTAGCAAAACTTCATTTTCATTTTATTTATTTCATTTCATTTTGTTTTTATTTTTTAATATTTTTATCACTAAACTCCCTTTAATTTATTTTCAAGAAGCTCATCACAAGACAAGGGGTCATTCTCGCGACAGTAATTTTGTCCACAAGAAAAAGCGAAATTGACATCTTGTTCTTAAGGATTCGACCCTACTACTCTATACTACTCTTTAGTATTATTTTTGTAGGAATTATATTTGGTTACTCGGCACACCTCAAAAAAATGTGAAACGACGAACTAGAGAAATATATCGCATGTATCACTATCCACAGTGAATGCATTTTCTTGATGTGAACAAGAGATGACTCGAGAATTAATTATTTTCTTCAAACTATTATTAAATAATTGAAGTTCGAAGTGGAAATTGAATTAATTAAGTCGTCATAGTTAAGAACAAGTTAATTAAATTAATTTACTCATAAATTCTAGTACAATAAAGTCATCATGACTTTAATGAAATAAATAATAGTTTTGTGCATAAAACTACTTATTGAGTTGGAAACAAAATATATGAGTTAGTTTAAAGATCAAATAACACATATATCTGACTAGTTTGTGGAAGGCAATAGAGGCCTCGTGCCCCATGCTGAGCATAGGATCGACAATAGCCAATGATGCAACCCAATGGGGTTAGGGTCTCGCTATCCAACTAGTTTGTATGAGCAGCACCAATGCACACAAACATAAGGTGCACACCTCGTGCTTGAGCCAGTTGCAGTAAGGCCAAGTAGCACAAAGCGACAACCAAAGTCAATAGGCAAAACAAAGTAATAGCTACAACAATGGAAATTGGCAAAGGCAAGCAAAAGTGATTTTAAAGGTTCATGTTTTTATTTTGGGACTTTGACCTAATTCGTTAATAAGTGGCCATATTGTACTTGAGTAACCTTTCAATTTAAATTTTCATTAATAAGTGGTCATATTGTACTTGAGTAAATTTTTGCAAAGGACTCAAGACTAACAAGGGAAGAAGATTGAACTTACTATTCTCTTTAATTTAGGAATTTCCATTTGTACTTACTATTCCTTTGAGCTTAATACGTTAGTTGTTTAAAAGCATAGGTGAAAACCTTTTAAAAAGATTGAACTTGTGACTTGGATGCATTGCATCACCACTTGAATATTGGATAGAGTTAAAGTTATGGTATTGTATAGAATATGTTAATGTAATAGCATCTACATAAGGACCTATATTGTAACATCTCCCCAGCGAAGTGTAGTACTTGAATACTATTAATAGAATTAAGGCTTGATAGAATGTGTCTTGAGTAATAAAACATTAGAATTGACTAAGTGCTTGAAGACTATGGATACACCCTTAGGTGAATCCTGTACTAAGGCGAGCTTGATGGTTTGACAAACTCTTCGATAGAGTATGCGTCACTCTAGTTGATAGATGAAAATGTTAAGTTTTAGTGTTAAGTCTCTTACGTGAAAAGAGCACTAGATATACTGTTAATTTATTATCCTAGTTGAACCATTTAGTTGGCCTAATGAATAATAGTTATAATAGGAAAAAATCTTTGAAATTGAAAGGACATGCATTTAAGATTAGAGAGAAAGTTGTTAGCCACGAGTGCCGAAGGAAGGGTAGTGAGGAGGAAAAACTTGCCCACTAAGTTTTCCTTTCGTGTGTACTTGTATAAAGCCAGCATTGGCTTCCTGATCAAGCTTTGTGCTTTCTTTGGCAAACTTTATTTCTCTCAAAAAACTTTCTGCATTTTCTCGGAAAACTTTAGAACTACGACTTGTCTAAAGGTTTGGGTTTGTTGTATTCATCAAACTCCATCGACATTTGATACCTAGTAAATATCGATGAAACTTAAGTTACTTTCATGGTTATTTACGATGCCTAGGGTTTTATGCTTTAGGGTCAATTTGAAAGGAAAACGGAGAAACTTTTAGATTTTGGGTTTCCTATTAATGTTCTTATTTAGTTTTTGGTAAAATGATTTGATAAGGTAGCTTTTTATATTATAGCTCAAACTCTAGAAAGTTCTTGAGATAGGGCAAGAGTCCTATTGTCTGAACTTTTCTGCATTTTTTTGGTAAGTTCCTTCATACACCATGTGTGTGTAATGTTCTTGTTTATGTTTGGTATAAGGTAAGTATACCAATTATGTGAAAGTGAACTTCTTATGTTAAAATAAAAGTATTGACTATGAAAATTTCGATCTAGAATATTGAGTGAACACCGTAAGGGCCTTGTTCTTTGTTAAGTCATTACCCTTCACACTCTAAAACCATATGGTTTGAACGAAAATGAAACAAATTCATTGCATTGCCTTCAATAAAATGAGCATTGAACTGGCAGATTGCGATACATGAAGAACGATTATGTTGCCTCTAGTGGGGCAATTGATATTGCAAACCAAATTGGCAAAGCATGACAAGGAAAGAAAATGAACAAATGACATGATCTCTAAAATGATCTCTAAAGCCTGACAAGTATGCATGGGCATAGTGTACGCGCCAAAAGGACATTGTCTATTGTAAGAATTGTGAAAGTTTGGTATTCGCCAACGAGCGAACTATGTAAAGTCTACTTGTGATTGTTATTCGCCAATGAGTGAACTGCATGTCTTACTGAGTAGGAAGGTTCAATTGTCTTATGTGTACCCACTTTCATTTCTGCTTCTAAACTCACTAAGTTCTTTGAACTTATTTCGTTACCTTTCCTTCTTAAGACCATTGAAAAAGTTAAGAAAACGCCTAGGACTATGCCAAAGGATACTTCATATTGTAAGGCTTCTAATGATTTTTGTATTATGTATGACAATCGGGGGGTGTGATAGTACTAGAAAGAATCATTGATTTCTCCCTACTTATTGTTTAAGTTGTTCCCATTTGGTCATCTTTAGCATACATTTTTAACATTTTTTTTTAATTTAGTTAGTGCATTTTCTAACTTAATGGATCTCAGTCTTATTGCCTTTGATTTTATAATATTTTTACTACTGATGTCGCTGCATGAGTCTATTCAGCATTGCCCCTAGAATTGTCGTTGTAGGAACTTGTTCAAAATTGTCGCTGTGTGAATATGTCCAAAGTTGTCGCTGTATAAGCATGTCCAGAATTGCGCCCAGAAATGCGTGAGCTATACAGCTAGTGTAACCAACTGGAATGGCCAAAGATTGCTAGATTTGGATGAAAGGACACCTGTACTATTCAACTACAGTTAAATACTCATGAGGATGAAAAGAGAAAAAGGTCTTCTTCTTCTAGATAGATTTTCTTCTCGAAACCATTTTTCGAAGCTTGCATCCATGGCAGCTTAACTTTCTAAAGGGCGACCTGACGTAGAAGAGGAGGCAGATTAGCTCCTGATGAGGAGCTCCTAAGTGCGACACAAGAGGAGAGTAAGGGAGCAAGTCAAGTAGCCTAGGAATAGTATTCTCCATTTGTTCTTTTATTTCTCTTTCTTAAAAGCTAGTAATTCATGTTATTTCAAGTTTGTATGGAACTCTTGATTTTTGAGACTAAATGATATCTTATTCAAGCTTGCTTTTATTGTTTAATCTTTTTAATTGTTTTGACCACGAAAGTTTGATTGTAGTATCTATCACTGGAAGGTGCAGCGACAAATTAATCTAACAAGCAAGACAATGGAAGTTGGTTGGGGATTGAAGTAATTTAATCCACTTGTTCTTGAATGTGTTGCATTGCCAGCACTAGAAGGTGTGGTTAGTGCGCATGTTTAAGTCTCAGATTTAATAGAAAAGCCGAGTTTGGTAAGAAATTAATTTTGTCATTATGCCTTATTGCAGCGACAATTACCTATTATTTTTAACCTTGTTAGTCACACTTAGTTTTCTATCGACTATTTACGTTAGGGACCTCATTTCATTATTACTACATTTCTTCTTTAATTTTACATTATTGCTTCGACAAATCAATCTCACAATTTTATTGCATTTACTTTTTCATTGCATTTACTTGTTCATTGCGCCGACAATTATAAACAACAAACATCTATCCTTATGGGATCGATATCCAACAGATTTACATCTGTCTACTATAATTGCATCAACAATGTACGCTTGCACATATTTGCTATGACGTTCGTTCATAGCACGATTAGAGTGGTGTTAAAGCTTAGGATTTTGAAGAACGATATTTTTCTAACTAAAATTTGTATTCACCAAATTGTGTTCTTTCCTTAATCTTTACAACAAAAATTTTAATTCTAAGTGTTTTTGGGCCCTTCCAGATTAAATTTTTATAAACATTATTGCTATACATACACCTAATTGTTTATGTAAACCTGAGTTTCCGCCAAATACATTTCTAAAAGGAAAAGATTTTAAGGCTGTAACGCGCCATTCCTGGACCCTCCTCAAGGGTTGGGTTAGGGACGCCACATATACCATATTAAGATTCTTAATTATGGTATCCTATGATTCTAAGGGGTTTTAAGGGTTTTAGTTTAGCCACAAAAAACTAAGAAAGATTTTAGTTAAGCCATAATAACTAGTGTTTTATCTTAGTCTTGTTCAAAAGATAGTGATTGTAAATGTTATACATTGTTCTTAAAAGGTAACAATTCAAGTATACTTAATTAGAAATCTTTGGTTATTATATATCAAGGTAATCGAGATAGGCAATTCGGGATGAACCACTATAAATCAATTGCTGAAACTTTTTTTTCCTTAACTCTTTTATTGTAGAAAAGTTTGTTGAAATTTTAAAATACGAATTTACTTCTTTTTATATTTTCGAGTCTAAAAAAATGTTAGTCTTTGACAATTAGGTTATCAAAATTTGTATGTCACTAATGTTGGTTTCCAAATTTATAATTTTAATAGTTGGGTGATCGAGTTCAGAACTCTCAAATAGTAAAATGTTTAATTATGTAATTTATTAACATAATAAAAATAACAAAACAAATTATTATAATTTTAAAAAAATATTAGTAATCAAATTGATTTAAAATTATATTGACAATAAGCAAGTTATAAGGAAGATCAAATATTAGTAAAATAAGTTTTGATAAACATAAATTTGATGATTAGATTTTAAAATTTCAAAGTTTGATAATTAAAATAAAACTTCTAAAAAGCTATGTGATAAAAAAATAACCTTTTTTTTCTTTTTCATTTAAAATTATAATAGTGTGTGAGCAATATTGTATGGTACATTAAAGAATTGGTAATACTATATATAATTTAAGCCTGATCATCCGAAGGTTCGTTATAGGCGCGTAATAAAGGTTTGAACAAAAAATGATACTCGTTTTTTAAACGGATCGGATTTCGGATAAGAGTTTTTTAGCTTAGGCTCGACCAGGCCCAAATAAATTAACTATTTTTAATAAAAAAAATTATTTTGATGGTTTTTTGTTGTTTCTGGTATGTTTTTGCTTTTTTTGTTATTGTTTTGCTATCATTTTTTCTGCTATTTTTTTGTTTGGATTTTTTATTTGTTTTTACTATTTTTTCGCTATAGTTTTTAATATTATTCGAATATTGTAGAATTTATATTTTATTATTAATTTTTTTACTATTTTATTTGCAACTATCTTAATATAAAAAAAATTTATTGTATTTTTAATGTTTGTTTTAATGTTTTAAGTGTATTTGATATATTATATTTTTTTTTAAATATGGTGTATATAATAAAATAATTTTAAAAAAAATGAATACGGGTAGGACCGGGCCGGGCTCAGGTTTGGCTTCTATAACTCAAGTCGAGTATGGACAAAAATTTTAAAGCCCTTTTTCGGTCTGAATTAGGCTAGGTCTAGCAATTGGACCTAAAATTTTATTGAAATCCAATCTGAATCCAACTCGACCCAACTCAACCCACGATTAGCTCTAATATCATCTTATATATGACATATTACTAACACTTATTAAATTGTTATTCTCTAACGGTTTTATTTTATTAATGTTAGTGTTTAAATTAATAAATTTTAATAGTTTGAAGACTAAGTTTAAATAAATAGTCGAAATATGTGTAATTTATTACTAACATTTGATAAATTTTATAACAAAAAATGGTATTATATGATAAATAACATGATAATAAATTATATAACTAGTAATGATATTAATAGTAGCTAATTAAATTGTAGACAAATACAATAATAGTACATGATTGATATCAGGGAACAAATTACTAACTATGCATTATAATTTTTTTTTTGGTGAATTACAAAGGGAGGGCAAGTCCTAACAATAACATGATTGGCACGACTCAAACCAAGATCACACCTGGGATAATGAACATCCTTAGTCATCAGACCAATACACGAGTTCACTATGCATTATAACTTTTATTTTATCTAAGTGGATTTATAGTTTAAGCTTTGTTATATAATGTTTTCACACTTCATAATTAGGCCTAAAAGCTTCAAGGGTAAAATAGGAATTTTGAGTCTAGATGTGTTCGGAATTTCATAAGTTTGGTAATCGATAACATTTTCGACAATGACTATTAGAAATTAAATCAATTTCTGAAAATGAGTTTTAAATAGCTTTAATTTTGAAAATAGGACTGATTTGTAAAAGAGTCCAAATTAAGAGTTTTTTTCGAAGCAACTTGACCAATCCAAAATCAACTTAAAACCCCTTTTTAAATTCAATTTAACGTCGACTTCTCCTTCCCATAATTTGTGTCATCTTTTGCTCTCCTAATCTCTTTCAATTTCTCTTAAACACCAACTTCTGAATTTCCTTTGAATTTTAATAACCCTTGATCACCTTTATCAACTTCATCATCTTCTTCAAACGTGAGTTTTTCTAAATTTGTTTCAAAGCTCATTTTTCTTCAAGAAAAGGTAACTAATCAACTTTCTATGAGCTTTAAATGATATCTAGTCCTTTAAACTAAGTTTTTAGCCATTAAAACGCAAGTTTTGAATAAAGGCCGAAAATAGGGTCTTTAATGGTGAAATTCGGGTTTGTGTATAAAAACTTAATACTAAAGTATTTTTCAACTAGTTTTAACGTGATTAGAAGGTTTCTAAAATTACTTTGAAGTTTCATTAAATATTTCTCGAGTTTTAATGAATTTTCGTTATTATAGCCATTGTATGTCGAAAATTTTCGGTATCTTAAAACGTGTAGTTTTGTGTGGTTTAAAGGTTTGGAATCAGTTGTGGGTAAATATGTACATGAACAAAAAAAATTTCATGCAAAAAGATTAAGTGTAGACCGAAATATTAGAGTTTAAAGTTTACTAGGTTAAAGGTTTCAGTTTTAGAGAACATAGCTTAGGCTATTGTTTGTGACTGCATGAGATGTGTGAATGACTGATTTTTGCTTGTGTAATTGTGTTATATGTGTGGTTGAAGAGTCGGAATCGATAGGACTTCAACAAGCAAAGACAAAGTCAAAAGAAAGTTTGTCTAAGCTTTCGGGTTTTTAAAAAAAACGTATATTTGGTGAGTGTTTTGGAATTGCTACTCATAGACGATTCATTGTGTATTTGGGAATTTAGAGATAGCCTAAACCCCTACTCTAAATTTTGAGTGTAAGTGTTCTTATACGTATGCTTAATATGTGAAACAAGTGCTTGTGCAGTTTGTGAAAAAGAGAATTAAGATATGATATTGTGAATAAACATGAGATGTTGTGACATATGCTATAAGCTTATGATGACTGCTGTGAAAGTGAATATGTGGGTATGTTCTTCATGTCATGTGATTGGTTATATTGTGATAATAAAGTGAATATACAGTGAATATATGATAAAAATATGTAATAATAATGTGGATATTTTGGCTTTGTGATCTTATAAGACCTTTGGATATAGTTGGCATGCCATAGGATTGTGAGTACTCACCTTTGTGTTGTAATATATGTGGGGCGTTAAGGCCTAGAGACATGTTGGAGAGATAAGGGAAAATTAGCTATGCTCCATTCAATGGAATATGTTTGACAAGCAAAGAGTCAAAATTAGAGGTTAAAGAAAGGGAGAAAGAAGTTGGAGGAAGGAAAAAAGGAAGAGGGAAGATGAGAAGGTTTGAGAGGATGCTAAGCCACTAGGGAAATATCTTTCAAAGAAGAAGGGCCCCCTGATGCCTCGTGTGTTAGGGTATATATAGGGGAGGTCCCCTTGTCTAATGGTGTCGCATCACCAACAAAAGAAATTTTAGGTTACTCATGTGGTTGGCTAGGTAGTAGGTCTATTACATGTCAATTGTCGTCAAGCGTAATACTATGTACTCATGCTCTAACATTCTCATTCATGAGGTTGTACGAGGTTGTTATACCTTAGTAATCCCTTAATGATCCCCCTAGAGGCTAAAAGCAAGTGGTTAGTCCCTCATAATCCAACGGTAGGTCACTATAAAAGGTATTCGACCAGGGGGCATCCGTCAGCCTCTATTTGGGTTCTCACAAAGTCGTTCCTCATTTTGCCATGTGTCATTGTTAGGGAAGGAGTATAACAACTTTTAAAGGGTAAGAATTAAATTGATAAAAAAAATTATAAATGTTGAAGGCTAAAAAGATTATTTTATCTTCTTTAGAACAACCATTAGCGGCAAAAATAAATGAAGGAATCAAGCAGGGGAGAATCTAGAGGGGCTAGTAAGGGCTCCGATCTCCTAAAATGGAAAATTTTCCACTTAGGTCCTTTAAAGTTTTTAAAATTTTAAATTATTAAAGGTAAAATTTCACTTTACCCCCAAAAAATGACAAAATTTTGATTTAATCATTTAAAATTTTAAATATTGTTATGTATGATTTTTTTTACGAATCATTACGTAATTAATATAGGTTCGAAAGATTAAGTAACTAACCTCGCCTTCGGAGTATTAATCTAACAACATCCTAATGTCTTCTAGCTCATCGCGTAGTCTCACGTAGCTCAGGCCATGGTTCCACATGTTCAAGCGACATGTTATTCAAAACGTATAATAAAAAAATTTATTGCACTGACTACGTATTTGTTAAGAAATAATGTTTACCTCATCACCAACGGGAACATGTATGGGTCGATCACCTTGGGACGTAAAAACAGTAGTCGTCAATAGGCCCACGACTGTAGTAGGAGCAGGAAACCACCGATCGACGCCACACTCGGTAACGTGGCTCGACATATATCCTAATAAAATGTGGACAATAAGATAGATCCCCAACTTAGTTTTCCGTACTCATGAAGTCCACTAGATGTAGTAGCCACCTTACATGCACTAAAATTTGAGATTTGTTGGGCATTAAAACGCCCCCAGTTAACCTCATGATGTATGCTTGGGCGTATTGTTCTATGACCTCCTCCGTTAGGTCTTCGGGGAGCTCATTGGAATTATCTTTCAACCAGTTCGTCAATATCTGACCACCTTTAAACTTGTCTAGGACCTTACCCAACAGTGCTTGGTAGAGGTTCACTTTATAGGGAACGATTACTGATCTCGTGATGACTGGCTCATCCACTGATAGACCGAGTTGTAACGTTACATCTTCGAGTGTGATTGTACACTCACCGCATGAAAGGTGGAAAGTATGTGTTTCGGGCCTCCATCTTTCTAGCAACGTGTTGATTAGTTTCAAATCGAGTTTGCAGCCCCAGACATGTGAGACGCATGTAAGAATCTAGCTGCTTGCAAGTGGCCACGAATTTTAGAGATCAAAGGCTTTCCCATATTATGAATAAAGCCTTTCAGAATACGATCATCCGTCTATTTACACAATAAAAAATTTCAAATTAAAAAATTAAATTTAATATTATTAAAATTAATGAAATTTAAATTTTCATATTGCCATTACTAATTGGGCGATGGAAATATGCTTGTCATCGAAGTAGATTAGAGAGGTGGTCATTTGTGAAAAATCGATTTTGAAAAATACAATATGAGATAATTAATAAAAATATTATTTCTAAATGAAAATATTGAACACAATCAAAACGAGAGAGTTAAGAGACTTGAGAGGGTTTGAGGGAGTTGAGAAAAGGATGTGAATGAAAAAAAATGAAATTTGAGGGGTATTTATAGGGTTAAAAAATTACCGTTGGGAATTTAATATTTTTTTATTGTTAGTGTGACAACGTTCAAAAAGTTGTTGCTTTTTTACCATTAAGGGAAAGCTCGTCCAACTAGGCACACTTCCTTGACACGTGTATAGAAAACTCACCTAGCTAGACACGTTTTCCATTAAAATCAACCTATTTCCCTAATTAATTTTAAAAACGTCCTAAAGGCCTAAATAATTATAAAAAAATTGGCCTATTGACCTTATGTAGCCCTTTTTTCCTTTACTTTTTCTTCTCTCATCTCTTTGTCTCTTCGTATTTCTCTCTGTGTTTCTCTAAAGCAACCTACAAACACAATAGTCACTAATTTAGAAATCGATATTTGATCGTCGTGCCGATTCCCGTCGCTAGTGGCTGACGTACACCAAAATTCTTACCCAGTCTCTTTTTGACCCTTTGAACATGAATATGGAGTTGGATTCTCCAAAAATTACCCCTGTTGAGTATGTCTCATATTTTAGTCAAATAAAAGATTGCTTGGTCAAGTTAAACAAAATATATTTTCTTTCTAGAATATTTAATAGTTATTAGTATAATATATTTTGCATTTATTAGCATAATTTATTTAACTTACGAATTTAGCATATAAATAAACTATTTTAAAACCTTAGAAAATACACCCATTAGAGATTAGAAATCATAAAACTTTTAGAGAATTTTGTGTTTACGTTTTGAGGGTTCTTTGTTTTCGGGTTTATCTCAATCTTTTTTACTCTTCGTTCTTTTGCTATTATAGTAAAATTATCTTAGCCCGTAATTTTTTATCCTATTTGAAGGGGTTTTTCCACGTTAAATATGTGTGTTCAATTTCTCAATTTCTTTCGCTATTTTTACTTTTTCGTTGCACAATCGGGTCAATCCCCAACAATTGGTATTAAAGCTAGTTCTATTTTCTTAGATCAGCTTGTTCAGAGATGGAAATAACAAAGTTCGACATTGAGAAATTCAATGGTGTCACAAATTTCAATTTTTGGTAAGTTTGGATGATGGCAATTCTAGTTTAGATCTCCCTGAAAAAGGTTGTTACCAAGAAAAAGCTCAAGAATCTAGATCAGTCAGAATGGAAGAGCTTGATGAAAAAGCTTTGTCTACAAGCCTCGTGAATAGGGTATTGCAGGAGGTATTGATGGAGAAGACCTCATCTACCTTGTGGACTCGACAATGAGTTTGGTTAGGATAGCAAGGTAGATAGACAAGTTTCCATTTTGGTAGCATCAAAGAAGCGAGACAAAAGGTGTCGCTATTGTAAGAAGTTAGGTCACGTCAAAGTAGATTATTATAAACTGCTAAAAAAAGGGCCTGCTTAGAGTAACGAGAAAGATGTAGTTGGTGCTAATTTGGCCGATGAAAGCAGTTATGATTTCTTGTTAGTGTCAACGAGCGATAGCTCCGAGCTTACGTCTGAGTGGACTCTAGATTCAGGATGTTCTTTCCACATGTGTCCTAACAAAGAATGGTTCTCCACATACAATTCAGTTGAAGGTGGAGTTGTGCACATGGGAAATGATACATCCAGTAAGGTAATCGATATTGATACTGTTAAAATTAGGATGCATGATGGGACGATTAGGACACTCTCAGATGTCAGGTATGTACCTGATTTACGAAAGAATCTCATCTCCATGAGTATTTTAGACTTGAAAGGTTGTAGAATCAACATCGAGTCAAACGACATTAAAGTATCTCATAGGGTTCTCATTTTGATGAAAGGTTAAAGTATCTCGTGGGGTTCTTGTTTTGATGAAAGGTTAAAGTATCTCGTGGGGTTCTCGTTTAGATGAAAGGTTAATGTATCTTGTGGGGTTCTCGTTTGATGAAAGTTAAAAGGATTGACAGTCTTTATATTCTAGAAAGGTCTACAGTGACTGGTGAAACCGGACGTCCCTCATTCGTTACGGAGTTGAAGTCAACTCGTTTGGAGCGAAGATAACTTGGTAATAGGAGGGAAAAATGTTCTTTGTTTTCTGGAGTGCTTTCCCTTATTGAAATTAACTCTTGTAGTTTACTTAAGCTTAAAATTCTTTAGGATAATGCTTGATGACACAAAGCTCGTGTCCTACTGGTTTACCTGACATAGCTAGCTGAAGCATATTGGTCAGACCTAATTACATCAACTATGTTTTGCTTGCATGAATCCATATGGAGTTTGATCAATCACTTGTGCCATTCGCTTGCAGTTTGATGCATTGTCCTACAGTTTTAAGTCTATAATGAGCAAGTCTACTTAGTATCCTTTATGTTATCTATTGGGATTAAATGGAGGGTATTATTTATTGAGTTTTTTTTTCTTTTTGTTGGTGTCTATTTCGTTCAAGAGAGATTCTTTTTTGGATGCAGGTTTTGAAAAGTGGGGCACTTAGTTCGTGAAAATCAGACTCGAGTTAGTTTTGATTTTGCAATGCACAAGTCGAAGGCTAGAAGTCTTCCACCTTCTAAGCATAGATTCAACTCAGTTAATTCCCTATATAGTTCAAGATAGACTCGTGGTGGGCTTTGACAAAGATGACGTTGTGGAAATATGAGTTAAGGTGGAGATTTGTTGAGTGTGTCTCATATTTCAATCAAATAAAAAATTGCTTTCAAGTCAAGTTAAACAAAATATATTTTCTTTCTAGAAGATTTAGTATTTATTAGTATAATATATTTTACATTTATTAGCATAATTTATTTGACTTACGAATTTAGCCTATATATAGGTTATTTTACAACCTTAGAAAATACACCTGTTAGAGATTATAACTTATAACACTTTTGGAGAATTTTGTATTTACGTTTTGAGAGTTTTTTGTTTTTAGGTTTCAGGGTTTAATTTTTTATCTCCATTTTTTATACTTTTAATTCTTTTGCCATTGTAGTAAAATTATCTTTGCTCATGGTTTGTTTTATCCTTTTAGGATGAGTTTTTCCACATTAAATATGTGTGTTCAATTTCTCAATTTCTTTCGCTATTTTTACTTCTTCGTTGCTTAATCGGGTCGATCCCAACAGTCTCAAACTAAACAAATCTATTCTTGCAAATTCAAACTTCTCCTTGCTCGATATCAAAATTCGAATATTGACTCAATTTGATTCCAAGGTATGTTGTTCTCCTTGACCTCTTCTACATTCCTATCATTCAAATTTTCGAGATGACGACACGAGACCTCAGAACTAGCCTCAATGCTAAATTAAATATGTTCCTTTCTTTTTTTCTTTTTTTTTTCTTCTTTCTTTGATTTTGTTTCCTTTCTCTCCGTTGCGGGCCTTCACTTCTCTTAGAGTTTTTTTCTTGTTCTTTTTGTGTTGTTGTTGGGGTGTGTATGTTTTGTAGTTGATGGTGTTGTGAGAATACCTTTAAGGTGGTGATGGTAAGTGGATTAGTTGTCAAAGGGTTTGGATTTTAAAGTGGCGAGAGTGGAGGGTCGATAGTGGTGGTGATGTGGTGGTTGGTTAACTAGATAGTTGAGGTGATCGTGTCAAGAGGAGTTGATAATGATGTGGGTAAGAGAAGAACAAGTTCAAAATTTTTTAATTTTTCTACAAAACAAAGAACAAAAAGAGAAAGAAGATGAATTTTTAGAAAAATATTTTTAATTGCCTAGAAAAATTTAGGTGAAAGTCACGTCAGTATAACTAAAAGTCTTTAATTGCCTAGAAAAGTTTTCTTGTTTAAATAATTAGTTTTTAGTTTTTCTTTTATCAAATCTTTCAAAAGATTTTTCCTAAATTTTTTAATTTTTAAAACATTTATTAATTTTTCTAAATTTATAATTTATTATTATTTTGCATGTAACTTATAAAATAAAATATCATCACATCACCAATTATGCACATATGGAATGCCACATCACTGGATGTTGTTGACCATTATCAATTAATGGACACATTATCAATTACATTAGAAATTGATCACTTGATAAAACATGAAACCTTAAATGTTAATGTTCTAAGAATAGGAATCAAGAAAACTCTCTCTTTTGACTCAGAGAGGACAGTGTTCGGTTGTAGTTGAGTTGTGAGTGAGTGGTGATTTTGTTTTAAGGGGTTGTAATGGCGGAGGACGAGGTATCTCTACTAGAGGAGGAGCTTATCCAATTAACGGTTCGGAGTTCTCTGATTGAATTGAAAGGCCGAATGTCCCTTTTGTGCACGATGTGAACTAAAAAACTTTTAATCTGGACAACTTTCGGGCGCAGATGAAGAGTGTCTAGAAAACTAGTAAGAAGTTTGAAATCGGGTTGGTGGGACAGAATCTATTCTTGGTTTTCTTTAATAGTGTGATGGATATGGAACGAATCATGGAGGGAGGGTCGTGGTTTTTTAGACAATAATTAGTGATTATGGAGAGGCATCTTTATTTTTACAAGTGATAGTGGGAAAATGTTTTTGGCCTTTAAATTTGAGAACCTTTCATTGTTCTGTTTGGGTTGTGGGAAAATAGGACATGGAGTGGTGGACAATGATGGGCAAAAGAGGAGGATTCTTTTCTGTATACTAATGCCCTGCGGGCTGAATCAAAGTTACTGGGAAAAGAGTATATCCAGTTTAGGATATCTTCGAATTTTTCTAAAGTTCAATGAAATTATACTGGTCCGGTGAGGCAAATAGAGGGGAAGCAAGAAGGGGGAAATTTTATTGAACCTCCAGCGAACAATGGGGAAGAGAGACCATCGGAGACGGAGATGGGGGAGCGTAAGTGAATATGGAAATTAAGGGATTAGTAGACATGAACGGATTTTTAAGGGAGAACATTTCGACAGTAATGGGGTTCCCACAAAAATTAGAAAGAAATCAGAGGAAATAATGCCGATGGATAAGAATATGATTGAGAAAAGTAAACGGGTAATAAAAAGAAAGAAGTTAAAATTTCAAGGGAGGATTCAAAGTCAACTCTAGCTAGTTGGGAACGAATTTCAAGGGATTCATGTGATATTTCTCTGCCAGCATTAAATTCCTCAAGAAAGAGAAAGTTACTTGGTTTATGGGATGACGTGGCAGATATATTTACTCAGAAATGAGATTCTATTAAAAAATCTAGAATTAACATGGAAGATTCTAGTAAATTTGGTATTTTAGATTCGGGGAAATGGCTATTAGACCAAATTAATGTTTCTTCAAATTTTAGATCGACGATTACTAATAGGTAAACCGACTGAGAGTAATGAGGATTCTCAATTGGAATGTTCGTGGTCTGGGGAAATTGTGAACAGTTAAACGACTTTGTTATGTTTTGAAGTCAAATAGTCCTCAAATTGTCTTCTTTATGGAGACAAAGCTGGATAGGAACCGAATGGAGAAAGTTTGAAGCACATGCAATTTTAACTACGGAATTAAGGTTGATGCTATTGGGTCAAGGGGGGATTATGTTTAGCTTGGAGGGATGATGTTGATGTCCGTATTTGTAGCTACTCCAAGAACCATATTGATGTTCTAATTCATGAAGCAGATGGTGATAATATGTGGCATTATATTGGGTTTTATGGGGAACCTTTTGCAAATACTAGCAATGTGACCTGGGACTTATTAAAGAGACTTGGGGAGGGGAATAGGTATCCTTGGTTCGTAAGTGGTGATTTCAATGAGATTTTATACTCATTTGAAAAAGTTGGAGGGTTACCTAGAGAGGAATGTAGAATGAAAGTCTTTCGGAAAGTGTTAAGAGTATTATGAGTTGAATGATGTTGGATATTCTGGCACTTCGTACACATGGGAACGGGGTAACTTGCTTAAGACTAATATAAGGAACGATTAGATAGAGGAGTTACGTTTACGATTTGGTTGAATATGTTTCGGAATGGTATAGTCCGACACCTTCCTCACTCTTTTTTGGACCATTGTCCACTTTTGATAAACACTGATGAGAGTATGCAGCCCATTGGAAGATCAACCTTTAAGTTTGAAGCATGGTGGTTGTTGAAGGATTCACTGGAAGATGAAATTGCAAGATCTTGGAAGGTGCCAGCAAATTCTATTTTTGATAAACTTCATTGTCTGAGTTTGAGATTGATGACTTGGGCAAAAGATATTAGAAGAAATCGGGTGGGCTTAAAATGCAGACTTGAGGAGAGGTTGGGCGAACTTCTTCAGGGGAATCGAGATGATGGTAAATTGCAGAGATAATTGACAGTCGAAGAAGCTTGAATCTTGAGATAGACAAAGACGAGGCCTACTGGTGCAGCGAGCAAGGGCCAATTGGCTCCGATTGGGAGACAAGAACATGTCATTTTTTCACCGCTTTGCCACGACTAGAAAAAAGAACAATGTCATCACGTGTTTGCATAGGGAAGATCGTACAGTAACAGATCATAAGGATGAAATTGGAGAAATTGCTACAGATTTTTTCCGATCTTTATTTACTTCGAATATGATAAGTGAAGGGGAACATATTTTATCTGGTATTAATACCGTTATTTTCGAGGAGGATAATATTTATCTTTTGGGCCGCTTTACTGAAGAGGAGATTTTTGTAGCTCTCCAAGCAATGGGGCCAACGAAAGCTCCGAGTTTTGACGGCTTCCCTGTTGTTTTTTACTAGAGATTTTGGAAGATTGTTCTTGATGATGTAGTCTCTTTCTGTTTGGGAGCACTTAATGAAGGTATTCATCTTGATAAGGCAAACATTACTAAAATTGTTCTTGTAACATCCCGTTTTTCAGTGGTGTCAGAAACAGTGATTTTGGGAACCACAAACCTAATGGGAAAATTTTTATAATGAGTGTTTAAATTAAATAAGTCAATAATAATTTTATATGGAATTTTGAAATGACTAATTTTAATTATTGAATTAAAAGATAGTAAGTAGTTTGGTTTAAAAGTCAAGTGGTTTTAGAAAATGAGGTATCGAGACCTTGTTTCTGAAAGTAAAGGCCGTAAATATTTTTATTAACTATTTACAGAGTCTTATTATATGTGAATTGAAGTTTGGTTGGGTATTAAGGAAAAATGAGTAAATTGTAAAAGCGGTAAAAGTTAATTGCTATTAACTAAAAATAGTAAAGGGGCCAAAATGGTAATTAAACCATGGTAAAAAAGTCCATGTGGTGGTGGATATGATTGATTCCATTAACTTTTAGGTTATTTATTCATTTAGTCCTAATTAGTTTAGGACTAAATTGAAAATAAGTTTGGACCAAATATGAAATTGGACTCTCTTTAAATGGCCTAATACTAGAAATGATATGAAACTCATTAGATTTTGGTAAATTGCAATTAAATCCTAATAAAATGAGGATTTACTAATTAATTTAATTTAGTATGCTCGAGAATGGTGATTTCGTGGCCACAAATTCGATGTGTTAGATCGTAAATATTAAGTATTTAATATTTACAAGGTCATTAGTATAGTATTAAATTTTGGTTAAGAAATTCTATCATTTAGGTAGTTAATTAAATAAAAAGGATCAAATCGTAAAAGGTACGAAAGTTGAATTCTATTAATTGAAAGGTAAGTCAAGATACTTAAATGGTAATATAACCATTAGTAACTTGAGTGGACAAACTTGGCTTAAATTTTGGTTGAAATTAGGTATGAACAAAGGGTAAATTGGTAAATTTATAAACAAATAAATTTAAGCTAAAATTAAAAGAATGAAAAGTCATCATCTTCCTTTCTTTTAGCTTGTAAAGCTGAAAGCCTAAGTTGGAGAAGAGAAAACCATTGTCCAAACTTTGTGTCTTCGATTAGGTGAGTAAACTTCGTCCATTTTAGTAATTTTTATGTTTTTGAGTCCGTATTAGATTAATCTACCTAGCTCAAGGACTAATTTATGATTTTGTCAAATGTTATATATTTTTCCATTGATGAATAAGCTTGTTCTTGAAAGATTATCGAAGATTTATAAGCTTGGTTGTTAGATTTGATTATTTTGTAAAGTAGTTTTTGATGATTTCAATGTTTAAGGACTAAAATGTTAAAGTGATAAATTTGCAAGGACTTAAGGTGAAATAATTGCAAAAGTGGGCTGCATTGAAGTACTATAGTATTCGGTTGAACTTGATTTTGTTTAAAAATGGTTAATTTGCAAGTTTTGAGCTAAGGGAGTAAATTGAATAAAAGTGAAAAATTAAGGGCAAATTTGTAAAATGTCAAGAAGAACTTAATTGCTTAAAGTAAGTTTATTTTACTGTTGAATTAGTTAATTGAATGAAATTATTATTATAGATCAAGAATAAGATGAAAATCGAAGCAAGGAGAAAATTATGGAATAGTCGTTATACTTTGATGATTACTACAAATCAGTCTTGTAAGTTCGTATTCTTAGTTTATATGTTGTTATAATCCCTTTTATTTTTTTTATTATTATTGTAGCAAATTAAATATGCTGGATACTTTGAGAAATTTAAGATAGGAATGAAGAAAGGAGACGTTAAGCCTTAGGCCGGTGATCTATATCGACGTGATGGTTGAGATCCTGTATATGCTGTAGTTTCCTGACAACTTTTATGAGTAGCATCATGAGTCGATAGACTCAGGATGAATACTGAATACTGATTATATGGACCCCTACGATGGCTGAGTTTCTACATACGTTATGGATTCTCATCAGCTTGTATGAGCAACATCGTGAGTGGGTAATTCTGGATCGTATCGATGGTTGAGTTTCAGCATATGTTACGGATTCTCATTAGCTTGTCTGAGTAGCATCATTTACTGGTTAAACTCTGTCTTGGCTCGAATGATCTAACTTATCTGGGCTCGTAAGAGTTAACCTATCTGGGCTTGTATGAACTAATTTTTTCTGGGTTCATATAAGCTAAATTTCTGGAAGACTCAGTGAGATTAACCTGATGCTAATGCCACGGGATAACGAAGATGTTTTATTATTCTTTCCGTAACAAAATATGTTATTTTGTAAGTTAATTGTTCTTACGAACTTACTAAGCTTTGTAAGCTTACCTGTGTATATGTTTACTGTTTTGTAGATTCATTTGCTATTGAAAGATCGGATCCTCAAGAAAAATCACACTATCTCGGGAGCTTGCTCGGTAGTCTTTATATCACTTGGCTTATATGACATGTATTAGGATTGTGTTACTTGAGTTGTTTTGGTGTAATGGTTAAATAGCATGGTAACATTTGGATGAATGTTTTGATATGTATTCTTTGTTGTTATGTGAAGAATTATATACCAATATGAAATGTCTATGTAGGTATGATTTTGAGAAATTGGTAAATATTGTAGACTATTGTGTAAACTTAGAAATTTATGCATATATTTGACATCTGCATACTTGTTTTGGTAGTATACTTGCTTGTACCAGTAGAAGTATAGAGGAAGTGAGATGTAGGTTACTGACTTGGGTTGCTTCGGTAAATGCAAGATAAGTATTGGTAGTTCTACTTATAGAAGTATCAATAGTCTGTGAACTTGTATCGATAGAAGTTGTAGGGTAGAACTTCTTAACTCTCTGGAGTTTTTAGTATCGGTGGAAGCATGACTTGTTTCGGTAGTTGTGTCACATGTATCGATAAAAACATCTCGAGTATCGGTAGAACTCTGCACTATTTTTGAACTATTTTCTGACTGAACAACTACCGTTACTTGTCTAACAGGTATCGATAAAAGTCTCCAAAAATCATGAAAATGACCTTTTTACCCTTGTTGAGTTGTGATTATAATCAATTGATGATTTATGATGTGTTGGGTGCACATTTTTATTAAAATAAGATTGAATGAAATGATAATAAAAGATGAACAGTGATATATGAACAGTAAGACACTAAGACCCTGACCGGTGACAGTTTCGAGTTTTGGTGTTACAATTCTTATACCCAAAATTCAAAACCCCACAACTTTAGTTAATTAAAAACCGATTAGCTTGTGTTCTGTGATTTATAAAATGGTGGCAAAAGTTCTGGCTAACAGATTACAAAATTTGATTGGAAATTGTATTGATGATGTTCAAAGCGCATTTGTGCCGAGTCGCTTAATTACTGATAATGTGCTTTTAACGTATAAGCTGCTTGACACTTTTTAGAAATAAACACACAGGGAGAATTGGTTGTATGACTATCAAGCTCGATATGAGCAAAGCATACAACTGTGTTGAGTGGGGTTTCTTGAGGGCTGTTATGATAAAAATGGGCTTTGCCACTGCTTGGGTGGAAAAGGTTATGCTTTGCATTTCATCAACATCTTACTCAGTTCGAATAAATGGTAATGCTAGAAGGAATTTTATTCCGACTAGGGGGTTGAGGCAAGGGGATCCCCTTAGCCCTTTTTTGTTTCTTTTGTGTGCTGAGGGATTATCGACGCTGATGCGTTTGGCCATGGACAATGGGGACTTGAAGGGGGTTAGAATGAGTAGAAGGGGTTCGAGTGTGTCACATCTACTGTTTGCTTATGACAACATTCTTTTTTGTGCGACAATAATGGAAGATGTGGTTTTAATGAAGCAGTTATTAAAGGAGTATGAGGAGTGTTCAGGGTAGAAAGTTAATTATGAAAAATCGACCATTCTTTTCAACTCTAACACCTCAGAGGATGAGAAGGTTCGTTTGGCTACACTTATGGGTTTGCGTATTTCTTACAATTCTGAGAATTATTTGGGGCTCCCTAATATGGTGGGTCAGAGGAAAAGGCAGCCTTTTCAGAATATTAAGGATAACATCGCCCAAAAAATTGAGAGTTGGAGTTCGAGAGTCTTATCTCAAGGGGGGAAAGAAATTTTCATTAAATCAGTATTACAGGCAGTTCCCTCCTATGTTATGTCCTGCTTTTTATTGTCTAGGGTGTTTTGCATTGATTTGGAGAAAATTTTTGCTTGTTATTGGTGGCGTAATAGTACAAGGAAGAAACGAGTGCACTAGTGTGAATAGCATCATATGTGCCAGATGAAATCGGATGGAAGGATGAGGTTTCGAGATATGAGGAAGTTTAACATATCACTCTTGGCAAAGCAGAGGTGGCGTATCATTACCCAACCAGATTCGTTACTTTCACTTGTGTTTAAAGCGAAATATTTTCATGAGATCGATTTTATGCATTCTACTTTGGGTATTAACCCTTCTTATGTTTAGAGAAGTATTTGGGCCACAAAAGGTGTTTTAGAGAAAGGTGTTTGCTGGAGAGTCAATTTGGGTGATAAAATTTCTGTTATGTCGGACCCTTGGATCCCCGAAAATACCAACTTTATATTGTCTAGTCTCATTATTAATGATCAGAATTTGAGAGTTATTGATCTAATTGCAACAGATAGTTGCAATTGGAAAAAAGAGGTCATCGAATTTACCTTCATGGAGCCTGATGCAGTAAACATCCTCAAGATCCCTATGGCAATTGAAGAACATTCGGATTATATGGTGTGGGGGCTTGAGGTTTCTGGTGAGTTCTTGGTGCGAAGTACTTACAAAGAATTACAAGGCAGTAATTGGGATCCTAGCGCTTATGCTTTATAAACAACTTCTACAAATTTTTACAAATCTCTCTGGAGTCTAAACATTCCAAGAAAGGTAAAAATTACTCTCCAGTGTTTTTCCAAAAATTATATACCTACTCTAGCTAACCTAAAGGTCAAAAAGCTAGTTGGTGATGCTCGGTGACCCCGGTGTGGTGGTGATGATGAACAGTGGACCATGTCATGCGAAGGTGCCAAAAAACAAAGGATATCTGGTTAGATCTCCAATACACATAGATTCATAGTAATTAAAATTTGGACACTACTAAGTGGCTCACTTGGGTATTCTAGAATAGTTCTATTCATCAGCAAAGAATCTTCTACTATGCTGTTTGAGCTATTTGAAGGAAAAAATATGCTTGTTCACGAAAAGAAACAGGTAGCAAGTAAGGACATTGTTACTTTTATTCGCAGATATGTTGTAGAATTAGATGGTTTGGAGTCTAAGGCTTTTACCCCTGAAACAAAAAAGATAACCTGGTAGTGCCCGCTGTCATCCACAGTTAAAATCGACTTTGATGGGGCTTTTGACAGTCAAGGCTTCAAGGTAACTTTGGGGATTATTACAAGAGATGATAGTGGTTCGGTGTTGTTAGAGCATTCGATCTTACAGGATCATGTAGCCTCTGTGTTCACAGCGGAAGCATTGGCTTTTTAGTTGACGGAGAGAACGAGGTTGGAGAACGGTTGGTGGAGGGTGATCGTCGAAGGGGACTCTTTGTCCATCGTGTGAAAATGTCAATCACCTGGGCCAGATAAATCTTAAATTGGACCGCTGATTGCAAACATTAAAAGTATGGGTAAGAACTTTCAAGAACTCAATTTCGCTTTTGTTCCTATATCGGTAAATGAAAGAGCTCATAACCTTGCTAAACTGAAAATGAAAGAGTGGAAGCAAATTTACCTGGTACAAAGGGATTTCTTGGTGATGTCATTGGGTGGATCGATGGTACGCCTTCTGGACAGTTAATCTAGAGATGAAGTTAGTGATTGTGCAGAGGGGAGAATGAAATTTGATGGGTTTTTTGGGACGCCCCTCGGTTTAATGAATCGTCAAGAGCTTACTTTGATTAAAGCTTCTTTGGAAAGTGACGATTGGCTTTCTGATTGGGCATCTAAACGGTGCTTCCACGTGTTTGCTTCAGATCAGATTTTGCTTATTTTCTTTTTCTTTTGTGGACTTCTTTTCTTTTCATTTGGGTTTTCTGTTATGAACCCTGTTGAAGCCCAATTTGTCCGGGCCCAACAGGATTTAAATTTATTTTAAAATTAAATTTATTTTAAGTTTAAATTTACTTAAAATTTAAATTTATTATAAATTTAAAGTTAAAATCTATCTAAATCATGTCCAATTACAATGTCCAAATACAAAAGCCCAAATTGAGGCCCAACCACAAATACAATCCCAAATTCCTTTGACTCATCACATTTAACCCATGCCAAATTACCTAAACCCTATAACAATTTGCACCGTTGACCCGAAAGTCACTTGCATTGTCATCACCACCATCCCAGCCAACCAGGGCCTGCCACGTCAGCACCGGCAGTGCCACCACCTTCAACTTGATCTGCCACCGTCACTGCATAGCCACCATTGCTGCACCTGCAAAAAAGGAGAAAAGACCAGTATTAAATGGCAAACAACAAATAATCATCATTGTAAATCTGGTTATTAAACCAGATTCAAACATTTTGTAAAGGGGACTTTTTTAGAAAAAAATCAATACAAAAAATAGTTTTAAGTCAATAGCGAGGAGAAAGCATTTCGCAATTTAAGTAGCAACAATCAATAGCAAACGGAGGTACCCAGAGGTACACAGAGCCACAAAAGAAGCATAAGAATCAGAAAACAAAACAAATATCCAAAGTAATCAATACTTTCAGCAGTTCCAGGTACATATTAAATGCATACATACATCCTTCGTTAATGCTTCCGTTCTTAAAATACATATGTATATTCTTTGAAACAATCAGACTCATTAAACAAACCCATGTATGTCGTCATTATCCTAATTTATTATCATACAACGTTTAAATAAATAAAAAGAGACATTAATGGTAATTAATATATTAGTTATAACCTAATAAGTATTATTAATAATAATATTAATAACGGTAATAATGAATTTAATAATAAAAAAATAGAAATTGAAAGGACAAAAAGGAAACTCCCTTGTTGCGTCGTCGCCGGAGTTCTGCCGAAGTCACCTCCGATCGTCGCCCACGCTTTGACGTATACCGATCTGCAGAGAATCAAACAGTGTTTTAAAAAAATACAAAATATTTTGAACAAGAAAAATGGTTTTAAAGAATAATAAACGAAAAGGAGAAGAGACTTTTGAACTTACCGGTGATCGGAGATGGGGGAGCGTGGACGATCGGACGGTGCTATGACAGAGACGCGCAACGGCGCGTGGCTACGGACCAGTGACCGGAGATGGGGGTACGTGGACCATCGGACGGCGCCATGGCGGAGACGAGCAACAGCGCGTGGCTACGGACTTGCGGCGGGCCAATGATCGGAGCTCGACCGGATGTGGGCCGAAGCTTGGCCGGCGTGAGAGGAGAGGAGAGAACAAAAGGAGAAGGAAGCCTTTTTTTAAAAAACTAAGGAAAAATGATTTTTTTTTACTAAAAGGGGTTATTTATAGGCCTTCAAAACGGCGTCGTTTTGAGGGCTGAGTTTCAGCCCTAAAACGACGCTGTTTTGAGCTATTACCCATGTCCGACCCGAAATCCGACCCGACTCGACTTAGGATCCGTGTGTTTTTAAAAAAGGGTTATTTATGCATTCGAACCTTCCGCTTTTTCTCAAATTTTTAGTCAGGTCCTTTTTGTACTTTTAATTAATTTTAAATTGGCCCAATAATTTTCAATGCTTTTCAATTTAATCCTTTGACCTTTTGAAAGCATCAGGGGTTGCCACGTGTCATTCTTTTGGTTTATTTATGCAGATGGTCCCTCATTTAATCCTTAAATCAAGTTCTATTTAATTACAAAATTAACCCAGAAATTTTCCATGGTTTTCAAACTAGTCCTCTGACTCCAGGATGCCTAAGGGGCTGCCATGTGTTACCATTTTGCCCTCGGGTATCCGAAAAGTCTCGTTTTCAACTCTGATTGCATCATTCTTCTTTCTCATCAATATTTTCATTTAATTTTAACCTTTATGCACTCGTATTTTGCATTTTTTTGATTTTTTTTTACCATTTATCTTCTTATTTATCTTACTTCGCGTTATTTAACATCCATTATTAACTGCTTATTCATATTAAACTCGCATGTTTGTTTTCAAAATGGTTTTTCATAAAAACTTTAAAATAGAGGCAATATTCTTTTATTTCGAGTTTCGAAAGTTTGTGCCTTAACTTACTAGGTGCAATTTTTCTTCAAATCAAAATAATCGAATACCCTTAAGCGAGGCAATGTTTCCTTATCTTCGATTCTGAAATATTGCGCCTTAACTTACTAGGTGCAACCTTTCTTCAAATCAAGATAATTGAATATCCTTTTCCCAAAATTTTAAAAAGTTTTACAAAGGAAATCTCGTTATTTCTAGATCTTGAAATGTCGTGTCCTAACTCACTGGACGTAACTTTCTTCCTCGATCACTTTGAAATAGAGGGATTTCCAAACAAACTTGATTTCTTTTAAACTT
The DNA here is from genome assembly GCA_039519145.1 of Kokia cookei. Classification (NCBI taxonomy): domain Eukaryota; kingdom Viridiplantae; phylum Streptophyta; class Magnoliopsida; order Malvales; family Malvaceae; genus Kokia; species Kokia cookei. The sequence continues at coordinate 30,854,375 of CM076901.1, forward strand.
AACTCATACATTCAAGGATCGTATTTTAAATTTTATTCGAGCTTTTAAATGTTACAAATTAAGACCCGAAAATAATTAATACGGTACCAATTTTGGGCGTATGAGGGTGCTAATCCTTTCTCATGCGTAACCGACTCCCGAACTTGTTTTTCTGGATTTTGAAGACCAACATGTTTTCAGAACGGTTTTTTAAAACGTTTTGCGGTGATCCAATCATACCGAATAAAGGATTGGTGGCGACTCCCATTTTCCAACATTAAAGTAATTTTCGAAACTCGTCATTTTGCAAAAAAAGGAGATGGTTTCGATAGACCCTATTTATGTTTGTTTGGTTTTGTATTCTGATTTTAAAAACAATTTACAGCCTAATTTGAAGTATTTCAAACAAAAAAAAATGTTAATGTTCTTAAAAAATAATGATCAAAATAATTAATCAGACAAATGTTAAGGGTTATTTTTGGTATTGTGTTTTTTTAAGAAAGTTGTTGTAGAGCAAAAGTAGAATCATAATTGATAAAAAAAATAAAAAAATAAAAAAAAAAATTTTATCACTCACGTATACTTGCGAAAATAATAAATTAAGAACATAAATGTGAGTTTAAAAATAACAAATAATAAATAATGAAGCGTATAATTTGAAATTAATTAATAATAACATATTAAATATGTATGATGTTAAAATGAAAAAAAATATAGGGTAAATTACACCAACAGTCACTCAACTTTGATACAACTGACAAAACAATCACTTTTATTTCAATTCAGTCACTCAACTTTAAAAAAATAACAAACCAATCCTTTTAATTATTTTTCGTTACAGACTTAACAAAAAGATGACATTTCATCCCACTGTGTAAACAACCCCATTTTAAATTCCTAACTAGGTTGTGCAGTAAAAGAAAAAGAAGAAGAACAAAAAAGGAAGATTAAAAGGTCTTTTTGCGTAAATAAAAAATATTAAAAGTTTGCCTCGTCCAAATCAGAAAGACCTTTTAGAGTGCTGATCGTATGGTTGCTCACTCGCTTCTCACCTGTTGACCTGTTCCCAACTTAAAGATGGAAGATTAAAAGTTTAAAGGCCATTCATTGTTGCAAAAACAAAAAATCACTTTGCTTGGTTGCTTCTTCACCCTTGATTACTAATCTTCAAACCTTCAGTTGGTTACTGCTTTGCAGTCATTAAGATCGTGTAAAAACTTTTTTTCATGAGAAACCTATGCTTTTCATGCTTCTTTGCAAATGATTACTATTGTTGAACCATAATTTTCCTCTTCTATTGTTGCTCATTTGAGACTTATTATATGATTGGTATTTCATGGATCTATGTGCTGCAACTCTCAACCTCAACCACAAAATAATGAACAACTCAAATTACAAGGTGGCTCAGCACTATCGAACTTATAGCAATAAGGGATAAGAAACATACAAACAACTCAGGCCCTAAATTTTAGCCATGAAAGCTTGATGACGGGAGTGGCAATGTCAAATAAATTTAATTTTGGATTCTAATCTGATGGCTTATCGGTCATTACAAACAAATGGTGGGGCAGTGGCAAGTCTAACTATAATGAAGTTAATGATGCTGATGAAGCTAAAATTGAGGGAGAAGACAAGCATCAAAGTATTGAAGAGCCTGATGACATGACTAATGACAAACCCGACCCAAAATGGAAAAATAGAGGATAGGATTAGCTCTCAAGAGTAATCTCTGCTAGCAGCTGTTAGAAAAAGGCCAATTGAAAAAGGACGAGAAGCACTTGAACTTGGTGTTTACAAGGGTCGTGGAATGAAAAAGCTAGGTAGCAGAAAGACATCTTTGCTACTTCGAATATTCAAATCTTCATTACCTATTGATTGGAAGAACGAAAAAGGAAGGATAAAAAGAAAATTGTTGGGGATCGACCTGATTAAGCAACGAACAAGTAAAAATAGCAGAAGAAATTGATAAATTGAACACACAAATTTAACGTGGAAAAACCCCTTCAAAGAAGATAAAAAACTGTGGACAAAGATAATTTTATTATAATAGCAAAATAATTAAGAGTAGAAAAGCTGGAGATAAAAACTAAACCTCGAAACTCAAAAACAAAAAAACTCTCAAAATGTAAGCACAAAATTCTCCAAAAGTGTTATGAGTTCTAATATTTAATGGGTATATTTTCTAATATTGTAAAAGAGCCTATTTATGAGCTAAATTCATAGGTCAAATACTAATAAAATAATTTAACTAATTAGAATTTGATTGAAACAAATAAATAGTTTAACTAGAAGATTATTTTCTCAAATTTGATTGAAAAATGAGGCATATTCAACAAATCTCCACCTTGACTCGTATTTCCACAACATTATCTTTGTCAAAGCCTGCCACAAGCTTATCTTGAACTATATAGGGAATTAACTGAATCGGATTTGTGCTTAGAAGCTAGAAGACTTCTAGCCTTCGACTTAGGCATTGCCAAACAAAAACTAACTCGAGTCTGATTTTCACGAACACAATTCCCTAACCTTTCAAAACTTGCATCCAAAAGATAACCTCTCTTCAACAAAACAGTCATACATTTTCCCCTCTTATAACCAAGTTGTCTCCGCTCCAAACGTGTTGACTTCAACTCCATAACGGACGAGAGACGTTCGATTTCACTGATCACTATAGAAACTTTCAGAATATAAAGACTATCGATCCTTTTACCTTTTAACAAAATGAGAGCCTCACGAAACACCTTAATGTCGCTAGACTCGATAATGATCTTGCAACCTTTCGTGTCTAAAATACTCAAAGGGATGAGATTATTTCGTAAATCAGGTACATACCTAACATTTGAGAGTGTCCTAATCGTCCCATCGTGCATCCTAATTTTAATAGTACCAATACCTATTACCTTACTAGATGAATCATTTCTAATGTGCACAACTCCACCTTCAGCCAACTTGTATGTGGAGAACCATTCTCTGTTGGGACACATGTGGAAAGAGCATCCTGAATCCACTCGGACGTAAGCTCGAAGCTATCGCTCGTTGACACTAACAAGAAATCATCATTACTTTCATCGGACAAATTAGCACCAATTACATATTTCTCGTTACTCTCAGCTTTCCTTTTATTTCATAGTTTATAACAATCTGCTTTGACGTGACCTAACTTCTTACAATAACGACACCTTTTGTCTCGCTTCTTTGATGCTACTAAAACGGAAGCTTGTCTATCCGCCTTGCTATTCAAACCAAACTCATTATCGAGTTTGTCTTTGCTCAACAAATGACCCTTCACATCCTCAAATGAGAGATTATCTCTCCCATAAATCATGATTTCCCTAAAAGACTTGTATGAAGGAGATAAAAAGCACAACAATAGCATAACCTGATCCTCATCGTCAATCTAAACCTCAACGTTATTTAAATCTTTTAAAAGAGTAATGAATTGATTGATGTGATCTCTAAAAAGTTCACCTTCGTTCATGCGAAACATAAATAGACTTTATTTAAACACTAAACGGTTAGCAAGAGACTTAGTCGCATAGAGAGTTTTTAACATTTTCTACAAGGTGGATGATGTCTTCTCCATTAATACGTTTTGCAATACCCTATTCGCTAGGCACAACTGAATTGCAGATAAGGCCTTTTCATTAAGCTCTTTCCATTCTGATTGATCTAGATTCTCGGGTTTTTTCTCGTAATGACCTTTTTCAGGCCGATTTGAACTAGAATTACCATAATCTGAACTTGCCACAAATTGAAATTTATGACACCATTGAACTTCTCAACGTCAAACCTTATTGTTTTCATCTTTGAACGGGTTGATTTGTGAAAATCAAATTAGTTTTGATATCACTTGTTGGAGGTTGACCTGATTAAGCAACGGACAAGTAAAAATAGTGGAAGAAATTTAGAAATTGAACACACAAATTTAATGTGAAAAAAACTCCTCCAAAGAGGATAAAAATCCACGAGCAAAGATAATTTTAATATAATGACAAAAAAAATAAAGAGTACAAAAATTGAAGATAAAAACTAATCCCCAAAACTCGTAAACAAAGAACTCTCAAAACGTAAACACAAAATTCTCCAAAAGTTTTATTAGTTCTAATCTTTAATGGGTTTATTTTCTAAGGTTGTAAAACATTCTATTTATAGGCTAAAGTCAAATAATAATAAAATAATCTAGACTAACTAGAATTTGATTGAAACAAATAAATAGAGTTTAACTAGAAGGTTATTTCTCAAATTTGATTGAAATATGAGTCATATTCAACAAAAAAAAACAATTAATCAAACTTTGTTTCGTTCAAATTTGACAAGTTAACTAGCCACGTCAGCTAGTTACAGACCACGCCACCTGTCTCGCTAGGTCTGTAACGGAAAATGTTAATGGGTGACTGATTTTCACTTTTTGATAACATTAGTGACTGATTTGTTATTTTTTAAAAGTTGAATGACTAAATTGAAACCAAAGTGATTGTTGGTGTAATTTACCTAAAAATATTGTAGAAGCCCATTTCCATCCAGGCCCAAAGAAAAACCAAAAAAATAAATAAATCCAAAAATAAAATAAATTAAAATTAAAATCCATTTTAATTCTATTTCCAGGCATTTTCTATTTGGTCTTTTCTTAGTCGATTTAAAATTCTAAACGGCGTCGTCTCTAGCTGAAATCAATGGTTATGAAATGCAGCCATTTTAACAACATGATTTCAAAATAAAAATGGAATTTTCCCTTCGTGGTCTTTTGACGTTTTTATTTTATTTTAAATTGGTCCATCCGAATTTTTTAAATATTTTTTTAATTAGCAAATAAATTTCATTTTTTAATTTAATCTTTTTCTAAATAAAAGGGGAAATTCCTCTTTAAATCCCCGCATATCCTCAATTGTTTTAATTTCACCCTTTTCGCATCTTAATCATTTTTTAAATTAGTAAACTGATTTTGTTCTTTCTTTAAATTGGTCCTTTGACCATTGCTTTAAAATAAAAGGGGAAATTTTGTAGTTTAACCCCTTTCTTTCTTTTTTTCTGTTTTTAAATCTGTCTGTTTTGTCTTATTTTAGGCTTAAAATTTTAAATTAGCAAGCTGTTTTTCCGGTTTTTAGACTTTCGTTAAAAAATATATATAAGAGTGAATTCTTCCTTAATTTCCTCATAAAGTCGTTTTATTTACTCTAAATTCATTTCTTTAAGTTTTACGAGTCCAATTTTTTTTATATGTCTTTAACCAAAATTTTCCCGTTTACCCCTTTTAAAATATTTTCAAATAATACACTTATTTGTTTGTTTTATTTTTATTTTTTAAACACCTTTTAAAGTTTATGCGTATATATTTTTTTAATATTATCTACTTGGTGTCGTTAAATTTACCTTATTTGATCGCATGTCATCGTATATTTATTTATTCATTTTTTACCATACTATTATTAGTTCTTTCTTTTTTTTCATTCGTGTTTACTGTAATATATATATATTCTTGCATTCCGATAAAATAAAAATATTTTAAAATCAAGATAATATTCGTTATTTCGTAACTTGAAAGATCACGTCTCAACTTACTAGGCACGGTCTCTCTTCAAATCGAGTAATTTTCTTCGTATTAAAAATTACAAAATACAGGATTTAAAAAACCGAGGCAATATCCCTTCGTGTGAAAACTCCGAAAAATTATGCCCTAACGTGCTGGATATGATTTTTTCGTACAATTTTCACAATCGAATATGCTCTTTTAAAATTCTCAAAATGTCTTCAATTTCGAAATTTCGAGAACGTCGTGCCCTAACGTGTTGCACACGACTTCAATTCCTCGTGAAATTCGAAATGCACGGGCATTTTTCTCTTCTAATTTATTTATTGAAGATAACGCTAAACAAATAATGCATACAAGGATCGTATTTTAAACTTCACTCGAGGTTTCAAAAAAATTTTATAATCAATACCGAAAAATAATCAACGTGGTACCAATTTTGGGCGTGTAAGGGTGCTAATCCTTCCTTACACGTAATCGACTCCCGAACTCATTTTTTTGGATTTTGAAGACCAAAATATTTTTCAAAACAGGTTTTAAACATTTTGTGGTGATCCAATCACACCAAATAAAATGATTGGTGGTGACTCTCATTTTCAATTTAAATTTTTAAAATGTCGAGACACGTTTCAAAAACGTTTCGACAGCTTGACGACTTCACTGGGGACTTTAAAAATAAAAAGAGAGTCAAGCCAAAAGTCGATTATTTCCGAGTCTTTTTGTTAAAATTTTTAAGCACTTGGTTTAATTTAATATGCGGTCCTTTGCATTTTTGTGTGATGTCATGATAATATTGTGTTGATATTACTGGTATAGGCTTGCATTCATGTGCATTCGTTAGTACACCTTTTAAGTGAAAGTAGGAAGCTACTCCTTCGTGAGGTTTTCACCTCCGTGCAAGATTGTGAATCACTTTTGGGATTACATTCATACCTATGTTTTCATGAAGTTTTCACTTCCGTGCAAACATATGAGAAATGTATCCCCCTGAACTGAACTCATCCGTATGAGCCTATAATGGGTGAGGATAGAGGAATCTGTCAGTTCAGGTATCCTTACTTTTGGACTGAAACTGCACTTAATTGACCCTAGGAGTCTACCCTAAGTAGAGTCACGCCAAACCTTTAGCGGTTACCCAAAACAATGTAGAAGAGAGACATTTTATGCTTTGCTCTTTACTTTTCCAATTTCATTCCTGTATTGATTGTACTGACTTGTTTTGTCTTCATTTTTCTTTTCGCATTGCATTTTCATTCAAATAAGGGTATTGATTTAAGCTTGATTACTAAACAGAGAACTGGTCATAAGAAAACGAGTTTCTTGATAAGGTAGAAGAAATATGGTCGTGTGTCTATGGTCAAAAGAAGGATAAAAAAACTGATGATTTGCCAGACGAGTAAAACGGAAACGAAGACCGCACAACAAGTCATTTTGACCCAAGTATGAGAAGTGACTAATCAGTTAACCATTCGAGCTGACATTTTGGACCTAAAATCGGAGTCAAACCAAGGTGAAGTCAGATGATTTCCTTGCGAAGATTAAGGCTTTTGAATACTAAGACACGATCATATGTGTATCTATCTTATGTAAAGGAATTTTTTTTCTAGTAAAGTTTTCTAGTAGAATTGAGTTACGAGTTAATGCCTTTCTTATGCATACATGCATTCATAAGCAGCACATTTAATTAACTTGTATATAATTCCATGAGAATTTACCTTAAGTAGAACCGTGTCAAACCTTTAGTGGTTACCTGAATAAGGTAAGAGACACGATTATGTTCCTGTTTCTTTGGCTTTAATTGCAATTTATTTTCAAGATTTTGTATTAATTACACTAACTTATTTTGAATTTGTTTGCATTGCACATTCATCCAAAAAAAGGGTTGATTCATGTTCTATTGCTAAATAGAGAACTGGTCATAAGAAAATGGATTCCTTGATACGGCAGAAGTCAACATGGTCGTGCATATGTAGTCAAAGAAAAACAGCGTGAAAAGGGTGATAGCTGGTCAAAGGGGTACCTATCGGAGTTTTGGGTTTACACTCAAATAAACGTAACTCATAACAAGTTTGTAAGAGCTGAAAAGATTATATATGATGAAACAAGGCAGATGTCCAATCACGAATATGTTGACTTACTCGATGTTAAAAGGAATAGGCATCGATTCCGAGCTGTCACTTAATATTGGAATCCAACTTCGAATGGTTCACATTTGAAAAGTAGGACATGATACCCACGATAGAAGAATACATCACTTTACCCTATTACTCGAGGATTTAGAATAATAAAGCCTACTTTGAATATGATGATCAGTCTTACCTACATAAGGTTAAAGTAGTGACGCACCTTTTCCGAGTCCTAACATAGTATTGGGATCCAACTTAGTCGCTTCACTTTCAGAAACATGGACATACTGTAAAAGAATACACTACGTTGCTCCATTAACTAAGAACTCAAGTTGATAAGGCCTACTCTAGAGGAGCGAGCATTAGGTTGCAGTCTTGATCAAGGAGAAAGGGGAAAACAAGTACATTGCTTTGAAAAACCCACAAGACATAGTACACTCAGATGCAAGAAAAAATGTTGACATCCTCGTATGAGTTAGTCGTCTGCCTAAAAGTGTTGGGGCACACAAAGGGCGCGGTTGCAGATTTGCTTGACCAATTTGACAAGAGAATCAGTCATGTTCTAGCAATCTTAGTCACTAAACACTTGTCGAAGAAGGGGCAAAAGAAGGTGTATTGGTGCACAAATTTTGCTGGTATGGATCCGTGACCATTGTAGAAAAGTCGAAAAGTCTAAGATAGGGACCATGTCGCAGGTAAGGACTCGACTAAGTGCGAGAAATGACTAACCACTTGTAGACTTTAGTCATTCAAAATCAACACTTTGAATTTGAAATCAGGGTTAAATCAGAGCAAAAATTAGCTTGGAAGATTAAGACTTTGAGCATTAAGGCACGACTATACTTGTATCTGCCTTATGTACAAAAATTTGTTTTCTAGTAAAGTTGTTCCAATGAAATGGAACCAAGAATCAATGCCTTTTTTGCATGCATTTTATCATTCATTAGCATTGCATTTCATTGAATTTTGAAGAAATAAATATAAAAATCTCACATATCTAAAACAATCGTGGTAAGGGAGAAAACATGATAAATCAAAATAATGTGAGAATGTTGAAAAAAAGTCATATGGAGAGTGAACCCATCGAGAGTTCATCCTTAAGCCCTTGGAAGCATTTTAGACAACTAGACTGTAGAGGAGCTTCCTGTAGTTTTTAGGATATTTCCAGAAGTAATATTCAAAATACACTTATTGCTCTAAGTCCGAGAGTAATATGGATCCTTTTGTAAAGGGCACATGATCACTATCTGTTATTTCAATAAAAATGATGCATTGTTTTTTGTCCCATTTAGCAAACACCTTATCATTTTTCTTATTCGTTCATACTACAATTAACTATTATTTGGTTCAATTATTCTTTGGATCCCATTTTATCTCTATGTTGTGTCCCTTAATATCAATCAAATGAGCGATGTTACTGTTAACTGGGAGACTCATTTTGAGAAGGACATGTGTCTATAAATACTTCAGGACTTTGAAAATGATCAAGAATGTAACGTGTCTCTCGATCTGCTACGGATGGCTGAGCAAGACAGGAAACAAATATCACCTCGAAGAGTTGTGATTTTAAGTAAGATATGAGGCATGTATCTTTGTGAAAACAAGACAATTCGCTTCAAGAATCCAAAGGTATTTGCATGGTCCTATCAAAGCATGCCGGATTTAAGGAACTGATTTCGTGACACACAGACTCCCATGAAAGAAGAACGCAATCCAATTCAATGGAAACTTTAAAGAATGAGGCCTGACACACTATTAATATAGGAGAAAGAAAAGAGAAGAAAGAAAACATTGAGATGAAAACCCGCAAAGGGCATCTTGAAAATCTATATATCTCCTTCACCTCTTCACGTGGACATCATTGAGCCAAATTCGTCAAAAGCTTCCAATAGGTATCAATTCATTACTTCACCAAATGGGTAGAAGCTGCTCCATATGCCAATCAGCGGTTAAGCAGATTCTTGAAAAAGAGAGATTATATGGAATTCCAAAAAGGATCATATCTAACGATGACTTGAATTTGAGCAACAACAAGAATAGCAAAAGTCTACAGCCAATTCAAGAACAAGTATCACGACTCAGTACGACATCGCCAAAAAGTAAATGGGGCATTGGAGGTGACCAATAAGAACATCAAAGGATGCATAGTAGAGACCTACAAAGATTGGCATAAGAAGTTATTGTTTACTCTCTACGCTTATTGAACCTCAGTCAAGATTTTATTGGGGCAACAACTTTCTCGATAATTTATCGAATAGAAGCATTCTCGCCCGTTGGAGTCAAGTTTCTTTCCCTCCAAAATTTTGTTAGAATGGATAAAACAGAGTTGATCCACAGGGGAACCTTGGTTTTGAAAAGGATCTTGCTTATAAGAGGACTTCTAAAGAAAATGGATGCCAAATTTGAAAAGGCCTTAGGAGTTGAAGAAAAAAACCTTTTTGAGAGAAGCTTTGATTTTGGCCGAGATGGACGGCAAAGATCTGCCTAACCTCATGAACTCAAACTCGATGAGAAAAGATTTCACCAAAAAAGAAAAAAAGAAACAAAAAGAAGAAAAAAAGAAATAAAAAGGAGAGGTCGAGGTGAAAACCCGTAAAAGGCATATCGAAACCTAAGGAGATTTAAGTTGAACACCTGAAAGGGCAGCTCAATTTTGAAAAAAAGGAGCACGAAGTGCTCTTCTCTCTTAAAAGTAACAAAGTGGAGAAACTTTACACCTTGAGCCATCGGCAAAGTACTCTAAGTTTCATGGACACAAGTCAAGCTCAAAATGATCCTCATCCAGTTTGCTTAGCGAAGCTCATACTTTGATATTTGGGGTACCTAACTCCATTCTTTACTCATCTTATGTTTGGCAGCTTTTGCCCAGTATATGTCATTTTAATCATTTTCATTCGTACAAGTTTTGCCTCCAATAAAATTCAATTTTATCCACCTTACAACCTTGTTCAAATCGAAATAACGGTTAATAGACCAATGATTCTTAACATTTTCATTCGTACGAGCTTTGCCTCAAATAAATTTATATTTTATCCACTTTACAACCCTGATCAAGCATTTTTGCATTGAAATGACGGTTAGTGGTCTAACGATATAAGGAATAAAAGGATTTATGCATATCATACTGGAAAATTTCTAAATAGTATAAGGACCTGAAATAAGACCACTAGTTGGAAATAACCAAACCTAAGGGTTAGAAAGGTCTTAAAACAAATAGTTCAAATTACGACCACCTCTTTAGGTTTCATGTCAAAGATACACATACACAAAACATGATAAATATCAGTGATATGACTTAGATAAACGACGAACAATGTCGGCTAAAGACTAGAATAAAATCATTCTTAGAAATTACATTTCTTTTTCATTCATCATTCATACTCACCTGTTTAGGAGCATTTGATTCATCCTATTCATGGCATCCTAATAATCTGGTCTACATAAGAGACCCATTAAAGCATATCCTATAGGTTTCATTACCACGAAATGACGAAATGGTGAAATGAACTGAGGAAACATGGAGATTTGAAGGGAAAGGTTGAGGTTGCAACGACGAACCCGGTACCTTAAAAGACGTGATGGGAAGGATTGATGCCACAACAACGAATCCAGTACCATGAAATGCAATGGGAAAGGTTGGGGCCGCAACGGTGAACCCGGTACCATAGAGATTTGAAGGGAAAGGTTAAGGCTACAACAACAAATTTAGTACCTTAAAAGAAGTGATGAGAAGGATTGAGGCCGCAATGGTGAATCCGATATCATGAAATGCGATGGGAAAGGTTGAGGCCGCAACGGTGAACTCGGTACCATGAAGATTTGAACGGAAAGGTTAAGGTTGCAACGGCGAACCCGATACCTTAGAAGACATGATGGGAAGGATTGAGGTCGCAACGGTGAATTCGGTACCGTGGAATGTGATGGGAAAGGTTGAGGCCGCAACAGCGAACTTAGTACCTTAAAAAATGTGAAGGGAAAGGTTGAGGTTTTAATGGCAAACCCGATACCTTAGAAGATGTAATGGGAAATATTGAGGCTGCAATGGCGAATCTAGTATCATGAAGACATGAAGGGAAAGATTGAGGCCTCAACGGCAAACCCGATACCTTAGAAGCATTACGAGAAAAATTGAAGCCGCAACGGTGAATCTTATACCCTAAAGCCGAAGAAAAGCAGATTGAATTCGTAACGGTAGATCTTCTACCTCGAAGTTATAGTGGATCAGATTAAAATTACAATAGCAAATCTTTATCTCTCTGAAGTTGTAGTAAGAGCAAGATGAAGCTTCGGCATCAAATCCTATCTTCCTAAAGTTGCAGTGAAGTTGGATTAAAATTACAGTAACAGATCTCAACCTCCTTGAAGTTGGAGTGGAATGGAGTGAAGTTACGTCATCATCCAATCTCTAACCCTAATCAGAGGGAAAATTTAAGACACACCAATCTCTTACCCTGATCATGGGGCAGATTGGAAGTATCCAATCTCTTACTCCAATCATGGGGCAGATTGAAGAATCCAATCTCTTACCCCGATCTTGAGGCAAATTGAAACACCCAATCTTTTACCCTAATCAAAGGGCAGATTAAAGACATCAATCTCTTACCTTAATTAGAAGGCAGATTGAAGACACCGATCTCAATCATGGGATAGATTGAAACACCCAATCTTTTACCTTAATCAAAAGGCAGATTGAAGGCAATCTCTTACCCCGATCATGGGGCAGATTGAACACACCAATCTCTTACCCTAATTAGAGGGTAGATTGAAGACACCAATCTCTTACCTTAATTAGAAGGAAGATTGAAGCACTTAGTCTTTTACCCTAATCAGAGGGCAAACTGAAGAAATACAATTTCCTACCCCGATCATGGGGCAAAGTGAAACACCCAAGCTCTTACCTTCATTGTAGGGCAGATTGAAAACGCCATTCGATTTCCTTCAAATGAGCAGAAAAGACGAGATTCAACAGGATCGAATGAAATTGGTCTTCCTTGAAGTCTTTGCTCTATTCTCGTTCCATGAAAATGAGCAAAGAGGGTTAATTGTAGAAGCCCATTTCCATCCGAGCCTAAAGAAAAACCAAAAAATAAATAAATCCAAAAATAAAATAATTTTAAATTAAAATCCATTTTAATTTAAATTTCCATTATACAAAAAGTTCATTTTACAACTAAAAAACTCAGTCATCCTAAAACCCAATTACAAAATTAACCCACTACCTAAAATCCATTAAACCCTAACCCAATCCAAACACAAACCTAAGCCCAATCCCAACTAGCCCATGACTTAAAGAAAAACAAGAAACCATAATCTCTTAAACCCTAGCTTCGACTACCGCTTGTCACGTCAACGAGCACACGAACCGAGGCACCCACGCCTGGAGGCCTGACTTTTATGTTGCCCCTTTCATCGAAACAGCAACTCCCTATGCCGTTGACCTATGCCATCATGAATACCTGCAAAACAGAAGAAGAACAAGACAAATACAAGAAGACAAGTTGCAAAAAAAAAACAAAAGAGAATGATTTCAATATGGCTATAAAAAGCCCCATGTAATTCTTGGCTTTCCTACGAACACTGAGCAGTAAAAAATCACAAAAAAAAAGCTTCAAGATTAATCTGTTGTTTATTTTATTTTTAATATATATATATATGTAGATACATAGATATATATTTTTATCTTTTTTTTTATATTTATGTTTATATACATACGCATGTACATATATATGTATATATAAACGTAAATCTTGATTTTATTTTTATTTTTATACATATACATATACATACGTACATATATGTATGCAAATAAATATATTTATTTATTTTATTATTTTTATATAAAAAAAAAAGCGAAAATAGATTTGAAAAATAAAATCGAACTTTAATTTTTTTTTTTTTTAGTTTTTAAAGAAGATTCGGGCTTGATCTAGTTAGATCGGAGCCTGGATCTACTTTCTTCAAAAAAAAAAGGGAAAAGGAGAAGTTTTTACTTACCTGGCCACCGTGTACGGTAGTATGCGACGGTCGGAGATGGTGGAAAACGATGAGCCAACGATAGAACCACGGCGAAACATGGTTGACTGAAAGACTGACGAACGGTCGGAGAAGAGAAGCCAAAGAGAAAATATGAAATGAAACTAGTTTTTTTTTAAAATGAATGAATGAATGAATGATTTTTTTGGTAAAAAAATCTGGTTTAAATACCTTTTGCATGCGACGTCATTTTGGCGTGCAGGGTAGATGGCCAAACGACGCCGTTCCTCGACGCCCCAATTTGGACCCGACTCATCAGCGAAAGGATCCGCGTGTTTTCCAAAAAATAGAAAATTGTTTCCGCGATCCCTCCTATTTCTAGGCATTTTCTATTTGGTCCTTTCTTAGCCGATTTAAAATTCTAAACGGCGTCGTCTCAAGCTGAAATCAATGGTTATGAAACGCAACCATTTTAGCAACATGATTTCAAAATAAAAATGGAATTTTTCCCTCCGTGGTCTTTTGAACTTTTTATTTTATTTTAAATTGGTCCATCCGAATTTTTTTAAATAATTTTTTAATTAGCAAATAAATTTCATTTTTAATTTGATCTTTTTCTGAATAAAAGGGGAAATTCCTCTTTAAATCCCCGAATATCCTCAATTGTTTTAATTTCACCCTTTTTGCATCTTAATCGTTTTTTTAAATTAGTAAACTGATTTTGTTCTTTCTTTAAATTGGACCTTTGACCATTGCTTTAAAATAAAAGGGGAAATTTGTAGTTTAACCCCTTCCTTTTTTTGTTTTTAAATCTGTCTGTTTTGTCTTATTTTAGGCTTAAATTTTTAAATTAACAAACTATTTAATTTTCGATTTATAGACTTTCGTTAAATATATATATATATATAAGGGCGAATTCTTCCTTAATTCCCTCATAAAGTCGTTTTTTTTACTCTAAATTCATTTCTTTAACTTTTACATGTCCAATTTTTTTTTTATAAAGTCTTTAACCAAAATTTTCCAGTTTACCCCTTTTAAAATATTTTCAAATATTACACTTATTTGTTTGTTTTATTTTTTATTTCTTAAACACCTTTTAAAGTTTATGTGTATATTTATTTTTAATATTATCTACTTGGTCGTTAAATTTGCCTCACTTGATCGCATGTCATCGTATATTTATTTATTCATTTTTTTACCATACTATTATCAATTTTTTTTGATTCGTGTTTACTCTAATATATATATATATATATATACTTGTATTTCGATAAAATAAAAACGATTTCAAAATCAAGATAATATTCATTATTTCGTAACTTGAAAGATTGCGCCTTGACTTACTTGGCACAGTCTCTCTTCAAATCGAGTAATTTCTTCTTCATATTAAAAACTACAAAATACAGGATTTAAAAAACTGAGCAATATCCTTTCGTGTGAAAACCCCGAGAATTATGATCTAACGTGCTGGGTATCATTTTTTCGTAAAATTTTCACAATCGAATATCCCCTTCTAAAATTCTCAAAATGCCTTCAATTTCAAAATTTTGAGGACGTCGTGCCTTAACGTGTTGGACACGACTTCAATTCCTCGTGAAATTCGAAATGCACGGACATTTTTCTCTTCAAATTTATTTATTGAAGATAACGCTAAACAAATAATGCATACAAGGATCGTATTTTAAACTTCACTCGAAGTTTCAAAATTTTTTTATAATCAATACCGGAAAATAATCGATGTGGTACCAATTTTGGGCGTGTAAGGGTGCTAATCCTTCCTTACACGTAACCGACTCCTGAACCCCTTTTTCTAAATTTCGAAGACCAAAATATTTTTCAAAATTGGTTTTAAACATTTTGTGATGATCCAATCACACCAAATAAAATGATTGGTGGCGACTCCTATTTTCAATTTAAATTTTTAAAATGTCGGGACGTATTTCAAAAACAGTTCGACATATATATTAAAATCTTTTATCATGGTATTATCATCAATCTTGAGTCAGTGTGGAATTAACTTATGACACTAACTCAACCAAATATATACGTATATGTATAATTAATTGATGGAGATAATAAAATATGCATAATAAAAATTGAAAATGTATATAAAAAAAAGCTTTAGTTGAATGGTAAATTAAAGGTATTATTAATGCAATAGTTCGGGTTTAACTCTCTTCATATGCACATTTTTATTGGTTTTTTAAATAAAAAGAGTAAATTACTATTGGATAATAAAACTTATTTTAATTGCGAAAGGGCATTTCAATAGTTTTTTTAATCGAGTTGGTAAGCTGGTTGAGGGTGACACCAATTTAATAAAACCTTAATAAATAGTAAGTATATAGATATATAATTAATAAATATAATAAAATATTCATAATAAAAATTGAAATGCATGGAAATATTAAAATAAAGCTATAAGTGAGTACTAAATTAAAATTTTATTAATGTAATTGGTTTGCATTTAAATCCCACAATATGCTTATTTTTATTGTTTTTTTAATAAAAAGATTAAATTATTATTGGATAATAAAACTTATTTTAATTATAAAAGGGCATTTCAATAGTTTTCTTAACCGAGTTGGTAACCCAGTTGAGGGTGACACCAATTTAATAAAACCTTAATAAATAGTAAATATATAGATATACAATTAATAAATATAATAAAATATTCATAATAAAAATTGAAATGCATGGAAATATTAAAATAAAGCTTTAAGTGAGTACTAAATTAAAAGTTTATTAATGTAATTGGTTTGTATTTAAATCCCACAATAGACCTATCTTTATTGATTTTTTTTTAGTAAAAAGATTAAGTTACCCTCAAACAATATAACTTACTTTAATTACGAAAATATATTTCTATAATTTTTCTAACAAAATTGATGACTAGATTGAAGGTAACAACTTTATATTTAATAAATAGTTTATATATCAATCACAACATATATTTTTTTTGTAAATTATAAGAGGAGGACAAGCCCCAACAACATCGCGATTAGTGCAAATCGAATTCAGATCACACCCGAAACGTTAAACACCTTAACTATCAGACAATACACGAGATATCAATCACAATATAATTGATCTATATAAAGGTGAAATTACGATATCGATGAAAAAAGAATGAGTGGAAAAAATGATTTAAGATGTGGGCAAAATTTCTTTAACAAAAATTATATCGTGAGTCATGATATTACATAAATATAACAAGGTGTAATGACCTTATTGTCCCTTTAATTTTATAAAATAAATTGTTTTAACTAATCATTTAAATTTTCGTCTCTTTTAATTTTTAAATTTACATTTCTTTCAAATCATCATAAAATGATTAGAAAAGCTGACCTTTGTTAACTTTGCTGATGATACACATGGATTGCCAACATGGATAACATGTCAGCATTTAATTAATTTTTTTAAAATTTTAAAAATATTAAACAAATATGTTTTATATTTTTAAATAATTTTAATGATTTTTAATTTTAAAAAATAAATTTTATAATATATTTTTGAATTTTAAAATTTTAATTAAATATTGACGTATCATCTATATAATAATTCACGTGTATATCATATCAACAAAGTGAAAAAAAAAGTTAACTTTTTCATTACTTTAAGGTGATTTGATAAAAAAATACAAATTCAAAAGCTAAAAAAAAAAAATTAAATAAAAAACTAAAATATTTTTTTTTAAATTAAAAAATCAAATAAATCATTATACCGTATAATAATTGGAATCGGACCCATTCAAAGTTGGAATACATTTGATTTTCATACAGGTAAATAAAATTCATTAGATTGAATTTTAAACAAATCTAAATACTAGATAAAAAGAATGAACTTTTAAAGTTGAAACTGAAAATAGTTAAAGGTAGGCTGAAATCAAACTGAAAAATCTATGAAATTTCGTCTTTCAGACCTCGGAAAATAGAAAGAGAGTGCAAGGGAAGAAGACAACAAGGGTTTGTTACTTATTTTTGTTCCATTTTCATTGCTAGTGTCCATGACTGAGAGTACAATGTTCCCTGGCTTTCCTTCTTTATCGTTTAGCAATCCGTCCATTGGCATTTTCTCCATAGAATTTGATCTTTACTTGATTGCTTCCCAAACACACCATTTTTTCTTTTCCTTTTATCCTCTGCAAAGCTATCTCCAATACCCAAAATTCATGCTTGCTTTTTAAAAAAAAAAAAAAAAACAATGGAACACCCAAGAAACGTGCCATTAATCCTGTTTTCAGGTTCTCTGATCAGTTTTGCTGTTATAACTGCGACTTCTGCTTGCTCTAATGGACAATGCAAGGTTACTATTATTTTGTTTTGAGAGTGGAGCTGAAAGAGAAAGGAAACAAGTTAAGAGAAGTCTGGAGTCAGTATGTGAAAGAGATCTGCTCTATAGCAACCTCGGACCTCTCCTGACATGTTTTCTTCATCTTTGTAGTGCTAGGTCCTTTCTGACATTTTATTTTAATGTTGTTCTTTCTTACTGCAGTTCGAAGATAAATGTTCATCTGATGCGGACTGCCAAACCGGGCTGTCTTGTCTGTCTTGTTCTGAAGCATTTGATGGCTTAAGATGTATCCGATCAACAACTACCAACCAATTCGAGTTTATGGTAAATTTGTAGGTTTTTTTTTATAAAATTAATCTCAAAAAATTAATTAATTACGTAAATAATTTATTTTTTTATTAAATACGTAAATGATTTAAAATTTATAATAAAAGTTAGAGTCAAATAATATGACGTCACCAACATGTCACGTCAGTAATTGAAATAAAAAAATCAATTTTTTGGTAGAACCATGTAAATTGACGTCACCTATATAAATACTACAGAAATACTGAAATTTCTAAAAAATAAAAGAACTTTAAAAAAATTTTCCTTTTTTTTAGGTGGAGCCATTTTAAATGGAATTATCAATTCTCAATGTTATACTTTTTTACTTTTTGTTTATTATTTGTTTTTTAAAAAATTTAAATTTATTTTTTTGTGGAATCATTTTAAATGGTACCACCGAATACACTTTTTTACATTATTTATTTTTATTTATTATATAATTTTTAAATATATAATTTAATTTAAATATATATTTTTATTTTAATTAATATATTCTATTTTTATTTAATTTTAAAACTTATTTTTATTTAAACTTTTTTTTTTTTGTAAAATACGTTTTAAAATAATTAAAATATACTTGATAATTTTAAAATTAAAATATGTAAAATACATTTTAAAATTAATAAAAAGTTTACAATAGATTATCTACACGTTTCTATTTGAAAATATTTGAAAAAAATGAAAATTGATATTTTTATTAATGCCTCATACATTAATTTTATTTTTAAAAATTAAAATAAAATATATTAGTTAAAATGAAAATATAAATTTAAATATTATATAATAAATAATATAAAAAGTCAATGGGATGATGCCATTTAAAATGACTCCACAAAAAAAAAAAATTTAAAATTTAAAAAATAAATAATAAACAAAAAGAAAAAAATTACAACATTGAGAATTGGTGACACCGTTTAGAATGGCTCCACCTAAAAAAGAAAATTTTTTAAAAGTCCTTTCATTTTTTCAAAAATTTCAGTATTTTCATGGTATTTATACAGGTGACGCCATTCTACGTGGCTTCACAAAAAAATTGATTTTTTTATTTGAGTTGCTGACATGGCATGTTGGTGACGCCATATTATTTGGCTCCACCAACTTTCACTGTAAATTTTAAGTCATTTATGTATTTAATCAAAAAAATAGGTCATTTATGTAATTAATTAATTTTTTTGGGTTAGTTTTATAAAAAAGCCTAAACTTCTATCGTTGATTTTCTTGGTCTATTTGACACATTTCAGGATTTAAGTGAGTGTTGGTAGTGGATATGAGTTGGAGTCTCATTAACATAGATATAATCATATTTTTGCGAGAAGAATTCTTTACCATTCAACAGATATGCATATTTGACAACACATAATTCCTTTGCCAACGAAGTGGAGCCGTTTCACACTGGAATTCGACTTACCTTTTTAAATCAAGAAGACAATGTAACACAACAGTTAAATGTAAGGGTTTTGAAATCATGTTCCCTGGATTACGAAATTCACCTCTAGCTGATTGATTTATGTTTTACAGAATGGAGTTCGAGCACTGATGCTGGATACATATGATTTCAAGGGAGATATATGGTTGTGCCATTCTTTTGGGGGGAGATGCCATGACTATACTGCATTTGTATGCATTCAGATCCCAATTCCCATTGTTTTTATTTCGTTTTGCAACTTCTTGAAAAAGAAACTGAAAGCCCTTGGATTTTATTTACAGTGGCTTGCTATTGACACTTTAAAGGAAGTAGAGGCATTTTTATCTGCAAATCCATCAGAAATTGTGACACTGTTCCTAGAAGACTATGTTGAGACCCCAAATGGGTTATCCAAAGTTTTCAAAGATGCAGGTTTAATGAAGTACTGGTTTCCAGTCTCAAGTATGCCACAAAATGGTCAAGATTGGCCATTAGTAAAGGATATGGTTGCCAGTAACCAAAGATTTGTTGTCTTCACTTCAGCCAAGTCCAAGCAAGAAAGTGAAGGAATAGCATATCAATGGAACTACGTGGTTGAAAATCACTGTACTACTACAACTTTCTCACTTAAATGGTCTAAAATTGAACTTGCCAACATTTGATAGCATTGAGAAATGTTTTGTCCTAAAATTTCAGATGGGGATGTTGGGGAGCATCCAAGAGAATGTAGCAACCGCGGAGAGTCAGCACCACTCGATGACAAAAGTAAATCTCTGGTTTTGATAAACCATTTCCATTCCATTGCATTCAAAGTAATGGCTTGTGAAGACAATTCAGCAAGTCTTATTAGTATGCTTGATACATGCTACGGGAGAGCAGGCAACCGTTGGGCTAACTTTGTTGCTGTTGACTATTATAAGGTAAATATTTCACCATTGCTCTTCAAGTAGTTTCATAGCCTTGCTTCATCTTGGGATTATTGTTGCAGAGAAGTGATGGAGGAGGAGTGTTCCAAGCTATTGACAAATTGAATGGCCAATTGCTATGCGGCTGTGACGATGTCCGTTCATGCATGGTAAGATTGGCATAACTCATTTTACTATAATCTATAGTCTGATTATAAAATATCATCCCAAGTGATTAAAGCACATATTGCTCGCTTGCAGCCTGGATCATCATCAACAACATGTTTTGCAACTAAGGACCAATGATTCTCGTTTTTGTTTCTTAATAGCTTACTATTTATATGCCTTAGGTAGCATTATTTACTTATTAATCCTGATAGGGAGGAACAGCCATTACTCTCGTCTTATTGGAAGTTTCAAAAATGGTTGATCTGTAGTTGTCAAATGAGGATTTGAAACTAGATAATTGGTTTGGCTTGTATCAATGATTCAATCTAACACTGAATAGCTAGCTTTATCCTATTGATATTGAAATCTGATTCAAGCGCTCAACTTCTTCTTCTTCTTCTTGAGGATGTGAGTTCAACTTTGTTGAACCACATTATTCTCCTATTTATGAGTTAAGAGAGGTTAAAGATAGTTCTATATATTGTGTCAAAAAGATCATATATGATTATAATCTATAATGATATTGTTAAAAAAAATTCAAAAAATTTATCTATACTAATTTACTAGTTTAAAACATATATTTTAAAATATATGTTTTAAATAAAAGAAAAAAAAAACTAGCTAATAGGCATATAAGTTAAATGGAATACAAGTGTGATGAAATTTTTTATTAATAATGTTGTTAATTAAGTTGGTGTCAAAAGTTAATCAATTTTTTTTTACATTTTAGTATCGTACATATTTCATATGTTATTTTTTTTTGAAATAATTTCATATGTTACTATTAATTATTTTAAAACTAAACGTTGCATATGTCACGGGGCTAGACCTTTAGCCTCGCAAATTGCACGACCATAGGTGATTTTTTGCCCTGAATATGCCTATGTGGTCTAAATACGTGATTTTCACGTGCATATGTCACAGGGCTAGACCTTTAGTATTACAATCTGCTCGAAGAAATTCTCTACGGCACCAAAAATATAGAGGAAAACACTTGAAATGAAAGAGCAACGAAGAACAAAAAAACCAAAGGAAAATAACACGCCAAGTGTTTGGGTTACTGCCCTCAAATATATTCAAACTATGACTGAAATGATTACAAATGAAAAGGAGACCTCTATTTATAGTTGAGCTCCCCCAAAACCAACTGTATAAATTGAGTTAAATCGACGGTCAAGATTAGACACTGTCTGTAATTGAGAGTTCTAAGAGATTTAAACTCTATACAATCTTATCCCTTTAGGATTTACACTATTTATCCTGGTAACTCTAGTTTTACTAGAGTGTTTCACTGGGTCACCAAGGCTTCAACTAGATAGACTTCTTCACAGATTCCACGAATCAAGCTAGTTCATGTGGGTCAAATGAGCCCTATTTAATAAGTTAACCTCTATGGGCGTTCTGTGCGCAATGGTCACGGGCTTTGAGTTGCGGCCCATGACATTCTCCCCCACCCATTCTCACGATGCCCTCGTCTCGTCCTTGAAATGGCATTGGTTGGACTCATCTCGAACGGTCTCGATGCCTCGATTGATTCTCAACTTCTTTACCTATCGAGTCGTCTCACCTCTTGGAGCATTTGCCTCGGCTTATGTCTCCATCATCGCTTAACTCGCACTGTATTTCTCTCTTGTACATTTCAATCGTAAGAGGATATCGCTCTTACTTGTTCCCATTGTGACTTGCATCGATTGAGATCCTCTTGATCTGTACAAATAAGCTTAGGCATGCTTACATTCAACATCGGGTTCACCTTGAGTCTTACCACTAACTTTGGTTTGTAAGCTCATCGATTTACCCGCTTCAGAACTTTGAAAGGGTTCATGTGTCTTTGCCGAGTAAACAATAAGACAAAATGTAAAGCATTACCAAAGTGTTTGAGATCTACCTTGCTCGTTGCATTTAATAGTCTCGTCTACCCAACTTGCATCACTACTTTATCCCTAAAGTTCTTTGTACAACCCACCTCTCTCCTAGGTGGTAAACCCTCTGATGACTCAACAGGCTTCATATCGATTTTTTACCCCTCTAGTGTTCCCAAGGGGGTGTCCATAGCACTCTCATCTACCAAGTTAATATTCATCCCATATGGAATATTCTTATCTAGCTAGATTGTCGACAATACCTTCATTCTACCCTTCATGTCTTGACTCACTAGCACAACCTATTGTGGTTGTCGAGTATTCAGGATGCATATATAGTCGACAAACGGAGCCAAAAGAGCATTGATCTTGTTAAGAAAATTCAATCCAAGAATAAAATCGTAATCATCCAAGTGGATTACCTCGAAGTCTTCCTTCCCTTCCATTGAGCAATCTATAGTTCAACTCCTTGTGCTACTCCCACGGTCGAGACCTCTTTAGAATTAACAGTCTTGCTTTTCTTAGTTGATTTGCTCACTAAGAGACCAAGTTTACCCCCGACTTTCTCCAATATGAACAAGTCTGATGCCCCTATATCAATAACAACACTCTTCCTCTAACTTGCGATGTTGCCTCTCTTGGCTTCAATCCCACGCATAATCGAACCAAGCCTCATCGAAGCTTTTTCCAACTTATCATTCTCTCTGATGGCAAAAAACACATATCACTTTAGACAGTCCCTTACTATATCCAAACCTTCATAAAGTAAGCATTTCAATAATCTCTTCTTCTTTCCCAAGACTTTTCGGTTTCCTTATTCCCATTTTATGGTTTCCTGTTACCATTATGGCCACCATTTTCGTTGCTAAATTCAACCTATCCATCTTCATCTTCACTATCACTTTCTTCCTTTTTGAGCTTGAAAGACTCAAACTTGTCTTTCCTCGGAATAAGCTCGATTAAAGATTATTCCACGATTATGGCTTTCGAAAGTTCTTGGACCCCTCAACATTCCAATTCCTATTTAACACACGACTTCAGCCCATCCATGAAAAAGAAGAATGCCTTTTCCTCACTCAAGTCAGTAATTTGAAGTATTAGATGGAAAATGCTTTGTAGGAAATGATTGGCGCATTCTGTTGACATAGTGATAGAATTTACAAGTTGTGAATCTAAGCACATAAACTTGTCATCACATAATGAAAAGATGGAGAGTCAAAGACGAATAACATCATTGAATGCCTTATTATATCTAAAAGCAGCACATAGAGTTAAGAAGCACTTAAGGTGTTGATTAGGGTTTTTATCCATCGACTTTCAAAACTACAGAATACTTTAGATCATCTGGATCATCGCCAGCTTAATCTCGAAATTATTGGCATTGATCGTTGACTTGTTGATACTTCCACAGACATCATCTATGTCACATCCCAAAAACTAGATAAGTAGAAATTGGGTTAATGAAATGAGAATAGTCCTAAACGAATTTTTTTAGATGACCTTAGCACATTTGATAATAAATAAATATCAATTATAGTGATTAAGTACTGATGGAGCTGTCCTTGATGATATGAGTTTGAATCCCTTCCTCTTGTCAATTTCAATTTGGTGCAAATTTGTTTTAAACCCTTAGCAAATGTTATCCCATGTTTTTAAATATTTTCTGTTAAAATGATAACAAGCAAGTGAATGGTCAAGTGGTTAAGAGCTTAATCAATTTCTTGAAAATCCTATGTTCAGTTCCCGACACTCCTAAAATTTTTATATAATATTTTTTGAAAACTTTAGCTAGTGTGAACACTCATTGCTGTCTAACCTAGTTACCATTAGCGAATCTAATAAGGGCTGGCAGGGGCCCTGCCTCCTCCCTAATATGGAAAATTTCTATTTAGGCCCTTTAAAATTTTAAAATTTTAATAGTAAACTTGCACTTTTCTCTCTTAAAATGATAAAATTTTGATTTAATTCTTTAAATTTTATAAAGATATAGACTATTAAAATGGTTTAATTAATTTTTACTATCATATAAATATACAATTTAATTTCGGTCCCCTAAAAAATTTCTTAAGTTCGCCCCTACTAGTTACCATGCATAGGAAAAGATTCTTTCCTTGTGTGTGAGTCAACCTTCCCTTATTAATCCCGCTTTTCACTCCCTTTCCCCCCTAACTTGTCATTCTCTTCACCCTTACCATGATTGATGTTCATTGAACCTAGACATGTTTGACAACACCCATTTTCATCCATCTTTTTCATTCTTCCCCTCTCATTGCCACATCTCCCTAAAGCTCCTCCCCATTCTCTCTTTTTCTTTCTTTTTGTTTAGCCATCAACCACCCATTTTTCTCTCTAATTCCTTCTCTCCTCCAATATTCTTTAGTTTTGAACCACCTTCACCACCACCGAACCTCCATTAGACCGCCACTTTTCTTCTTTTTTTGTTCCAACATCGCCTTTAGCATTGCCCTTCACCACCGCGAGCCACCGCATAACATCACCCTTTTTCTTTTTCTTTTTTTTTCTCTCTTCTCCTTTCTTCTTTAATCTCGTGACCGAAACCCTCCTCATTTCTTTCTCCTTCGCTAGACTGTCGCCTCTATCGTTGAACCACCACCATCGCCGCCATAGCAGCATCGCTGATGATTGTGTTTCCACCTCTTTTCTTCATATTTTTCAACCTACATCATTTCTTTTAATAAATAAAATTGTGCACTATTTATTTCACTTAGTTTCTTAAATTCTAAGTCTTTGTTTCGTAAACTTACTCTTAATCAATCCCTTCTTTAGATCGTTCAATTTTCCAGAATCGAAATCAAGACGATCTATTGATCTCTCCTTTTCGACTGAGATAGAGTAAGTACAAGGGTTGAATGAGAACCACTCCTCCCTCATTGTTTTTCTCTTGACTGAGTATTCATAAGAATTATGGTGAATTTTTCCCTCATTTATTAACTTTTAGTTATGATGTCTTTTTGAAGGGCTGATCAACATCAACACGAAAAATCGTCAAAATCGTGAAAGGAATCACGATTCTTAATTCACAAGGGTGATCCATTGGATAGATCCAGGTGTAGGCATCTTAGAGAGTTGTAACACATCGAGTCTACAATCAGGTGTGGGTCTACATTAATTAAAAAAATGAAAATATGTTTCATGTTGTTAAAAAAATATTAGTAGTATTAAATGGTTCTTATCAATAATACTCTATCTATTCAAAAAGAGGAATAAAAACCCATCGAATTGAAATATCCAAGTAAGTGAAACTAAACTGTTGTTTTTGTGATTTGTATGATGTGTGATCTTGACTATTATTATTATTGATATAAAATTTATGAAAATCTCATTCTCATGTTATGTGATGCTATGACATATGTGAGTTTTGCATGATTTATAAAATGTGAAATATTGATATATATATATATATATATATATATATATATATATATATATATATTGTGTAAATATGTGATGAGCATATCTCACATGCTAGAGTGAAAAATTGATTTTTAAAGTAAAAAAAGTGATTTTTGTGACCATATCACATGCATGGGGTGAGATATGTGAAAGGAGGAAGAAGTGATAGTTTATTTACAAAAGTGGTGGCTTGTCCATAATATTATTAATTGACAATTTATCTGCATTATTGTGACATTGTTCACAAATTAGAGTGTTTGGATGGACGAGTTATGAGGAACTTGATTGTGGTGTGCAGCGGTGATGGTTAGGATGTTTTAAATAAATTTGCTTAAATATTTTATAAAATAGCATCGCCATGATCATGTGCATAAAGTGAAATATTTACTTGATTGATGATTATGTGTTTATTTACATTTATTTGTTAAAAGACCCCTACTGGGCTTTAAAAGCTCACACCTTTAGTGTTATAACTTTTCAAGTAATATTCGGGCATAGGGCTTGGATTCAACATTCGGTGCAAATTCTCGGATGGTTTATTTTATGAATTTTTAATAATGGATTTTTTTAAAAGTGGACTTTGGACTTCAAACACTTTTTTTTTATTTTGGGTTGTTGGTTATTTTATAACTTAGAATTGCTATGCATGTATGAAAAATTTATGCAATTTCAAGTATTTTAAAATATGGAGTTTATTTAAACTATTTATAATTTTAGGTGGTTTAAAACAAAATTATAATTTGTAATTTTTTAAGTAGTTTTATAAAAATTCGTTGCGAAAGATTTTTACCCAAAACCTTTTTGATAAATAATTATAATACAAAATCTTTATTTTCAAATAACTTAAAATGACATTATAATATAATGTCACACTTTACTTTCGAAAGATTATATTTTTAATAAGTATTTTTTTCAAAGAAATAAAATCATTAAATATTAAAAATTTTTAAGTTTTTACAAAACACCTCAACCCATTCAATTTCAAAAAGTAAATAATTTCAAGCGTTGTTAATGTAACTTTTGAGATTCGACCATAACGTTTAGGCTGAGTTTGGAGTGTTAAAATCTAGGTTTGGCATGGCATAGTCTCTCAATGTACGATTTGCCATTTGTTGCTCTACTTGTTGAATTTGCAACAATGATTTCTAAAAAAGTGGGTTCTATCTCGATGGATCAATGTGCAGTGGATCTTCACTAGGAAATAACGCATCTCTCCCGTTGTGCAATGTTCTTTCTGGTTCGGGATAAAACGGGAGCTACTTGTTTCTACTTCGAGTCATACACTGAATGAAAACACCACAAGATATTCAACCAAATTAAACAATTTAAATCAACTAAAATTTAACAAAATAAAATACAACAATGCATAAAATAGAATTCTCTGTTTATCTTCCTATAAAGCATGCAAATTATCACTAAATAATTCATTTATCAAACACAAAAATCTCTCCAGCAATGGTGTCAACAACTTGACCGAGCCTCAATATACGTTCATTGAGCAGAGAAAATTGCAAACAAAAACTAAAATGTGAAGTGTTTTGTAAGTGTAACAGGTCGAGTTGTAATATTTTTAAAGTGTACAATGAAACACTTGTGGAGTATTCCAAGGATTGAAGTCACAGTAGAGAGGTTGATAAGATTTTATTAAAATCAACAATCACGTAAACTAGAAAGTCTAAATAGCTAATATCTAACAAGTTATAGTACGACAATTCATAAATTGGAGGTTTAAGTTATAATAATATCTAAAGGACTTAATTGTAATGATTCCAGAATTTATAAATAAAAATAATCAAAAACAAAAGTAGTAGTTGATAAATTTTCGTGTTGACAATTAATTCTCATATTAGGGAATTGAATGGAATAATTATCTAATCAGATTAATTAATGCCTCTCGATCAATAATTTACCTAATTATGATTTAGCCTAATTAATCTCTCGATCTAACTTAGACTAAAGAGGAAAAATTGAATTTTTACTCTATAAGGTCTCCTTTCGGTCTCACTTATATATGTTTTCACCTAGAGTTGTTAATTCAAAGTTTCTACGTCTATTCAATTTAGTCCAAATTATTCAATTTAGTTTTTAATCTGTAAATTAATTGTTTAACAATTCAACTAATGAACTACTCAAGGAATTTAGTTCATGCTCGTCTTAAACAAACAATACCCAATAATTCTTAAGTTCATTTAAATAATTAAACAATATAAAAATTTTACAGGGTTTAAAAATTGCTCAGATTTTTCGATGAAGTCCTTGATTTTGCCTGTTGAAATGACGTGTAAACAAAAGATCCCACGATTTTGATTATTCAATTGTAAACTTTAATGAAAAGCTAATTAAAATAGATTAAAATTGAAAATAAAAAACTCAGAGTTACAAAAAAGTCCTTGTACCTTTTTGAGTTGGGAAGAAATAAAAGTTGCAAAAAATAAAAAAAATAACTATTCTAAAACTAACCTAATAATGAAAAAAAGTTCCCTAAAACATGTTTAAAAGTGTTATTTATAGTGATAATAAGTTTGACCTAGAATGGAAAAAAATTGCCCCTTCTTAACAATTAATATGGTCTACTTTGACTGAAGAATACCCTTGTAGATTCTTGCACGTCGGGCCTCATTGTTGCAACATCCAGGAATTGGTGTAGCGACCTTGCCAACAGCATACTCCCAGATAAGTTTGGTAGCATCGATGTCGCGACTATGGTCCCTAATGTCGTGACTCTGGCTCCTTGAATAGTTGGAATCCCTCGATAGTGATGATTACTCTTGATGTCAAGATTTTAACAACACAATATCACAACCTTAGCACTTAATGTCGCGACACCATGGTCTTAGTGTCACAACTCCATGACTAGTTCACCTATAGTGTGATAGTTCTTGAAATTCAAACACCTAGGGCGACAAATAGCTTTAGTGTTGCGACACCAAGGGTTTGGTGTTGCGACTTGGAGGACAACAACGAAGTTTCTTCAAGTTTTTGTTGTAGTCACCTCCTGCACGAGCTAAAATTAATCATTAAACTCCAAAAGGCAAGATTTTGTCATCTTGCTCACAAAAGACACTAATGTAGAAATCTAATAAATAATGAAAAGCACAAAATAAGGTCATAAAATGCTTAAATACAAGTTCATTAAGTGTAAAAAAGGACTTAATTTACCTATCGGTTTATGGCCCACAAATATAAGGAAACTGAATTGAGTAAACAAACCTTAGTGTTCCTTATGTTTTTTGTTTGCATAGTTTTTGTAATGCTATGTCGTAATGGCCACTACAGTCTAGCACTTTTATTATTGTTTTGCGTTTCAACAAACAAGCAACTTAAGGTAGCAACAATATAAATTAACAATTCACCATTGAGTTGGGTATTACTTGCTTTTGTGATATCAAATTCAACTAAATACTTTATAGTGGTATTGATAATTAAAACTCATACTAGACTTAGGATTTGTTCATCATTACTTTTCAAAAACACCTTTAGGATCGAGAGAACTTTTGAAACTATAAGTATTGCTAAACAAGTAACTTTTGAAGATAAAAATATTTTTAAACCCAAACACAAAACTTATAGTTTGTAACTTTTTAGTTTAAAAAAATGCTTATAGAGTCACAGTGTCACGTTTAACCTTTATTGATCATGCAATTTTTTTAATATTTATATTGATATATAATTATTTCCCTTTTGAAATTTTTTTCAAATGTATAATATATAATATATTTGAATTTGTAATATTTATATTTTAATATTTAAAATATAGTTTGAGTATTCAAATTAAAATCTACAAATAATTTATTTTAATTGCTTAAAAATATTAAAAATATATGTTAATAATGAGTTATAATAAATTATTTGTTATATTTTTAATAAAATATCATAATAAAATTAATTTAATATCATTTAAATATTATTTTAATTTATAATATCATGCTCAAAACAAATGTTTTATATTTTTAAAAACATTTTTTCACGGTTAAATATTTAAAATTTAAATTTAACTTTTTAAAAATAATTTTCCACAATATTTTTTAAAAAACACTTTTTAGAAACGAAGCTTACAATAATTTTCTTCTATTTTTTAAATATTTTGGAAAGTTAGCGTCTTCCACTCACACACATATAAAACAAATATGTCACCTTCAACTGGTCGGCCATAAAAGATGTTTTATAGTATAACTCATGACATCCACTTTTTGGATAAATAATAAATTTTATTAGAAGTAATTTTCAAGTAATTTTTTTAAAGAGTTTACGTAAACTATTGAAAGGCAAAAATATTATTATAATATATTATTTGTTTAAAGAAAAGAATATTTAAATTAGAGGTGTTCATAGGTTGGATCGGATCGGGTTTGGACTGGGCTTAAGCATGATATTAATATACTTTATGTTTGTCCAAGCTCGATTCAGCCCGAATTTTGGGCCTAAAATTTTGTCCAAACCCGCTTATATTTACAAAAGACTAACCCAAGCCTATTTTATATCCGTCCATATTAATTTTTAATTTTTTAAAAATATTTATATTATATTATTTTAATATTTAATAATTTTATAATTTTTTTTGTGAATTACAAACAGTGACTAGCGCGACTCGAATCCAAGTTACACTTGGGACGGTGATTTATTGAAAATTTTTATATAGTCATCTTAACATTTTTTTAATGTTTACATTAGAATAGTATTATATATTTAGTATAAGTTTATTTTTTAATGTGTTTTAAATTACATAATATATAAAAGTAATATATTATAAAGTATTATAAACTTAAAATGGGTCAAGTCGGGCCGAGTTCGAGCCTTAAATGTTCAAGCCTGAGCCCGACCCATATTTTAAACGGGTTTAATTTTTTTGCCCAATCTCATTTTTAGGCTTAATATTTTTTTTCCAAACCCTCCCAAATTTCGAACGGCCCTTTGAGCTTTGAAGGATAGTTCGGCCCATGAACAGGTCTAATTTAAACTAATTTCTAAAGTGAATTGATGCCCGATTGACTCATTACACTAATAACTCAATCATTGTTGAGAGGGATTTACCTGAATATTTTTCTCAATCCTTCAAATAGGACTAGACTTGGATCATAAAATGGACGATGTGACTTGTAATTATTAAAAAAAAAAACATGTTACATAGCAAAGAAGCGTCGTCTGAAAAGGTTCCAAGCCACAAATAAGATCAAAGCATGGTAAAAGCAGGTTACACTTTATTCCATCATAGTCTGTAAATCGAAATGAAGTATATATATACAAGGAGATAACAACCTTGATTGTATATCATTGCTTGTCCTAAAGGCAAAAGTTTGATTCTTCTTATATAAACACAGGGCATGAAGATGGGAGGCCAGTTTACGTTTGCTAAAATTATGATAAGTTTTGAATAGACAGATAAAACGAACGTAAAAATGGTGATGATGTACAACAATTTGCAATCATGCAATGAGTCGATGATAATAAACGTATTAGCAAGTTTGATGTGTTGATTATAATTGGCCAATCAGAAATGGTAGTATTTGATCCGAACCGACCTAATGGTAACCTTGGAAGGTAGTGCCAAAGAGGCGTCCAATCACAGTTGAAAAGTTTCCTGATATGGGTAAGAAAGAGAGTGAGGCTAGAGCCAATGATTGTGTCCATATTCGTTAATCGATAGGAGTCTATACGTGCGAAATGAGTCATCAAGTAATGGTGGGAAATTAGGGGAATCTCGTGGCAAACAACAAATGCGTATTAAGTTTGGGAGAAACCCAAGGCAGAATGCAGTGATGAAAAGCAAAACCAGCATGTACGTTGGGAGATAGAAGAGTAATAACCCTTGAGTGCAGAAGCACCCTTTAGCCTTGGGAAAGTCGAGTTATACCAGCACAGAATGGTGAAGAAACCGAGTGTCAAACCACCATTGCTACCAAGTATGGAAATTGAGGAATCGTCCCATCACAAAAAGACAGGGAACCCCTAACCCCATTTTTCCTCAGTGTCCCCCCTTCCCCTCTTCTTCCTATAAATTTCATTGTATATAGTACACTAATCCCACCGACGACAGTGTGCGTGTGTGACATTGACATGTGATTGTAGCATCGGTCTCTTTCAGGTTTCCTTGTTTTACATTGCACCCACAAAAGATGGAATGCTTGGGCAGGACCCCATCTCTTCACTATCTTTTTCACACTGTCCCAAACTAGGTTCCCATCGCCATTGGCTCTACCTAGTAACTACTGTCTGGCTGTAATGAAAACACTTGGTTTCAAGATATTGTGAATGATGTGTAGTTTTGATGACTTGATTTCCATTACCATACATGCTCAACACTCAAGGGACTTGGTCCCTTGTCTTCTCTGTGTATCCATCTGAAACTTAGGATACGATGATCTGAGTCTTGAGAGCTTGTTCTGTTCCTTTTTATTTTATTATATTTATTCCAGTAAGATATACATCAATAATACGGAAGATCTCGGTAAAAGATCTAGTTTAGTATTGCTTTGGAGAACTTTATTTTGAAAAATACAGTGAAAAAGTGATTTTGAAAAGTTTTTTTAAAAAGTTTAGTTTAAGATTTTAGTATTTAGTATTTTTATCAAAAAATACTTTAAATAAATAAAATATACATTTAAACATGATATTATAAAGTCATAAATAAATATTTAAATAATATTAAAATTAATTAATATTATAATATTTTAGTAAGAATATAAAAAATAATTTATTATAATTTGTTGTTAATATTTTAATATATGAAAAATATTTTTTAAATAATTAATATTAATTATTTATAAAATTTAATTCAATTATATAAACTATTTATTTAAAATAAATTTCAATAAAAAATAATTACATATTCAATATAAATATTATATAAAATACTTTATAAAGATTAAAATTGTCATTTGGTCTTAAAGTGTTTTTGCAAAAGCAAAAGCTAAAAAAAACTGCTATTGCTTTTGAGTTCAAAAACGTTTTTCAAAACTACTTTTGACTTCAAAAGTTGTCAATTTAGTATTATTTATGGCTTCAAAAATACTTTTTAACTCCAAAAGTACTTTTAAAAATCAATGTTAAACATACCTTAAATTTATTTGATTAAATACAAAATATAATGACTTATTTGACCATTCAACTTAAAAAAATTCATTTTATACTAAACTACTACTTTATAATAATATTCTTTTTTCTCAATTTTTAGTCAAATTAATAGTATTCTAAATGAAATGAAAATCATAAATTTTAGTTAAAATATTATTTTAATAAAATATTTAAATTTTACATAAAAATATGTTAATCACATTTTATTAAATAAAAATATTTTAAAAAATAAAATTATATTTATAAATTTTATTAAAGATATTATCTAATCTCACTAATTAATAATATTATTAATATACTATATTTTTAATTTTAAAATTAAAAAATATGACCTAAATATCAAATGTTGATAATTGTTATATTTCTATAACATTCAAAATTTTAACAAACAATTGGAACTGTTATAAAAAGAATTCACTTTATAAAAAAAAAAATTAAGATGACATGAAAAGAAATTAATGAAAATTTTAATTAAAAGTTTTTACATTTTCCTATATGTTTTTTTTTTAATTTTTCATAATTTTTAATTTTTATATACATTTGAGTTCTTTTAATTTTAAAAAAATTATATTTTATTGTTTAGGAGACGATATTGTACAATTCTAGAATGTCATGTCATTGTAACTTAATGCAAAAAAAAAAAAAGTTAATTGTATAAGTATTAATATAGAAAAAAAAACTTTAGATATTAATTTAAGAAAAGTGTAGGAGCCAAAAGTTAATGTCATTTAATATTTTGTATTTAGTATAATAACAAAATTATTTCATAATAAAATAACAAACGATTAAATTTTATTATATAATAAACTAATAAGTAAATATTATATATGAATATATTGATTGTATAAAAATGTTAGATTATAAATGTTAAAAATAAAAAGGAATAAATCTAAAACTACATATAAATTTTGATTTAATGTGCAATTTGATATATGAACTTTGATTTTTTACAGTTATACATATAAAACTTTGATTTTGATTCAATCATACATATTTAAAAAAATAGATAAATAAATCAATAAATTTTGTATTAGATAAATATAAATATTTATTTGTGCAATGTGTAAACATAAAATGGTCTTACATTAATAAAAATATTAATGTTTTTTTAAATTGAATGAAATCAAAATTTCATGAATAACATTGCACATTAAATCAAAATTATCTCTAACAAAAACAAAAAAAACTTATTTAAATAATTTATTAATAGACTTTTAGGTTAGTTTTTTTTTTTGTTAACATTATCACCTTTTTTATTTTATTATTTAAACATATATCTTATTATTGATTTTTGTAAAAACCAGTCGAAACTTGCAAGAATAGGTAGCAATGCTACAAGCAATGCCCATTGCTTTTGTCACTACGAAATAACAAAGATGAACACAATACAATTGTTTATGCAGTTTAGTTTTTTTATGTCTATGAAGCTTTGCTCAAAGAGATAATCTAATATCTATCAACCTCATACATTAAGTGATTTAAGTCCTTATACACATCGGTTTGGTAACTTCACCTTTGCACCTAAAGATTTAGATTACTCACGTTTAAGTATCTATTTATTGATTCAAGTTACTTTGTTTACTTACAAAATCCACTAAAAAAATATAAATAAACCTAAGTGCTAAAATTTTCTCGCACGTTTACCTAGACAAATCTTTAAATATATAAGAGTTTAAGGTTTGTTAAGATAAAGATTAATTACAAAAAAAAAATATATATATATATATATATATATATATATATATCAACACAATCAACAATGAGGATATTTTCATAAAATTCAGGATAAGTCGTGAGTACTCAAGATATGTTTCCAAGTTATTCGGTCAATCTCCTTAAGTTAGGGAATCCAATTGATTAATTTGATTTGATTCCATCCAATCTTTAAGAATTTGTTGCTTCATAAAATCTATTTGCAATTCTAATAATTTTTATATTATAGAATATTATTATAATTTTTGTTATTAAATAAATTATATATATTTATATTTTTATGTTTTTTTAATCATTCTGATCATATATATTTTTAATTTTTTAAAAAAATTAATTAATTATTAACGTATACACATGGATATTACATTAACAAAGTTATCAGACATTAACTTTTTCATCTATTTTTGGAGTGATTTGACAGATAAAACAAATTCAATGGCTAAAAGATGTCGAAAATTGAATAGAGAGCTAAAATAATTTTTTTTTATATAATATTGGAGAGTCAAATAAATCATTGTATCAAAAAAAATTGAAGATGAAAGAATAATTGAATGAAAATGCTTCAGTAATAATTATATGTTTTTGTAATTACAATGAATTTTAATTTTTTTAAACGTGTTTGACTGAAAATCTAAAAGTATTTCAGAATTTTTATATTATATTTGATAGTATGAATTGCAACTACAAAGTTATATAATTTTAAAATTCTAAAAAAATACTAATTAGTATTGAAAAATCAATAATGTTTGAGAAAAATTTCTCTAAACAAGTAACAAAATTTAAAATTAAATATTTGTAATATGTTAGTTCAAGAAAATATCAGCAATGCAATTACTAATAAAATTAATAAAAAAATTAAATATTGTATACAATTTTTTCTCATTATTTTAGCATTTCATATTTGTTTTGTTATTTCCTCTATTATATTTAACATATATTCAATGTCATAATTAGTTGGTTGTTAGTAAAGTATAAATGATTAATAATAAATATTATGTAATTTAGGGTGTGTTTGATAAACTAAAAATTTAAGTGCTGAAAATTTATTACTCTCAAGAGAAGGATCTAGGTTCGAACCTTAGAGACGACATTGTTGGGAGGGGCAGTCACGCACCCCAAATATGGACCGTAAAACGGACATAAATAACATCAAAAAAAATATGAAGAACTGGATTTATATTAAAAAATTATTTGGTAAATTAATAAATATAAGTATTGAATATAATTATGTTGTTTGATAAAAATAAATATTGATTTTTTAAAAATTATTTTTTAAATTTAATCTTATTAATATAATATTTGTATATAATTTTGTAGAGTTTTGGATGAAAGATAAATATGATAATTTGAATATCTGATTTTTTTAAAAAAGAATTATTTATTTAAAATTTGTAATAAAATAAAACCAAGTGAATTTTTTCTACATTAAGTGATAAATATTACCTACCTATTTATTTTTTATTTAATATTTTTTTGTTGAAAATTTTATATTAAGTAAAAAATTAAAATGATTATCAAACAAATGTTGAAAATTTTATATCAACAGTTTATCAAATACACTCTTAGTTGAAATTAGTATAAATAATTTATAATAAATTGTATGTAATTTAGTTAAATGTTTAGAATATCGAAATGTATGAAAAATTATCTCCGGTTAATAATTTCTTAGATTATTTAAACGAGATTAATAAAAATATATAATTATATTTTAAAAATAAAATATATGTCAAAAAATTAAAATACTATTATTCTATAAAGATAACTTCTAAACTTAAATGACATATGAATATGTTTGAAAAACCATAAAATAATTGGATTTGAGTATAATTAGAAAGTATAACTGATGTGCTTCAATTGCACTCAAATCATTCAAATCCACTACTTAAAATTGGGGTGAGTAAAATTCGATACTATTCGAAAAATTCAATAAAAAATTCAAATTTTAAATTAAATAGTTCAAGTTATTCGGATCAATTCGAATAAAAAATCAATTTTTTTTATTTGACTTTAATATGAATTACACAATTAATGCTAATTCGAATAAGAAATGACAAAACTATGTCGTTTTGATAAATGTTTACATTTTCTAAAGTTAAAACTCAAAATCATTAAGTTAAAAGGCAAAACTACGTCGTTTTGATAAAACGATTATATTGTTTATGTAGTTAAATAATCTTATACTTCGTCTACTAGTTAAATAATCGGTCCATGTAAACGCAACATTAAGATTCGTTAACTCGACTCGACCGAATGCTCACCCTTGCATCAAAATATAATTATTAGGTTGCGTTTGGAAGCATTTTTTTTTACCTTGATAGTTGAATTTTTTTTTAAATTTTGAAATTTTTTTCATATAATATAATTTTAAAAGATGGTATTAATATAAAATTCAAATTCAAGAATTAAATTGAAAAAATTTGCAAATTTTGAAACTAATATGAAACTTGAATATTTGAAGAAAATAAAAGAAAAGAAAAATGAAAATGGTGGAGGAGCATGTGTCCGTAAATTGCAGAGCAGGTACCAGGACTGTGACAAGTAATATTAGTAACGCTAGATTTTCTTTTTAACTCTCGATCTTGCCTCCATATCAACCCATCCTCTTTTGAAAAAAGACCCACCATCTACCAATAGCCCACTCTCCTCCTATCGAAAACCCTAAGTTTCTGTAACCCACACCTCTCTCTTTGATAATATGAACCTTGAAGACAAAGTTGGGATGGACTTGGTTTCACAATCCGAGCATCTTTGCTATGTCCGCTGCAACTTCTGCAACACTGTTCTTGCGGTATAATTTCATTCCCAATATGGAGCTCCATCGTTATCATTATTTTTTGTTTGTAGCTGCAAATACAACCAACTGTTAATATCAAAGCCAGTCGCTGCGAAGCAACACGCTATTAAAACCTTACTGGCTATCACATAGATTATTAGGGTCTCGGGAGTTAACCTCATCTATAATGAAATTAAGCTGCAAGTTTTGCGTTTGATGTTCTCATAAGATGCTGGTTTGGGGTTTGTATATATGTTTATTATGTCTCTGTAATTGTGCCCATTTTGTAGTATTTTCTTGATTTGAAATGGTTTTTGATAGGTTGGGATCCCATGCAAAAGATTGCTTGAAACAGTGACAGTGAAATGTGGTCATTGCAGTAACCTTTCTTTTCTCAGCACCAGACCTCCACTGCAAGGTCAATGCCTCGATCCCCAAACCAGCCTCACTCTCCAGGTACGTTTTCCATTTTTAAACCAAGAGAAATGAAAACATCAGAAAGGTGGAAACCAAGTGCATGCCACTATTAGTTCTAGCATACAATTACAGTTAGGAAGCAAATCTCCATTTCTTTTCTACATATTCTTATATTACCTTTCACAATTATGCTTGCACATTTATATTCCACTCCTCAAAGTAAAGTAGAACAGACAAGAGTTGATTTGATTAGATTAGTAATGGAATGAAGTTTGTTCATGTCAAGGAGATGCAGAGTTTCTGCGGTGATTTCAGGAAAGGTACTCAGTTTCCATCGCCATCTTCATCGACATCGAGCGAGCCATCATCCCCTAAAGCGCCATTTGTTGTAAAACGTATATATATATGGAAACCCTTAATAGTATCATACTCCTTTGATTTTCGTGCAACCCTTCTTTCTCCATTATGTTTGGATTAATTGGAAACTGCTACTTTCTTTTTTTTTTCTTTATTCAGCCCCCGAGAAGAAACACAGGCTTCCATCTGCTTACAATCGGTTTATGAAGTAATGAAATATTGCTGTTTCTGCTATGATACTATATGTTTTTTTTCTCTCTCACATCAATTCTTTTCCCAAATTGAAAGGGAGGAAATACAGCGCATTAAAGCAGCAAATCCTGAGATACCCCATCGAGAAGCTTTCAGCGCAGCTGCTAAAAATGTAAGAGAGATAATACCATTTCATCTATCTACTTGTCATCGAGGTTTTTTATTTTTCTTTTCTCTGAATAAAAACTTAAGAATACCCACCCTGTTTATAATAAATTATAGCTTAATTATCTTCAATTTTTATGACAATTCGGATTCTTATTCTTATGCTGACTTGCTGGGAAATGGGAACAGTGGGCTCGGTACATCCCAAATTCTCCAGCAGCATCGTCCGTTTGTGGAAGTAGCAGCAATGTAAGTAAGCAAATACACCATATATATGATGGTAAGAATGTTCTGATTATGGGATTTGGCGAAGGGCTGGGCTGATTACTTTTCGGGCTTCCATGAAAATTTTGCAGGAGCAAAATGATAATGTGTGAAAGTTGCATGCAAGAACAAAGCTGATGAGAGAAGGAGTCATTAACTGCAACCAAAACTTTAGGGCGTATTTAACGTAACTTTGTGTCTGAAAACTTTCTTGGTTATCATATCTAATTAATATTAATGTCGTCTAGTTTTAGGGTATTGGCCTTCCAATGAACAATATGTATCTGACTTTGCTAGCACTATATCTAATGCGATCTAATTGCTTTTATGCTTGGTTGTTAATATTGTTAATTGGTAACAATGTTCATACAAATCAAACTACTTAATCGACTACAATTAATTAATAGTTAAACATTGGTGTTTTATTCTATTGTGTGATAGAGAAATAAATGAAGATTCTCTCATTGAGAGCTTTTCTCTTTTTTTTCTGTGTTGATTCACTTTGCTACACCCCATCATTTCTTTCTTGAAAAAATGTCGCCTCTTCGAATCAAATTCTTTAATGTGGCCTTATCGAGATTTAAACCCTATTTAAAGGACCATGCATGTAAAAAGGAATGTGCAAACACTTCAAACAACCTCTTCAACCTTCCCCATTGATTCTTCGACTACCCTTTCTTGCAAATGGATAATATGTTAGATATTGTAATTTGAAATGATTTTAGATTATGTACTTAGAAGTATAAGTATATTATTAGTTGGTTTTAGATATGGATAGGAAATGTACTTAGCCTTTAAGTTTCTTATGATTGGGAGGAAAGTACTTAGCACTTAAGTTATTTATGTTTGGGGATGTCCCAAGTTCTTATAAATACCCCTTCGTAGTAATGAAATTATATGAGTTGAGTGTTCTAAAGTAAAAGAAGAAAAAAAAAATTTCTTAAGTAGAAACGCATTTCAAAATTTCTCTTCCTCTACCAAAATTTTCTTTGGAAATTACTTCTCTTCCTCCTCCTTTCAACATAATTTTCCTCTTAGAGATAGAGACAGAGTTATACCCCATCAACAATGCCCTAGTGAGATGAGGGCCTATTATCATGTTCAATCATGATTATCTTAACTTTCGAGAGTTCTTAGCATGGTACCTACAAAGGCTTCTTAACAAGGTGTGGAACTTGCATAGAGACGCAATCGTTATCAATAGGGATGATAGTTTTTAAGTCATTCATTTTGATACGATTTCATACTTGCACACAATTTAGAAAGAAGCCCCCTTTAGGCACTAGATGGGGCCTTGCTAATGAACATTAATTGGATCCCAAAATTCCACCCCAAGTTTGGTACTTTTCCCTACCATGTATGTTTAGGTTCAAATATAGAGTTTCATTTGAAAATTTGAGGCCATTTATGGCTAATAGGATAAATAAAATATTAGAGCACATGGCTAAGAGGATTTGAGCGGCAAAACCGTAAGAAATATCATTTTCTTAAGAATTTGTGTTGTAATTTGTTTGTGGCATCCATAGATGGTTGGATGTGTCATTCAAAGAGAGAACGGAGTTTGTAACACATTTAGGAGTTTCGGTTAAGTTAAAGGTCTTACATTGATCATCGAAGTGACTCAATAAAACCATTCTCTTATTTGAGTTGATTTGTATGAAAATCGCTTTTTAATTTTTAAGAAAAATTTTAATCAAAGCAACTTTACTTAGTAGTCCAATTACAATGTTATTAACGTGAAGTTTTGAGAAAAACGTTTAAGGTTTTAAAAGGACTCGTCAATTCTTTCAGTATTTTGCAAAGCAGTGGAAAACATTATTAATAATAATAGTTTTCTAAAACAATTAGATGTAACCATCAGAGTATTAACTAAATATCATTCTTAAATATTAATAAGCTAAATAATCTCAAATAACAGTTATAAAAGCAATAAATAACTAATAAGTTACCACCCTGATAAATAAACCTAGTAAAACAATTAAGGAAAGCTTTAATGGAAACTTTTACATAATAACAATAAAACACAAGATGTTAGTATGAGGTTCCTCCGATGCCATTTCGAATCTTAGTTTTTTACGTTACCTGAGAGGTAAGAAAAAGAGGAGTGAGCTTATGACAAGCCAATGTGAATCTAATTTTTAAACCATTATATATAATCGTTCAAATAATAAATCATTCAGTTTATAGCATCATAGCAAATTAAGAATAATGTAAGGAACATTCAGTAAATCAATGCATGTAAAGATTATGTTCATGATGCAATGCAATTTTAATTTTAAGTTCTCACCCATCCATCCTATCCGCCCTCGAGCTTCGCTCGACACTCCAAAACACATATCAATAACTGTCCATCTCGGATTTCCTTGTGATGGTGGTCATTCACTTATCATCCGTGACGATGACTTTTGCTACAATAACTTACCATCTTGGTTGTCCGGTTTCAATGGATTTTTAAACTATCATCCCGGTTTACTCTGTTTCGATGACATTGCCGCCTACTTCGTGTAATATTGACTTATGGTGTGGACTTAAATTGCCACTTTCTCCTACAAAACTCCTCCATCCTCCATACCAATTTCATGTAATCATGCACATAAACTCAGCATACCATGCTATATATCAACAATCAATGCTATGCTTATCAAGCGCATTTATTATTTCATACTATCATTTAATGGAATGTATTCATGCATTCATTCATATCAAGTTCACATATACAATTTCTTCATGAAAACTA
The DNA here is from genome assembly GCA_039519145.1 of Kokia cookei. Taxonomy (NCBI): domain Eukaryota; kingdom Viridiplantae; phylum Streptophyta; class Magnoliopsida; order Malvales; family Malvaceae; genus Kokia; species Kokia cookei. Next base: position 30,896,043 of record CM076901.1, read on the forward strand.
AAACTTGCATTGATATATTAACATTAGGTTGATAACATGCTAGTTAGGCTAACACACACGTAACTGGTTAGCATATAGGGTTCACATATAAGGTTAGCATACTAATTCATATAGGGTCTGCATATATGTTCGCATAATACTTCATACAGGGTTCGCATATAGGTTCACATAATAATTCATATAGGTTCCTGTAATACTTCATATAGGGTTTGCACATATTGGCTATAGTTCGCCTAACAGAGTTCGCATGTATAACCGTTTATGTAACAGTTCGCACCTAGGTTTGCATATATTGGCTACAGTTCACCTATCAGAGTTCCAATGTATAATAATTTATGAAAGGATTCGCACTTAGGGTTCGCATATAGGGTTTGCATATATCAGTTATAGTTTGCCTATCATTTAATAACATAGTTCGCATGTATAATAGTTTATGTAAGGGTTCATACCCAGGGTTTGTATAATAGACTACCTTAATTGTTAATATTTCAATTAATCATACACAATGGTTTAAGTTAGATCCCACACCTAATTGAAAACATACAAAAAAAAAAACCCTTAATTTTTGGATGAAGAAATCGACAATCACTTGGAGGAGAAGGTTGCAATTGAAAACCTTGAAATCTTGGGTTAAGTAATATGGTTCGGCAATGGAGGAGAAAAGAGAGAATTTTGAGAGTTTTTGTTGATTTTTTTTTTTCTAAATATGAGTTCTAGGTTTTGAAAATATTGAATATTTATAAAAATTTATTTCCCTAATTGAAATAGAATTAGGATTGATTTAAATTAAGGATTAAATTAAAAAAGGCAGTTTTCGATCTGGGCTTGGTTTGAAAATTCGATACTTTTATGGGGGTTAAAATAAAAAGATAAAATATTTTAATTGAAGGTCCATAAGAGGTTTTAAACTTAAGACAAAAGAGAATGCTAAGTTTTAACCATTGAGCCAACAAACTCAATTTTGACACAAACCTTCAAGGAAATGTTTCTAAGGGTTTTGGCCAAGCATCAGGGAAAATAAAATAAAAAAATCAAGGGAGTTCAAACTTAGGACCTTAAGCTTTTCCTAACACTTAACCATTAAGCCCAATGGTCTAATTTCATTAATTCCTTATCAAAAATCATTTTTAAGACATTCTAAATTCGCTTACTTTATTTTTATTATGCTTTAAAATCTAAATTTTATCCTCATTTCTTCTAACCTTAATTTTAGGATGTGATAGAGTTTGACAATGGATCAAGTTTTGGTACATGCAAGTTTGCAAGGTGTGTATTAGTGTGAGATGATTTGCCATTCTATGCCAAGTTGTACCTATGAGGACTAAGAGATTGCGAACCTAGTAAAAGGCAAATGGAGAGCATATGCACATGTCAGACATAAAACCAAAGATATACCAACAAAGCAAGTCTGAAACATGAAAATTTACCATAAAAAAACTCATTAAAACTAAAATTTGACCAAATGAGTAAAATGTAAAAACCTAACCCCAAATGCACATCATAAAAACCTCAACATGTAAATGTATTCAAAGTTACCAAAAAAGTTCCAACATATACCAAAGATAACAAAAGATCACTAGCATTATTAAGTACTAAACAAATGTGCAAAAACCAAAGTCTTAAAGCTTAAATACATTAAATACACTAGCAAGTAAGCATAAAAGGCTTTACAAAATCAAATGCATAGCTAAAACTCCTCCAAAAATGCTTATCAAAATTTCGATAACCCTCGACAAACCTGAATACCTACACACAAAGCAAAACATTTGCACACTGAGCTTTCCATTAAGCTCAAAAGTGTTTATCTAAAACTAATTTTACCATGATAATAACAATATTTCAAGCCAGCATCATGGCATTAACTAATGGGATTTTTCTTCTCACATACCTTTGGCCTAATTACCACATAAAGAGCTCTCTCACATCTAAACTTATTTCTACTTTTTTAGACATTGACCGTTTTAATTCTATCTCTCTTACAAATTAGTACGGCAAAAATTTTAATTCCTAAGTGCTCACTAATTAATGCAACATAATAATCACCACTAACTATTTAACGAGGTAAATATCAAGTAAGTGGTGTAACATATTAACAAATTCTAGAACTATATCTTTTCTGCGGACATGATCTTTAATGAAATGATGTCAAATTTCAATATGTTTAATTCTATAGTGTTGTTGGATGAAATTTTTAGTGAAATAAAGAGCACTAGTATTGTCACGCAAGATAGGAATGGTACCTATATCAATTTCATAGTTCATAAGTTGTTGTTTCATCCATAAAACTTGAGCACAAAAACTACAGGAAAAATGTATTCTGCTTCGGTGGTAAACAATACAACACTATTTTGTTTCTTTGGAGACGTAATCCACTCTCTCATTAGCTCTCAACGGGGCCATTCAATATAAAATTACCACGTGCTTGAAAAAAAAAAAAGGCATTTTAATAACCCCTACCAAGATTGCAAAAATGCATTCCCATTTGTTATCCAATTTCATTTGAGACTTTAGAAATGGGGATTTGGTTGTTTGTTAGCCTATGATTCTATAGTTGTCCCTGTCTTGACAATTTTGGCAAGTTTTAGGCTTTTTGCCATATAGCCATGTCCACAAAGTATGGTGTTGCTCTTTTTCCCTTGCATAGAGTTAAAAATTTTAAATAGCAAAGAAAAGCAATCATAAATATCACCTCGAATTAGACTTAGGGAGTGTGTTTAGGTTTTTTTTGTCTCACATTACAATATTTAATTTCACCGTTATCGCTGTTTTTATACTAACCACAAGTAAACACACCACCATCCATCCAAAGGGGTTCTTAAACAATATAACACACAGGACACTTACAATTATACCAAATATATATATATATATGAAGCAATGAACGATCAAACTTCATATCTTACAAAACCTTATTGATAAACAGTGTTTTCTTTTTGAAGGTATTGAAAAACAATCTTAGAGTTTGGATTTGGTTGTATTCATATTAATTTCTATCTTCCAAAATCAAACCTGAATTAAATTATTATAAAGGTGCAAACTATTTGTGCAGCGTCTTATGAGAAATTGGGCTTAATCGCTTAGATACTCATTGTCCCAACCAGAGCCAGGCTCATGCAGTAAGCCCAACTTTTTAGTTTATGGTTCTCGCTTCGCTCATATACGGAAAAATAAATTGAGTAATGTCAAGTTAGTTTGAATTTTCAATATTAGCTCTTGGAGTTTGAATTTTCTTTTAGTCTAAGTTAGATTTTGGTTTTTCATTAAGAAATTCAAATCTCGATATAAAAAGAAATGTCAAGTTTAAGGATTAACTTAAATAATAAAAAAATTTAAGTTTCAATGTGGAAATAATTGTTTGATATATACTTCAATGAGGGAATAATTATTAAATTCAAAAACTAACTTGATACAAAAGTTTAAGCTTTCATGTAAGAACAATTGTTAAATTTGGATCGGAAATAGTACATTAACATTTTATTTTCTAAACTTTTTATAAAATATTAAAAATAAATCATGTTAAATAAGAATTTTAACTATTGCACCATAGAAATAAAGATTTTTAAAATAAACATGTTTTTTTTTTTTGTTTTTTGCTGACCTTGAAATTGGGTTTGAGAATATGGTTTTGGTAATAAGGCAGGAAAATAGTGTTGTAAATTTATGGCAGGCTGGTAATGATAATTTGATGTCATAGTCATCACAAGCTTAATCTGATGTGTTGATTTCACTAATAATGCATTTCAATCACCCCTTGATTTATTTTTGGCACTTGCATTTTGACGCTTTGTTGTGTGAATTGAATAAGTATTAGCCATTTATTTCGTGCCATAAATATGATTCATTTGGGATATTGATAGTATAAAATTGTGATTTCACGTCATTCTTATCCCTTTTCAGTAAGAGAATGACAAATCAGATTTTTTTTTTTTCAAAGAAAAAAATCTGATTTATTATTTTCCTGTTGAAAAAGGATAAAAATGACGTGAAATCATAGTTTCATATGATTCCTTCTCTGTTCTCACTTGTTAATTATATGGTGGAACTAAGAGTGTAAATTGTCAGTAATAAATTATGATCATTTGACGCAAGTCGCTTTCGTGTCGGAAATATATGGTCTGATGCTGTCTTGTTAATGTTTTTAACATAACATTTGGGTGGTACCTGTGAACACCAACTCCCATTTCACCGACTCTTCTCTTCCAAATATTCCATGGACGGTTCTTTCTTTCCTATCAAACTTGGAAATCAAATGTACTTTGAAAACTCACAGGTTTTGGCCCATCTAGGCTCCATCCTCCATCCATGCGGATGCTACATGCTCTGCTGGACCCTTTTGGTGCCCCATGCATCATTGATGATGGTGTGCTGTACATGCATCATTTGTTCTAATCTCCATCAATAGGTTTCATGATCCATTTTGCTTTACCCTTGTTTTATTTATTTTTTCAACTTTACACGCATGTACTCACACAGAGAGAATGAGAGCTGCAAACTTTAAATTTGGCCATCCATCATTTGGTTCTGTTTAAGGTTACTTCACCCGTTGTTTTCCAACCAAAGTATAAAATACCATGTTAATTTATATATACTAGTGTATAAGCATTACTTGCCTTTTATTGATTGTCTGACTAGACAGAACCTTATGTTAATCAAGCTCCTAATAATTTGGGGTTTAGTTGGAAACTGGGTATTTGGGTGATAAGACGTCCATACGATGTTTTACCCCCTATGCTGAAAGATTTTCCCACCTGCTTAACCCAATGTTCTTGCATCATTGCCTCAATCTAACACTTGCTCTACATCCAAGAATGATGAATTCTAGGAAACCCTACAATTAAGTTCATTGAATTTGCTCAACAATGTTGTACATGGATCACATATTGGCAGGGAAACAGGGCCCTAACTTTGTCACTTAGCTTTGTATGAGGTGGCTTAATCATCAAGCATGCAAACACTTAATCAACTTCTGCTATATAAATGTTTGTTTTTCATGAAAGATAAAGCTTACATGAACCACACGTGCAACTAGGAAATACTAATTAATTTTGTTAAACTATTTATTGCTTCTTTGCCCTAAAGTCAAAAGAGGCTTTTTCTGATGTTTATCCATTAATTTAGTGGAAAATCACTAATCATGGCACAATCTAAGCAAACAATTTCATTACAATGGGAAACTTTTAACGTTTTTGCATTACTCCCATGAAAATGAAAGAGTGACACACAAACATTTCAAACTGTACATACAGAGAAAAGCATTCAATGGGGACAAAGAAAGCAAAATATAGGACATCAAATTTCTTTTTTCTTCTTTATCAAAGTCTCCAATGGCAATGAAAACAAATGAAGCCATCAACAAGTTGAAGATGCAGCCTCTCATAGGGCACCATTGGAAATTGGTGTACCCCTCTTGATGGTGTCCATTTGCGTAGTTTCATACACAGGCAAACCACCACTAGAGTAAATGCCTAAATCGTAGTTTTGCAGCTCGAACAGATCAGAGCTTGAATCACTATCTGCGCCATCATCAGTCTCATTGAACTTCCTGATTTCTTTCTCCTCTGATGGATACCGATCACCCCAATTCCTACCCTTCTCCTCATGGCAAACATCGAGGTTCTTGTTTTTCTCTGAGTGGCCATTATTGAACTTCAGTTTCTCTGTTATATTCCTTTTGTCATCAGTGGCAGCATTTTCTAAAGCTGTTGGTTTTGTCGGTCCAATGTTGTTCTTGGACAGAGATAGAACCTCTTTATGATCTGAATAGCTTCTAAACTCCCTGTAGCTTTTCGTAGGAGTATGTGCATAAGGAGGCGGCGTCCTGAAACCAGAGCTTGAGGCAGAATAAAGCGACTTCGTTTCAGCTGTACTAGAGCTACGAAAATGGCTAATACTGCTCCTCCTTTTCCTTCTCCCACTAGAACTCTCTTCTTCACCTTTCATGGACTGTGTGGTTGATTTTGATTTCTTCTTCTTGGAACCTGTTTGATTAAAAAGAGAGTTCAAGAAGCTAGCAAGTCTTCCACCAGGAGAACTTGGCTGCTTGTATTTCTTATCCTTAATTTGCTTGTCCGCCACATGAACTTGCTGGGGAAGAGGGTTCCTCATGGGTACATCCAAGCTGACCCTGCCTCCCCTCCATGGCTGCCTCTCTTCCCGCATGATTTTCTGAGTGAATGTCGCACAGTTATAGCTAGATGCTTCATTGTACCCCGAGAAATACCGTGCAGCTTCGAAAACATCGAGCTCACCGGAGTCATTCCTTCGATGGAATGACTTCTTCAACATTCTGTCAGGGTCTGAGACTCCTGTTACAGACATGGTAGGCTAGGCTTCTTCAATGGAGAGATGGATGATGGAAGTGGTGAGATTGTATAGAGAGGCAAAGGGTTTGAAATGATTGAGAATTGAGAGTAGTGGGAAGGGATAGCTTTAAAATATGTTGGTAATAACAATGAATCGGACTGTCTAATAATACAATATGATGAAGGGTGAATTTGGAGGTTTTTGAAGGAGACCCCACATTTGATGTGCTTTAGTTTTAATACAAGTGAAGTGGGGTAGAAGGGAAACAAGCCTTTTTTTATCCTTCTCATACTGTGAAAACCAGAGCTAGTGTTCTGGATAGTGGGGGGCAAAGAATTGGCGTTTCCTTGGATTCTAGGGACTGTACTCTATTTTAGTGGGAACTGGCTTTTTTGAGTGGTTGTTGGCCATGGTTCCATGTCGCCTACTTGGGGAAAACTGTAAACTTGTTAACCCGATCTGTATACCATTACAAAATTAACAGGGTTATGGAATTTGGCAGATCCCAACTTTTCTCCTACAGAAGTCCACTTGAAGAGATTGGATATCAACTCAGTTAAATCCGGATTCAAATCGGCTGAACAATGGCCCAGAAACATCTGGCTGCCCCCTCTTTGGGGTAGCTCTGGGGCTTATTGAGCCTTCGAGCTGCTCGAGCTAGCAGCAAAATTTACTAGTTTACTATCTGTGATTGATTGAGAGTGAACTCCAATAGAAATCTTGGGTCAGTGAATATTCATTATAGTGGTATATATACTGTGGCCTATAGATGAAAACAAAATCCTCATCTCATCCTGTTGGGGGCATCCAGCATGTTCATGTGTGGGTTGTATATATAAAGCCAAGACTCACGTGTGATATAAATGGCGAATCGGAAGGCAGCACGTTGCTTTGCATGATATTACATTTTCAGCTTTTGATCATTGATGGATCTACTTATAAGATCCACCATAGGCCAAGATTTTGAGTTTGATGATCATGACAGTTGCATCTAGATCACAAGGGTCTTTCCCTCTCTCTAGTCAATTTATGGCTGTGCATTTTAATGATGTTGGAAAAAAAAGTTTTAGCATGCTGTGGTCTTTCCAATTCCTAGTTCTAACACGAATGCAGCCAAACCAACCTCAACCTTTGGGGCTGTGAGTTAGAGGAGATTCTTCACTGTCTTTGTCTAGAGCAAATCCATGCAAGATCTTGTAGGGCATATCTTTTGGTAACTTTCGACAAGTAGTTTTCATGAGCAAAATATTCAGTTCGGTGTATAAATGAATGATTAATGAACTTGTACGTGAATTTAAATATCTAAATATGATGATTTGTACATGTATTTGTATGATTTCATTGATTTGTGCTTGGTTAAAGATCAAATCATGAGCATTAATTTGAAAACAAACCTGCGATTAGTGTAAAAATAATAGTAACAGTGAGATCAGATACTATAATATACTGTAGCGTGAGACAAAGAATAAGCTAAACGCACCACACCACACTGTACCACCCATTCAAACCCAGACTAAATCTCCCATTATGATAAGCAAAGGGTTGGGTAGTGTCTTCATCCCCTCAAGCCGAAGTTTCATTTGATATCTTGTATGGACTCATGTTTGATGTCGGGTAGCTTTCTTTAGTTATGCACCATGCATTCCTAAAGTCATCTTGCCTGGTCATGGTTGTTCAGTGAGTCCCATCTCATCTTACCGTTGATGCCTTTTTATTTTCCCCCATTTTTAAAGGTCTTTTGGTGTATGGTGTAGAGGCGAAACGAAGGGATTTTTTTTCCCAAGTTAATAATGAAGTCGAAAAGCTAGTGAATAGGTAACCCTTTTGTCTAGATATTGCGAGGACTTTAATCCAACACTGTTTGAGCCGATTTTATCTTTCCTTCACAGCCCACCCAAGGTCCTTGTTGAGGGAACAAGGCCTAATGCAAGACCCCACAAAAACCAAAATATGCAAGACAGTGGAAGGAATTTTGATCCCCAGTTGTCCCAGAGTGAGAGTCAATACTGCTGGCATGAAATCCCTTTGTATTGGCCATAAATCTTATTTCCAGTATCCAATTGGATCCTAATCCTAATTGAAGTCACAAACACATGGCTGCTTTATCTAAGAGATTACCTTGTGGATATAGTTTCATGTATATACACAGTTATTTAGAAAAAAACAATTTTATTTATAAAAATGAGTTCCTTTTAGATGTTATAAAAATCAAATATCCCTACAACTATTACTAACAACAAGGAAATTTCGTTGACTAATATATTACATCTTTCAAAGCTCACTTTTTCTTTTGGGTACCACCATAAGTGTCATAGACCATGAATGACGGCCTGCTAATTTGTACAATGTTCCCCTTCACTATCATTTATTGGATAAATTAACTTATTAGACACATTTGGCCTCTTAAATGAGTTTTTTTTGAAGGATATGGTGCTCTAGATGAAATATTGAGAGTTTGTGACATGACAGATGCTTCAGGTTAATGGGATTGGTGTAACATCCGCATTTTTAATTTGTATTTTGAAGTATTATTAGAATTAGAATTTGTGGTTAAAATAAGAAGATTAGAAAATTTATGGATTTAATAGTAATTGTGAGAAAGAAGGAAAGGCTAAATGGATAATTAGTCCAAAATAAATTATGAGTCATCATAGAAATTATGGTGACTAGGAGGGACAAAAGAGTAAATAGAATGAAAGATATTTTCGGAGGCAATGATTTGAGGCTAAAGTGTAAAGTTGGATGGTCTAGGGACTAAAAGAGCATTTTTATCATTTTTATTAAAGAGAGATATTTTAGTGGAGAAATTTAGAGAATTAGAGAAAGGAAAAAGAATTAAAAAGATGAAAATATCATATTTTCTTCTCATAATCAAACGTTGCATGCATGTCTCCATCCACCCAACTTTTGTTTTTATTTCAATTAAGTCCTTCCACCATTGTTAAACCCTCCAAGCTTCAAAATCTTTCATTTTCTTTGAAATTTCTTAAAGAAAGACATAGAATGAAGCTAGTAGACATTTTTATTTTCTAATAAAGTCCACTTGGGAGTGTTCAAGAGCATAAAGTTTGAGTAGAATTTTGGGAATTCAAGAAATAAGGTAAGTGATGATTAAATTTACATGACCTACATGTATATTTTCATAATCTAGCATGAGAAATTATTGAATTTTAGTTTTTAGCTTATATGTGTTTATATGGAATTGAAGAGAAAGAAAAGAAGGAGAGGGACCAAATTGAAGGAAAAGGAAAGGAGAAAGCAAAGGAGTGAAAAAAAAAATTCTACAAGTGTAGTAAGTACTACAAGATTTTAAATTGAAAACTTATTTTCTTTAAAAGTATATGATTTTAGCATATGATTAATTGTGATAAAATGAGTAAAATGGCATGTTTAGATATAAGAATGGTAATTATGTACGATTGAATGAAACATAGTGCAAAGAAACATGAAATAGGAAATATTCACATTAAAACAGTTAGGACAGTAACAGGGGACCAATTTTGAAAATTCACCAAAAATTATATAAACATAGTTAGAGGTTGAATTAGTTATGTAATTAAATATTATTGAGTGTAGTTTCATATGGAAGAAATGGTGAAAGAAAAGGAATTGTATATTTTGAGATATACCAGTTTTAGTGAAATAAGGTCAGAGTATATTCGGGTTCTCCTATTCTGACTTTGAAAAATCATAGAAAAATGTGGAAAAATTATTAGAGACTAAAATTTATATGATTAAATTCTTAATGAGCTTAATTTTCAAAGAAACAAACGGGAACATCATTAGATCCCTGTATTAAAAGATAAATAATTTTTAGTGAAGAAAGGTCGAAACTTTCAAGCAGCAGAGAAGGGATAAATTGGAAGAATTTTCTGTATGAATTGACTAAAGTAAAAATTTTGAAATTATTATGGTAAAAATATATTTGAGTCTAGTTTCATAAACATCAAGCGGATAATAATTTCGAATTCTGTAGCTCAAGATATAAATAATTTAGTGATTGTGGCTCAAGTGAACAGCTTTGAAAAAAATTAATGTGAAAATAAAGTAAGAGGTATATGATGTTAAATATGTGATAAAATGATGATATATGTGAATTATTATGTATTTAATTATAAATATTGATACATGATGTAATGATGATATATGTGAAATATACATGAAGATGTGTTTGTCTTAAGTGAAGGAGTAAAATATGTCAACTATGAGAAATGTTGTTATATGAGATTTTATGCCCATGTAGACAAGTTAGAATCATTGTGATATTAGTGGCATGCCATTAAGGAACACTAGTGCGCTCTCCGATTAGCACATCTCGTGCTCTCCGTTTAGCACTTTGTGTGCTATCTAATTAGCACTTTGTGTGCTCAGTACTTTGTGTACTCTCTGTTTGGCACTGTATCGTGCTCTCTGTTGCCTAGCACTTATGTGCTCTCTGTTTAGTACTTCGGTACTCTCCGTTTGTTTTGTTTATCCGATAGGTTTTATAGAAGTCTACTATGAGTCAAGTGGATAAATAAGCTAAGTGAGCTATGGATAAGAAATCTATGATGGCTAAGTTGTGAAAGGTGAAAGAATATGAAAATTGTGACATTGAGGTAAATGAAATGATGAACATATGAAATGTAAGTATTATATGTGTCTAAGTATTCAAATGATGATAAAACTAAGTAAGCTAAAGAGGCTAAAATAGCTAAATTGAGAAAAGTGAATGAAAGTGTGAAATTTACCATTGAGGTAAGTTATATGTTAAGTATATGAAAGGTATGTATTTTTACATGAATGAAAATTCATACATGTGTTAAAATGAAGTAATTATAAGGTGAATATTTATTTATGCTTGTAGTGCTTACTAAGCTTTCACAGGCTTAAAGCGTTTATTTTAACACGTAGGTACAAGATCTCCGAGAAGCTAAAGTTGGATTAGGCATCTCTCATCAAATCACATCAATATCGGAACATTACAAAACAATGTATATTTATTTTGTGTGAAATGACATATACAATGGGGTATTTTTGTGTATTTGAAGAAGCATTTGAAAAATTGTGATTGAGCTCTCTGGAGAGCCTTTTTAATGTGCATTTTTATGTCTTATAATTGTATCTAAAAATTGGTTTGAATTGGAATTTATATAAGTGATTTTAACAAAGTTTGAAAGTGATTTTTTTGCAGATTTTTGAGAAATTATCGATACCTCTGAAAAGGTATCGATACCAAAATTCCAAAGACTCTCTTTGGTCTAGATTTTACAGAACAGTAACGATATTTTTGGAAAAATATTGATACCTTACAAAAGGTATCGATACCAATTTGACAGAATGCCTTGTTTGTCTCGATTTTTATTTTTGGTATCAATATTTTATAAAAAGTATCGATACCAAGTATTTGGTATCGATAATTTACCCCATTTCGAAATTAAAATTATATTTTATTATTTTTAAATTGGTCTCAAATCTCGGTTTTAAGTATACTCGATTATATTATGATATTTTGAATAAATTGATTTAAATATACATCATTTGAATTAAAAAAAATTTATTTTACTCGATTTTTGCTTCTCAGACTTCGCCTGTAATACTCCTGTACCGGGTTCATACGTGTAGACTGGGTATAGGGTGTTACAATTAGCCTCGTCTTATTTCATTTTTACCTAACCGTGTGATCAAACATATTGTAATTGTGCTTCCGCCTTGTTCAACTGTAGAAATAGATCGCATTTCATGGAAGTGGTCGACGAATGGCCTTTTCCCCTCAGCTGATACTTACAAGAATCTGATATCTCATAGTAATGTCAACCATCTCTTAATTGGAAGTTGATTTGGAACTATAAGGCTCCACAGAGAGTTCGTGTATTCCTATGGCTATTGTGGCAAGATAGGATTCTAACTAATGGGGAGCAAGCTCGACGACATATGTCTAATGAAGGTCATTGTGTTCGATGTAGATTTCCTATTGAGACTAGCTTACATGCATTACGAGATTGTGAGTTCTCAAAAGTAGTGTGGAAAGCGGTGATCCCTAGTTCAGTAAGAAATAGTTTCTTCTCCGTAAACTTGAATTTGTGACTAACCAAGAACTTGTTAGCTCAAGACTTGTTGACAGTGAAAGAAGGAAATTAATCGACTTTGTTTGCAATTCTAAAGAAGGAAATTAATCGACTTTGTTTGCAATTCTATGTTGCTGTTATGGAAATGCCGAAACTTTGCAATTCTATGTTGCTGTTATGGAAATGCCGAAACAATTTCATCTTCAATAATAGTCACAGTAATATTGATGTTGTTGTAGATACAAGTTTAGCCTGGGTCGAGAGTTTTGTAAACTAAAAAATCATGTGAACTACATCGCATTCAAACGGTATCAGGTGATCATTAGAGGAAACTAGAAAAAGGATGGCTTAAGTTGAATACAGATGGTGCATTCTCAAAAAGTAATAAAACTGATGCGGTAGGAGGTGTGCTTAGAGACTATGATATACTCGGCCAAGTTTGATGTCATGTGGCCGTATCGTAACCCCCGTCATACAATTGCGTCCACCATTCGAACGATATATTTAATACATATGTCGCACCATAGGTGTTCATGGTCCTCAAGTTCTTCAACATTTCATGGAATCAACATTAGATGAGCCCGTAACCTAAATCAAAATAGATATTGATTATTGCAGTTAAGTAACTCATGTTCCCAAATACATAGTTCAAACTAAAAACTCATGTCGATAACTAGATCTCGCTTAGTTATCGAGGGATATGACTGTAGTAGTTGGATCCCACATGTTGTATGTAGTACCGATGATGAGTGCGATCCTATAGAGATCTATGATGATCAATCGCTGAGAGTATTTCAGTTCCCCTGTCCGATATGATGCATATGTCAAGCTGTGGGCAAACGAGGCGGTGCAATCGGCTTAAGAAGAAATCCTAGTCATCTATCGTTTCCCCGAGAGTTATTGTGAATGGTATTGGCAAAATCTTCTTATTATCATCCTGAGCAACGACGAGCAACAGATGCTGATGATACTTTCCGTACAACCAAGTGTCGTCAATTTGGACAAAAGACTTGTAGTACTGAAATACCACTCTGTACTGGTCAAAGGTCCAAAATAACCTATGAAATATTATTCTTTGAGCATCAGACTAATTTTCAACATACCCTGGGCGCATTTCGAGATCGGTTATGGATTCAGAACATGATACCATTGTCATAGATAGCTATACAAATCCTCCCATTCGTGATACAACTTCTCTATAGCCTTCTGTTTTGCAACTCATACTTTGTAGTACGTTGGAGTGTACTGGAACTGACTACTTATATTCGCAACCAGCACGGGTATTTCAATCCGAGGATTGTCCCTCACCATCGGTAAAATAATGTCAGCAATCATTTTCGAGTCTAGCCTTGGATGGTCCTGACTTGCACCCGTCGTTACACATGTGTGGGGACTAGCATACTTCTTTATCGTCCATATATCAGTTTTCTTTTGGTATGATGCCATTATTTCCACTTTCGGTAGAATAATGTCAGCAATCATGTTCGAGTCTATACGCACTTTCCTTCGAATTTATCGAAACAAGACTTCGTGACGTAGAAGTTCACGCCATTCTTGATGTTGTACCGCTTCAGTGTAGCAAGAAAAATATCTTTTTTGGGTATTCAATTCCAACTTCAAAACCGTACATCACGATCTACGGTTGCATGACCAAGTCTCTTGTTTGAAAGTCGCAAAAACTCTAAACTACCCTCAACTGATAGGTCGATGGTCGTCATATGGGGTAGAGGTTCATACGCCCTGGATCATGCATCTGGATACGAGGCCTCATCGTTAGACTCGTAAGGTTCGGTTCTATTGTAACTAGATCCAGCTTGAAAAATAGTTCCACTTCTGAACCATCCGGACCGCGCTGTCGGATTGGCTTAGGTTTTGACTCTTCGTTTGCGTTTGCACCCCTTTCTTACCTACTTGCATCTTCTTCCTCGTCGGCTCATTCATTTTCACCTTCGGGCACGATGTTGGACGTACCCTCGTCGGCCCCCGTTGAAAGGAGTAGGTTATCGGTTCTCCTGTAACCCACGTGCCCACTAGAATATTCAACGGGTTGATGACTAGTGTATGTCGATGATCCATCGGTGTCATGACGTTGCCTACATAAGAGTATAGGGGCCTAGTAAGCAAAGCTAGACACGGAGGGCCTAAATTAACGTAAAATCGCCACTAACCAATTAGGGTTAGGTTGGTTAGCCATCGATTGTCTAAAAGTTTAGAATTAATACAATAGAAAAATCCTAAAAGTCTAGACTCGATCTCATCACCAAATTTCGGGTTTGGGAGTATAGTTATGAGTGGGGAAGGTTATAGCACCCTCACAACGTCTATTTGGGAATAATCTTACAGGGTCTTGGCAACTAGTTTTTTTATTTAAGCATATTAATTTCTTATTCTAAGCTAATATCTTATGGAAATCTTAAAAAAATGCCTAGAAATTACTGATAAATTAAGAGAAATATTAAAATTCATCTATAACTTATTTGATCTATTATTATTATTATTATTATTATTATTATTATTATTATTATTATTATTATTATTATTATTATTATTATTATTATTTAAAAGATTTAATTAATAACATTGAAACTATCAAGATCTTACAAAAGTATCCTATGTCGTGTTTATGATTTATCTTACTTTAAAATTCTTGATCTAAGGTTTAAATTCGTCAAAATCCTAAATAATATACCTTAAATAACATTTAGTGGCTTTCTTAAAGAGTTTCTAAAATAAAATACCTAGAAAGACTTACTTATGGTTTACAATTCACCTACAAAAATCTTTAGTTTTAATCTTGAACAAAGTCCTAAAAAATATTTACATATTAATTATCCCATACGATATTCAAAATTAGTTTAAAATCCTAATAAAAAAGTCCTACATATTGTTTATAATTTTTCTAGGATAGATGGTAGATAAGATCGTAAAGACTAACTTAAATTCAAATGTAAAAATATTATGATTTCACTAAAATATAATATCTACTTAATTAACTTCATGTCAACATTTATAGGATGGAAAAAATGACATAAAGTTCTCTCTTTTAAAACAAATAGTAATAAAATAGAAAAATTAATTATAGTGACTAAAGTTAATGAAAAGCTAAAACTCTTTCAAAAAAATGTAATAATGAAATGAAAACTTAAATAAATGAAAGAAAAAAAAAGATCTTAACATGATGATAATAATAATAACAATAATACACCTTATTCATAATACAATGAAAGAATCAAAATAACATAAATAAATAATTTTTTTTTGACAAAAATAAACAAATAATATTAAAATGTACATAAAAGAGAATGTGTAAAAAAACATAAACATAAACATAAATAGACATTAAAATAAATAAAGATGAAATAAGAATTAATAAAAATATACAAGTGTGAATAAATATAAAAACATTAAAATAAAATGCATAATTGACATCAAGTATATAAAGTATAAATCCAAGTGAAAGAGAAGATATAAGTATAAATAACTTATTAAAGATGGAAATAAAATGACATAGCTTGATTTTGAGATTAAAAGATAAAAAAATGTGAAAGATAAAGGACTGATGTAGTAATTAATTTTCTTTTAATTTTAAAATTTATGATTAAATAAGGGTTACGAGTGTAAATAAGCTAGAGAGTGAGGGCGACACTGCAAAAAAATGATATTTTTCATAAATTTAAAAAATTTGGGGTGGGAATAAATTACCCATTTTATCATTTATAAATAGAAAAAATCTTTTTTTTTCTTCAATGTTTAACCTCATTTATAAAAAAAAAACTCTTCCTCTTTCTTTTCCTTTTGTGTTGACCATGACTTCACCATCAGAGAGCCTAACGGTTCTTCGGCTCCGCTAGTGGAGACTCCGCATACGGTGGCCGAATTTTTTTTTTTTTACAAAATCAAAATTTTCTTTTTTTTAAACAAAACCATTACTTTTCATAAAAATCAAAATTTTTATTTCGAAATAGTTAAAAAAAATAAACTTTGTTTAAAAATTTAAACTTTTTTTTAAAATGACTAAAAAACAAATTTTTATTTTTAAAAGTCCAAATATTTTTTTTAAATTACTATTTTTTTACAAATTAAAACTTTTATTTCAAAATAGTTAAAAAAATCAAACTTTGTCTAAAAATTTAAACATTTTCCTTTAAAATAAATAAAAAAACATTTTTATTTTTAAAAATCTAATTTTTTTAAAAAAACTACATTTCTTAAAAATCAAAATTCTTATTTTGAAATAATTAAAAAAAATCAAAACTTTGTTTAAAATTTTAGACCTTTTCCTTTAAAATGACTAAAAAATTATTTTTAAAAATCTAAACTTTCTTTTTTTAAAAAAATCATTACTTTTCTTAAAAATTAAAATTTTTATTTTAAAATAATTAAAAAAAAAATCAAAACTTTGTTTAAAAAAAGTTAAACGCTTTCCTTTAAAATGACTAACAAACGTGTTTTTATTTTTAAAAATCTAAACTTTATTTTTATTTTTTTTTAAAATCACTCATTTTCTCAAGATCAAACTATTTTTTAAAAAAAAATTATTTTAGAAAGAGGAAAGAAAAAAAAACGAGATTTTTGGGGCTCCTAAGGCGGAGGACCAACGATCCGATGTTTTTCCCTTCATCGAAGCCCAAACCCGATCTTTCATGACATGTCCATGGCAAATACAAAAAAGAGAAAAAGAAATAACATTCTTGTTGTTTTTTTCTTACTTTTAAAAAAAATCAAAATATGAAAAACCTTCATTTTTTCTTTCATTCCATGCATATATAATATTTTTTAATCTTGTTTATTTGTAATTTTTTGTTATGTTTCCATAATATTTAATAGTAGTAGTAGTAGTAGTAGTAGTAGTAGTGATAGTAATAATTTGGGCCATTGACAGACCCAAAAAAGAAAGAAAAAAAAAAGAAAAAACAAATATCACTATTTAACCAAAAACGGGCCGAAGAGAGAACAAATATTTAAAGGGAACAAATCGACCCTCAATCAGGCTCAAACGAAATTAAGTGTCTACAATCGGTATAGTTGCTTTCACCCCATAACAAATGACCTAGTGTCGGAGTTGAAATTGAATGTACTAATTGAATGACGAGTCCAAGTGTCTAGATTTGGGTTATGCCAATACTGCGAATGGTACTAACCCCCAAAGTTTAGATCGATACAAGAGAACAATGAGTGTTTGTCCATAAATGTTTTGGGAACATCATAATAACTACTTTGAAGGAGGCCAAAAAATCCACCGCACAACTGTGCAGTAGGACTTCCTATTGCAACTTTAGTACCCGTATTAACCGCGACGGTGGTCGAAGATGGGTCAAATCCATTAGCATCAACGAACTCGACATATAACTCCATAACAATATTTTTTATTTTGATATGCGATGATATGATCATCTCGAGATGCGTCTTGTTAATCACATCAAATATGTCATACTTATAGAGGTCAATGAATGCAAGAAATTTGCATTGCAACCTCGTAATTCTTCCCCGGGTCAATCCTTCGACTTTCTTCCTCATTTTGGTCGCATTTGAATAGTACTATTGAACACAAATTCCACGAACTTCGATCCTACAAACATCACCTCGAACTCTGTATTACATATTTGATCGTGGTAGAATATAACAGATTTCACTTGTCGACTCATTTCAATATCGGACATGATTTGGGTGAACTAAAATAAAAACAATAAGTAAAGAACAAACCGTAGGAGTACACACCACTTTTTATAAAAAAAATAACTTGATGCGAGTCTAAATTCTTTCATCACGCCCCTTTTATAATAGAATTATGTAAGGAGTGCTTGGAATATGTGCTATGAATTTCTTTTACGAACGCACACATTCATTGTATATTGTATGGTGCAAGTAATTTTCATCACGTGTTCAAAATTCGTATAATTTTATCGAGATTTTCCACAGAACTTTCATTTTAATAGTTGTCTTTCTGTAGGGGGAATTGGTAGGAAAGCCCCACAAGTAGATGAGCTTTCTCTAATAAATTTTATATACATTAGCAAAAAAGCTTAAAGCAACGAATAATTTAAACGCTTTAAAGGCAAAAAACATTTAGAATATGTTCCACCACCGAACATTCAACTTTTTTTTTTTTGTAGATTGATCCCTCCCTACACCTATAAAAGTCACCTCACACCATAGAGCATCATCACCCCTCACTCACGTAACTTTTCTTCAATCCTCTCAATTCTCCATTATAAAACATTTCCCGATCTTAAAAATTTCGGTCGCTAAAAATATTTGGTTTATGCTTGAGGTATTATTGAGTCGTCGATGATGCGATATCGCTTTGAGCAGCACACATTTCATATATCATTCTGAGATTGGATCATTGCCTCCAAAGCCTATCTTGGGGAAGTCGGTTATGGGGTGAATTTGCTTTCTACGATCAAGGTTGGAAGTTTACATGGAGGTCTCAATCAACGACCGTTATACGGTCATGGATTGAGGTATAACTAGGGAGCCAGTTGATGGTCGTTACGTGGCCACGAGCTCAATCTTTTTGAATACTCGAAAATGCTGCCCTATGAATATCATATAAAAGTCTGAAGTCATAATAATACAAAAAAACTCTAGGGCTTCCAGCTATAATTGGCGTAATTTTTTCATCCATTTTCGGGCATTTGATACCTTTAACCTTCCTCCTTATTCGAAAGTCGGCATCGTGATGGACGCAAGAGGACTCTCAAGCGGGGAGCGACTATTGTAATGCAATAAGGTGTTGTTCCTTTTGGCTCTCGATAACAATTGTTGTTATTAAACAAATCATTAATAATTACAACTGTTGTTGCGTCGACCCAAGTTTGACCTCTACTATGCTAGTACATGCGCTTTCCCTTTGAGAGCCTTCTTGTGTACACCTCGGTGTTAGCCTTCGGAAAAGAATGAAATGTTAAAGATAACAGGTGCTTGGAAATATAAAAAAAATACGTTGATCACAATCAAATGCCCTAAAGTTTTTCCGTATGATTGGCTTTAATCTTATGTATGATATTTATAAGGCATCATTTGTTGGCAATGGCGGAGCAAAAAAAAATTTTTGGGAGGGTCGAAATTAAAATGTATATTTTACAATAGTAAAAATGTAATTTCATCATTTTAATAGCCTATATCTTTATTATATTTAAAGGGTTAAATTAAATTTTTATCATTTTTGAGGGGGTCAAAGTGTAATTTTATCGTTACAAATTTAAAATTTTATAAATTATAAAGGGCCTAAATTTAAAATTTACCATTTTAAGGGGCTATAATATATATACAAAGGGGAAAATTGCAAAAATCTTAAACCTTGGAGGGCCTACTTATATTTTTGGAAGGGTCATTACAAAGGATTAAATTGAAAAAAATTAAACTTGAGGGGCCATGACCCTCCAGGGCCCTAATATGGCTCCGCCACTATTTGTAGGTATCCAAAAAGCTTGAACTCATGAGCGTGTAACGACCGTCACTGAGGCCCCGGTTATACTCGAACCCGTGACGGCGTCACGATTGTCGACTAGGTCCTCCACTTGAACTTCAACCCCTGATCATATCGAGCACTATTGCCCCTAAAACCAAACTTCTCGACGATGGATTTTTTAAGTGATGGTCTTATCCCGTCATCACAAATGAAATGTATGTGTTCCGAGGCACGTTATCACATCCCTTACCTCTCAAAACTACCTAAGAACTTCCATCGTTCTAATAAAAAACCCTAAACTCTAATAAAATATTAATCAAAACCCTAAAAAGTCCTAAAATCTAAAAAGTGCATCTATCTGGATGCGTTTTCCCTCAAGAATGGCTTATTTCCCTACTCATTTTTAAAATCGGCCTAAAAGCATAAATAAAAATAAAAATAAACATATATGCCTTATTTTGCCCATTTTTTTTATAATTTTTACAACCTTTTTACCATTTTTTAAGAATGTTTATAATTTTTAATATTTTAAAATATATTTATATATTTTAAAATGATTTAAAATGATTTTTTGCATTTTAAAATAATTTTAATATTTTTTTATCTGTCAACGCTTATTAAATCTGATCAACACCCGATCAACACCCGATCAACAATTAAATAATCACTTAATCAATCAACAATCATGTCCTCAGTCAATATATCACATCATCAATCAACTACCATGCTATTGATGACATGAGACATTCTAATTGACCAAGTTTTTTTAACGTGGTTAGATTTTAAGTACCAAAACGAGTAATGGAGTAAAGTTCAAGTACGAAAATGAAAAAATGATTATAGCTCAGGGGCCAAATTAGGGATAAAGCCTGGACAAAAAAAAAAAGTACTAAAGTGAAATAACAGGCATAGTTTGAAGGACAAAAAAAGGATTAAGCCTTTAAGATACTGTTAGAATGAGTAATGATTTCATTCATTTCCAGGAAAGCAATGAGAAATGGCAGCGCAGACTGTTACTCAAGGTCTCAACGTTTTTTCTAAATTTTTATCTGTTAAACTATGGAACTCGCGGATAAAGGAGGCTGTAAATCAAGAAAGTGCCCAGAAAGCCCTTCTTCTCTTTTGCCAAATGAAGCAAAAAGGTTTGGAGCCAAACAACTTAACCTTTCCATTCGTTGCAAAAGCTTGTGCCAAGCTTTCCGATCTCAAATGCTCCCAATCTGTCCACAGCCAAATATTGAAATCCCCGTTTGGAAACAACATTTTCATTCAAACAGCAGTGGTTGATATGTACATAAAATGTGATAAAGTGGATTATGCATACAAAGTGTTTGAAAGAATGCCCGAAAGAGATTTGGCGGCTTGGAATGCAATGCTTCTGGGTTTTGCTCAGTTGGGTTTTCTAGCTGAAGTATTTAGTCTTTTTGATGGGATGAGGTTTGCTGGAATCCACCCTGATTCAGTCACTGTTGTGGGACTTAGTCTGGGAGTTTTGAGTGTGAAGAGTTTGGAATTAGTTAGAGGAATTCATGCCTTCGGGATTCAAAATGGGGTAGCTGCTAATGTTACTGTAGCTAACACTTGGATTTCGGTATATGCCAAATGTGGTGACTTGGCATCGTCTGAGAAGGTTTTTGATGAGTTTGATGTGAAGACTGTCATCTCTTGGAATTCCATGATTGCTGGATATGCAAACTTCGAAAATTTTCTTGATGCTTTTGGTTTATATCGGAGGATGTTAGTGAGAGGAATTAGGCCTGATGCAAGCTCTATTGTCAGCTTGATTTCGTCATGCGTGCAACCAGAAGCACTATTTCAAGGAACGCTAATTCATTCTCATGGAATCAAATTGGGTTGTGACTTGAACTTATCTGTAACCAATACCCTTATATCCATGTATTCCAAGTGTGGAGATGTTAATTCTGCAAGACTCTTATTTGACTGCATGTCTGATAGGACACATGTTTCGTGGACTGTTATGATTAGTGGATATGCTGAGAAAAGAGATATGGATGAGGCAATGTCCTTGTTTTTTTCAATGAAAAAAGCTGGTGAGACACCTGATTTGGTTACTATACTTTCTTTGCTTTCAGGTTGCAGCAAGACAGGGTCCCTTGAGCTTGGAAAATGGATTGACAGTTATGTTAAATCTAAAGAGTTAAAAGATAATATAATGGTTTGTAATGCACTAATAGACATGTATTCGAAATGTGGTAGTATAGTTGAGGCTAAGGAGGTCTTTCATGCCATGCATGAGAAGACTATTGTTTCTTGGACTACCATGATCTCTGGTTGTGCTATGAATGGACAATTTGAAGAAGCTTTGGACCTTTTCTATCAGATGAGGAGTTTGGGCTTGAAACCTAACCACATAACGTTCCTTGCTGTCCTTCAAGCTTGCACTCATGCAGGCTTTCTTGATAAAGGATGGGAGTTCTTCAATATGATGACCATAGTTTATGATATCAGTCCTGGATTAGATCATTATTCATGTATGGCAGATCTTCTTGGACGTAAAGGTATGCTAAAAGAAGCGCTGGAGTTTGTTCTCAATATGCCAATTGAACCAGATGCTGCCATACTGAGTGCATTGCTTAGTGCTTGCAAGGTTCACCAGAACATTGAGATTGGTAAGTACGTAGCGAGTCGCTTGTTTGAAATGGACCCTCAAGAGGCTGCCCCATATGTGGGGATGGCAAACATATATGCATCAACTGGAAAGTGGGATAGAGTTGCAATGATAAGATTATTGATGAAACACAACAAAGTGAGCAAATCCCCTGGGGAAAGCCTTATTCAGATTAATGGAAAAACACGTAGATTTACTGTTGAAGATAGAAGTAACTCTGAAGGTGTGCTTATATTTACTTTGTTGGATGATTTAGCATTGCAATTAAAAGATGATGGATATCTTCTGCTTTTGGGGTATATTCCAGAGTTGGAATTCATTTGACTCTTTATTGCTTTTATAAAAAATTAAAATTCTGTTTAAGATTATTAGTAATCTTTTTATAGTTAAGACTCATGGTGATATGTATTCGGATATAATACATATATGTATCTAAGAATAACATCAGCATACATCAAATTTCTCACTTCCGTTCTTGACATTTTTTGGCTCTAGATGAAATAATAAATCGAATTTTTTTAAAAAAATTATAAAATGTAATACAATAAAATAAAATCATATAATAGTAATTTAATTAAAATAATATGTTTTATGACATTAAGTGAATAATATATTTTTCTAACAAATAAAAAAAAAAAACATTTTTCATTCCTTTTGATATTCTTGATATGCGCACTTAAGATTGATAGATCCGACGTCTGCGAATAACATTTCTTGATAACTGTTAAAGAATCTCCTTCAAAAATAGTTCTCTGATTATTCATCTCTAAATCTAATTTTACTGCTTCGTGACATGCGAGTTTGCTTCGAAGGCAGATCCAACCCCCTTATGGAGGACTGACTTTGCTATTAGAACCTGTCAAGAAGCATTTCGAGCGACAAGACCAGAATCGGACCAAAGCATCGCCTTCTCATATGATGCGTCAAAATTAATCTTAAGGCACCCCTCCGGAGGAGGAACTCAACGACCATACTTTATAGCTTTCGATGACTACCTCTGCTCCAAATTATCTAACTCGGTCAAGTAACGAAAAACAAACTGAGCAATTTCTCTGGCCGACCTCGTTTTCCTCTCATAGATTCGCTTATTTCTTTCCGTCCAGATGACCCAAAGTGTACAACAGAATAATCGAAACTGAGGGTAATCCGAGACACCAGCAAACCAGGTAAACCACTCTGCCAACTGATACTCTCTATTCTGTGAAACCTAGGGAATGTTTAATACCTCCCAAACTTCTTGTGTAACAAGACACTGAAAAAATACATGTTTCAGATCTTCGGTGCCGTTCCCTCAAATAGGACACATCGTATCAAGCAACAGTTTACGTCAAACCAGATTAGCTCGACTGGGGATGAAATTATTGGCAATACGTCATACTGCAATTTTAACTTTTGTTGGCAACTAAAATTTCCATAACTTTTTGTAGAAGCTTTGAGCTATAGTCTGTAAATTAATAGGATTAGATATACTCCTTTGTAATAGTTTATAGGAGCTTCTCACGTAGAAGACCTCAAAAGGTTCCCCACTTCATACCAGTTCATCTGGATGATCTACTTCAACAAGTGGAATGCCCAGTATGTGCTCCGCATCCTCCGAGGCAAAGGTATTCACTATTAACTCTTCTCTCCATTTCCTAGTTGTACTATCGATAAGATCTAAAAAAGATCTCAAATTCGAATCTAAAATTGGGTTAATAATACGATAACAAGGAGACCCTATAACCCATGCATCATTAAAAATCGAGATATTAGAACCCGTACCAACTCACTAGCATAACCCGTCTTATAATGCTTTTTTTTGCTGCCCAAATACTTCTTCACGTATAGGAGGCGTTAGGTTTTAACTCGGAATTCATAAAATCAGAATGGTAATAATACTTCGCTTTAAAAACCTTTGCAAGTAGAGAATCAGGTTTTGAAAGAAGTCGCCATCCCTGTTTTGCCAATAAGGCCAAATGGAATTTTGACAAATTTCGAAAGTCAAGTCCCCCATCCTCTTTTAGATTACACATCCGTTCCCAAGTACACCAATGAATATCTTTTTTACTATGTGATTTTTGCCAAGCTATTACACTCTTTAAATCAGCACAAAAGGTTTTAGGCAAAAGAAAACATGTCATAGCATATGTATGGATAGATTGCATTACCGCTTTTATAAAAACCTCCTTCCCCCCTAAAGAGAGGAATCTTGTTGACCAACTATCTAATTTCAACTTAAGACGGTATTTCAGATTCTGAAATGAGGCTTTCTTCCTACTCCTCATCATGTTAGGTAGCCCTAGGTACTTCTCTGAGTTCACAGAAACTTGTACACCAAGATTAGTCGAAACTTGAATTCTGTCTGAAGAGGCTGTATTTCTACTAAAAAAGACCCTAGATTTTTCAAAATTAACACACTGACCTGACACAGCCCCATATTCGTCTAGAATGGCTTTCAAAATATTAGAACCCTCAAGCGTAGCCTCTCCAAATAGTATGCAATCATCAGCAATGAGGAGATGTGTTATTATATTCAGACCATTCTGACTAGCTTTAGCTCCCAGTCTAGCCCCTTCTTGGACTGCCAACCGCATAAGGGTAGATAAGCCTTCACTACAAATTACAAAAAGGAAAGAGCTAAGAGGATCCCCTTGCCGAAACCCATGAGAAGGTCGAAAGGTAGACCCTCTATTGCCATTCAAATTAATAGAATACGTTACTGAGGTAATACAATTCATGATAAGAGTCACCCATTTATTGTCAAACCCCATTTTCTCCATTATCACCTTTAGAAAAGACCACTCCACACGATCGTAGGCCTTACTCATGTCAAGTTTCACTGTCATCTTTCCCTTCCTACCATAAGCCGTCTTAGAGAGAGTATGCAATATTTCGTAAGCTAGCAGTACATTATCAGAAATTAAGCGTCCAGGAACAAAAGCACTTTGAGAATCATCAATGCAATATTCCAAAACATGCTGAAATCGATTTGCAAGGACTTTAGCCACAATTTTGTAGATAACATTACAAAGACTTATAGGTTTATATTTGGCCATACTGGTCGGATTCATCACTTTTGGAATTAGAACAATGGAAGTAAAATTAATTTGTTCAAGAATTTCCTGTTTGTTTAGCAAATCCAAGCAAAAATTACTCACTTCGTCTCCAACTATATGCTAGAACCGCTGAAAAAATAGAGCCGAAAAGCCATCAGAGCTTTAGTAGGTCCCATCCCTTTAAGAGTAGTAAAAATTTCCTCCCTAACAAACGGTTTTGTAAGCTCCCGATTTGCCTCCTCTGTTATACTTTTTTGAACACTCGAAAGAACATGCTGGAAATTTCATACCCCTCCCATAGTAGTGAACAACTCCTTAAAGAAGTCACTTGCGATTGCTTCCATCTCAACCAGGTCATTAGTCTATCTACTATCATTTGTCTTGAGACTTCTAATAACATTCATTATTTTCCTTTATGAGGCAAATTTATGGGAAAAAGCAATATTCTTATCACCCAGTTTAAGCCAATTCGCATGTGCTGTTTGCTCCCAAAAAACCTCCCATTTCTCAATCTCCTAATTCAACTGTAACTTCGTATCCATAAGCTCCCCAATAACTTCTTCATCTCTTTCATCCTCCAATAAAATCTCCAATCTGTTCAACAATTAACCCTTCAGCCCTGATTTCAGAAGACGATTCTGTTTTGCCCAAGAGAGTAACCCGATCTTTAAATTATTTAATCTTGAAAGAATATTTCCCGAGGTTGAATTCCACAAATTTCTCACTTCAGTCTCAAAAGACGGCTCAAGGACCCACCATGCCTCAAATCGAAAAATCTTTTGACGTGATACTTGCCTTGCCTCACCAAAGCTAAGCAATAAAGGACAATGATCCGAGGCAGAAAAAGCAAGATGTCGTAACAGCACATCAGGAAATCTCTCCAATCAATCTTCATTAGCAACACACCGGTCTAAACACTCCCTTATATTATTCTCTCGAGAAAGCCCCCTTTCCCAAGTAAAATGTGGGCCTGTAAAACCCATGTCTATCAAACCTACATCTATCAAAGTTTGACGAAACATCTCTATGCGTCGTTCCTCTCTTGGAAGACCTCCTATTTTCTCATGATTATACATAATTTTATTAAAATCCCTACAAACACACCAAGGAAGGGAATTATTCGACCCTAAACAACGTAATATGTCCCATGTTTCTTGTCGTTGAGCAACATAAGGAGAGCCATAAAATCCAGTAAAACACCAAGAGTCACCTCCCTCAGAATTTTTAAAGACGACATTAATAAATTATGAAGAGTATCTTTGTAAGGAAATCTGCATATCATCCTTCCAAGCTAAACAAAGCCTCCCTCTACTACCATTCGCATCGACGTCAATACCACATTGAAAACCACAGCTTAATCGAACTTTCTTCATTCTAAAACTATCTAATTTAGTTTCCATAAGGAAAACCAATTGTGGGTTATAGAGCTTCAACAAATGCCGAAGCCTACGTACAGCTTATGGATTCCTCAATCCATGAGCTTCCCAACTTAGTATTTTCATTGCGAGCGTTCGGCTTGCCCATTGGCAGCCACCGATCTTAAAGGGGTATGATCATCATTCACCAAAGATCCATCAACCATACACTCATCAAAGTGTAAATTTTTAGTCTCGTACTTCACTCTTTTTTCACTATCTCTTCCATCATGCTCAGAATCCAAAGTTCCCATTATACTATCATCCACTTTACGGTTCCCTTGAAGGAAAGAATCAACATTCAAAACCCGTGAAGTAGCCCGGGCTATTCTTTTCCACTTATTCCGCACACAATTTTCAACCTGCCCACTTTTATCCACCTTTTGTCCTAAATCCAGCCTAACACTGCTTAGGCCCAATAAATCAATTTTCTCTACTTTAATTTAATCGTCAGCGTCGTTTCCCTCTAAAGGAATTTTGGTTGAATTAGAATTATCCTCCTTCAGAGTTTCTACAGAGATAGAGTTCTTTTTTCCTTCAACTTCCTCAAATTGAACTACAAACCTTGAATTACCCAAAATATCCTTCACTGGAGCTTATGTCTCATTAAGGCTCGGTGACGAAACCTTATTGGTTTAAACAATTTCCTGCAGTGTATGATCTATTTCCTCACCAAGGTATACACCTTGCTCCATCAATCGCTTTGAAACAACCCCTAATTTCAGATTAATTTTCCCCAAAAAGTTCAACTCAGCTTTCAAAGCCATTGAGAATGGCAAATTATCCTCAGGCAAATCTTTAATGGCTTTACCAACCACACTACAACTTTGAACACCATGACCTATTCTTTCACAACCAAAACAAAAACTTGGTAATTTTTCATACTTAAAGAGTATCCATGACTTACAATCATTATCTGTCTTAATAAAGATACCTCTTCCCAAAGGCTCACGCACATCTAGCATAACCCGTATGCGGCAGAAGTCCCCTTTCGATTTTGCTCCTAAGATACCCCCAAAAGAGGAGCCAATTGCATGCATCAAGTCCTTACGATCACATTCTGGAGGGCAAGGGCTAGCTTTTAACCAATAAGAAGACTTTAAAAGCTGAATTTTTTCCTTTCAGTAAGCTCCATAAATTTCACAAAGAGAACCAAATTCTTCCTAAATAGCCACGGCTTACCTTCTAAATCAACTTCCAAATCACCTTCATCCTCAAAAATTAACATAAAGAGATTAAATCCTACAACCTGAATATCAAATTTCTTTTTTGTTTTCCAGATACTCCTTATCTAAACACAAAAGCTATCCGGATTAAAGGATTTGCTCGACCATACTGTGCATAATAAAGAAGTTTCCCCGAAGGAATGATTATTGAACTTTTAACCGATAATTGCAACATCTCTTTCTCCATCAACGCAGCTTCCTCCATCTTTACAATTGGAAAGCACCGTCAAAGCCACCGTTTAATCGTGAACCATAGTCGCCACAGCTGCCGCACCTCTAGGGAAATTGAGAGAACACTCTTGACTTTTTTCTTTTCCTTTGCAACTTTTTTAGTAGTTGATTTTAACATTTCACTACTATCATATAATTAGATTAGTTTTTTTTACCGGTGCATCTCAATTAAAACATATTAAAAAATTAGATTGAAGTGGTTCACTTAAAATATTATAAAAAAATAAAAATTATATTAACATAAATGTTTTAGTCGTTAGTTTGGATATATGATATTAAAATGATTTAAAATTAAATATAAATTTATATGCTCATAAAAATAAAAATAAAAAGAATTAAAAAATAATATTGTAACCTGAAATAGATAAAAAAAAATTATAATTTAAATAAACATATTTCAATACAGTCATAGAAGTACCTAACTTTTACAAAAGTGTTTAAATAAATGAAGGCGAGACCTTTCAAAATCATCAAAAAATTATCAAACCTTTTTGAAAGTACTCAAATAAGGGCTTCGATCAAATGCCACATATCATGTCATAATTTATGTTTTTATTATTTTCTCTTTTTCTTTCAAGCAATATTTGATTCATTTATCATGTATTTTATCTTAAAAATGTTAGCAATTACCTAATTTTTACTCAAATTAGGCTAAAGTGTGTGAAAAACCTTTATTTGAGCACTTTTATAAATATTAGGCCCTTATATGATCAATTTTAAAAGTTTGGCCTTTATGTGAGTAACCCTTAAAAAGTTGGGTCTTAATTTAAGCATTTAGCCATTAATTTACTACGACAATTTTTTATACAATTTCTACTACTACTTATATCATCATATCTTAAATCAGGGAATAATACACGTTTAAGTACACTCAAACTTACATCCTTTTAGTTGTTAATTACAATAACAAGGGAATCAATTTAGTTAAGCCCCAGTCGATTTTACTAAAATTAATTTTAAATAGAAAATTAAGACTGAAAATTTTCATTATTATAAGATTTATTATAGGCTAAATTCTACTATAAGTCCCTTTATTTTACAAAAGTTGTGGATTTAGTCATATACTTCTATTTGGTTAATATTAGTCCATGTTCCTTTCGAATTTTAAAATTTAAATCCTCACCAAACGATAATTATTAAATTTATTAAATTCTACTATTTCCAAAATATGATGCAATAAACATATTATTATGTGTACTGTTGTAATACCCAAAAAATTTAGATTTAGATGTCTAAATTTTAGTTGTCTTGGTGATAGAATAAATATAATTCGAGTATAAATGTTGGTTAACATGGCTTATTTATTAATTATATGATATCGAGTAGAGATATAATAAATATGTGTGATGATGGATTTTGAATGGAATCGAAAAATTCGATTTTGAGGCCAAATTTACTAAGTCGAGCTGGTTAGAAAATTTTTAATTAACACTCCGAGTCAAATACAAAATTTAGAAATAAAATTATTTTTGTAATTAATTAAATAGAATTATTTACTAATCTATTAAATAGGTTAGTAAAAATAATACAAAGACTAAATTGATAAGGAGAAATTATTAGGTGAACCTTTCTTACCATATAAGCAATGGTCTCATCCAATTATATAATGTCATGTAAAATTATTTTTACATGTCATTGCTGACTAAGAATTTAAAAAAAATTCAAAAAATTCTGCTTTCTCCAATCTTCAAATATTCAGCATCAAACTCTAGAGAATTATCAAAGTTTTTTTTTCTTCTTCTTTTTCTTTCTTTATTTTCATTTATAGATATTAAAGTATGAGAAGAAGCAAAAACTAAAAACTCTATGATTAAGCCCCAAAATACTGATATTTCGTCCAAATAAAACGTTTTACTTTCCCTTCATCTTCACTTATCATTGTCCTATTTCATTTCAAAATGATTCCCTTTGCTTCGATTTTTCCTTTGATATAAAGGATTGGAGAATGGAAATTTGAAATATTGGGCAAATTACAAAAATTAAGGGTTTGATTTTACGCTTATGGTTAGGAAATAATTGGGGATTTTAGATTTAGTAATTTACATAAATATTGGAGATTTTGTTTTTTTTTCTCAATTTTGATCACAAATTAAAAAAGATTTTCCATCAAAATTTCACTTTAATAAAAAGGATAGTAAGAATACTAATGGGTGCATGGATGAATTCTTTTTGTTTGATATTATTAAAAACAATGGTTCTTTAGGATATTCTGATAAAAAATTGTCAAAAAAGGCCTCTACTCTAGGCTTTCACTCTCCAATTTTGCCATTCATGTCTGAATCTTTGCCAACGGTAGATTTCGTAGCCAGATTGAACAGTTCCGGTTCTAATCTCGGAATCGAAAGGGCAACCAAGAAAGTGAGTCCTCGTGCGGATTTAGCTTTCGATTTGATGATCCGACGGTGGATAGTAATGGTCAAAAACTCCCATCGGAGCCCTCAAAAGCGTCCTATAAATCAACACTAATGGGGGATAATAATGAATCTATGCAGACAGAATATCAGGAGGAACAGTTTTCATTAGAAGAAGGTGATGTTATTACTGAGATTCTGGAAGGGATACCTTCTACCCATTTCTTTGAGCGGGTTGCATAGTTTATACAAAGAAGAATGGCGAAAACAGTGATTATCAAATTGTTTGGAGGGCGGATCGGTTTTAAAGCTCTGTTAAATAAAATAACTTTTCTCTGGAACACTCAAGGGCGTTTTCAATTGATGGACTTAGAAAACGACTTCTATTTAGTTTAATTCCAAGAGGAAAGTGATTTTACCAAAGTTTTGATGCCAGACCCTTGGATGGTGTTTGGCAGGTACTTGTCGGCTCGTCCATGGTCCGCCGACATCTCGACAGTACAGAGTGGATTAGAATCTCAAGTGGTGTGGATTCTTTTGCCTGGTCTTCCGGAGGGTTACTACTCCGATTGTCTCTTGCGAGTAATTGGAAAGATGATCGGTCTAATGGTTAAATTGGATGAACACACTGATGGAGGGCAATGGGGGCGTTTTGCTAAGTTGGCTGTTACCATTGATTAACGTCGATCGCTGGTCTCGAACTTATGGATTAATGGAATGCTTCAACGGGTGGAGTATGAAGGGCTTCCAAACATCTGTTTTTCATATGGGAGGGTCGGTCATAGTGCTGCCATGTGCGAAGGTTCATCAGGCACCGAGCATGGGGTGGTTTCAAAAGCAGGTCAAAAGGGTAATGAGGTTTTGGGTTTAGAGAAAAGGGTTTTGGAAGAGAACTTTGGTGAGTGGATGGTGGTGGAGAGAAGAAAAGGGCGTAATCGAGTTTCAGGCGAGGGACGGTCTGTCGGAGTTTTCGAGGTTCCTAGTGGCTCTCGTTTTGTTGCGTTGACTGAGGATTTCATTTCTGGAAATGACGAAAACCAAGGGGCTTTTAATGAGGAGATTGTGCAAGATGCTAATTTGGTATATGGAGGAGATAATGGTGGAAGGGTAGGGAAATCTCAGAATAATAAAGGAGTTAAAGGTAAGCAGGTTACAGGTGGAAATTCAAAAAAAAAGGGCATCCGGGTAGCTAGATCTAGTAATAAGGGTGGTGTTGTTCTTAAACTGCTAAAGCCCAATGTAGGCCGTTTGGGCATGGAACAAAATTCTTCAAATGGATCAAGGGGAGATGTTTTAATTGGGTCAAATATAGGTGGTTTGAATAAGGGAAAAGAAGTGGTAATTGAAACGGTTACCATATCTGATAAATTAAAGAAGGGGTCCCATGTTGCTGTTTGAATTTTTGATAGCCACCAGAATGCATCTTTGAATAACAAGGAAAATTTCATTTTTTTTTTATTTGGCAGCTTAGTGTTTCACATGGTTCCAAGGTTGACGACATGACTGAGCTTATACCGAAGCAAGGGAAACCTTCGGATAGGGAATTTTAAGGATAATCGGACAACCGTAATTTCAAATATTGGTGGAGAGGTTTTGGTTATCGATGATGCCAGTGGTGCCTCTTAAAATGCATCACTCAGCTTTCGAGTATGTGTCCAACCTATTTTTAAGTTTTTTTATGAATACTAAAATTTTAGTGTGGAATTGTCAAGGAGCGGGTCATCCCAGTTTTCATAACATGGTTAGTGAGTATCGCAAAGAATTTCATCCAGAGATAATTTGTTTGATTGAAACTCGAGTCAGTAGTTGTCGAGCTGATGGTGTTATTGCAAAGTTGGGATATTGTCACTCCTTCCGTGTTGAGCCTAATGGTTTCACTGGTGGAATTTGGTTATGTTGGACAAACGAGGTATGTGTGGATATTTTGCATGTACATTCTCAAGTTATTCACACAGTCATTAGAGATGTACATCATTCCAAGCGTTTTTATGCTTCATTTGTTTATGCGAGTCCTTAGAGTGCTAAGCGAAGAGATCTTTAGCCTTTGCTTTCTTCGATTTCGATGTCAGTTAATGGACCTTGGATTCTGGTTAGGGATTTTAATTGTGTGATTGATAGTTCTGAACGAATTGGGGGTGCTGACATTTCTCATGTGAGATGTCAACGGTTTCAGGAATTTATTTTTGATAATGCCTTGAAAGATCTTAGTGCTAGTGGGATACGATATACATGGCAAAGAGGTGGTCTTTTTCAGAGATTGGACAGGGCTTTTTGTAATAACGAGTGGAAGTCTTTTGCTCCTGAATGTTTCTTACATCGTCTTAAATCAGATTATCGATCACTTCTTGTTTCTTTACAATCTTTTCATCATCAAGGTAACAGACCTTTTCGTTGCTTGGCTAGTTGGATGTATCATAAGGACTTTACCTCTTTGGTCAAGAATAATTGGATGCAGGGGCAATCGGTTTTGGAGAATTTGGAAGGCTTCAAGGAGGTAGTTACTGATTGGAATAAGAAAGTTTATGGTAATATCTTTGCGAAGAAGAAAAAGCTCATTGGTGAATTAAAAAAGATTCAAAGAATTTTGGAGTTTCGAACCTCTACTTCTCTTTAACAACGTGAGGCAACCTTGAGATATGAAATCGAGGAAGTCTTAACACATAAGGAAATGTTCTTATTCCAAAAGTCCCGGGCAGAGTGGTTACTGCATGGGGATAGGAATACTGCTTATTTCCATAGTCGTACACTCTATCGTCGTAAGAGAAATAGAATTGAAGGGTTGAAAATTGATGAGGAATGGTGTTTTGATGACTCTATTTTACAGCAACATGTTTGAGATTTTTTTCAATCTTTTTATACCATGGATTATGCGATACAAGGTTCTTCGGTGTCTCAACAAACCTTTCCCGATCTGTCTTCTGATGATGTCTTCCATCTTGGTTGTCAAGTTACTAACAATGAGGTTTGAAAGGCAGTTTTTGGTATGGCACCATTAAAAGCTCCTGGAGTGGATGGACTCCAAGCTCGATTTTTCCAATCACAATGGGAGTTTATGGGACCTTTTATTTGTAATTTTGTGAGAAATAGCTTGAATGGGACACCTCTGGATCCTATGTTGAATCGAACTCTGCTTGTATTAATTCTGAAGTTTGCTAACCCGGAAAGAGTTACTCAATTCTGTCCTATAAGTCTTTGTACTGTGCTTTACAAAATTCTCACAAAGACGATTGTAAATAGACTGCAACCTTGTATGACGAAATTGATAAGTCCTAATCAGTCAAGTTTCATTCCGGGAAGGGACATTGTGGACAATATTGTTGTAGCTCAAGAAGTGATCCACTCGCTGAAATCCTTTCATGGGAGGAAAACTGGTATGGTAATGAAAATAAATCTTGAGAAAGCGTATGACAGAATCAACTGGGACTTTCTTAAGCACACTTTGTTGGTGTCGGGTCTTCTTAATGAGCTTGTACGAATTATTATGGGTTGTGTCTCCTTTGCTTCCCTTTAAGTCTTATGGAATGGAAATGTCATGGATGGTTTTCAACCTTCACGAAGAGTTCGGCAGGGAGATCCTTTGTCTCCTTACTGTTTGTACTTTGCATGAAACGATTGAGTCATTTAATTGGTGATGTAGTTGCGAGTGGGAAGTGGAAACCTTTGACGTTGTCTAGAAGGAGACCACCTATTTCGCATCTGTTTTTTGCAAATGACCTCATGGTATTTAGTGAAGCGAGTTTGGAACAAGTAGGTGTTATACACGATACTTTACGGATTTTTTCTATTTTTCTGGACAAAAGGTAAATGTTACAAAGTCTAGAATCTTTTTCTCCCCATCGACTCCTATTGATGTTATCGAAGGTGTTTGTTCTAGATTAGGATTTAGTCAAGTTGATAATCTTGGTGTCTATTTGGGTATGCCGATGTTTCATGAACGAGTTTGTATTGGTTCCTTTGATTTTCTTATTGATAAGGTTCGACAAAAATTATCAGGATGGGATGCGAGCAAGCTCTCAATTGCGGGAAGAATTACATTGGTCTGTTCAGTGCTTTTGTCCATTCCTAACTATTTTATGACTACGGTTAGAGTGTCGGTCACTGTTTGCTTGGAGATTGAAAAACTTGCACCTAGTTTTATTTGGGGATCTTCAGGAGGACAAAGGAGGCCTGCTCTTGTCTCTTGGGAGAATTGTTGTCAACCGGTTAAAAATGGTGGACTGGGATTGCGGAAGTTAAGTGATAAAAATAGAATATTTTTGTTGAAATTGGGCTATCGTTTCCTTACAAATCTGGAAGCTCTTTGGGTTCAAGTTCTTAGGAAAAAATATAACATAAATGAATGTTTACCTATATCCATCTCTCGTAGTAATGGATCTTATATTTGGAGCTCTCTTGCGAGAATTTGGTTAGAAGTTCTAGCTAATATTTATTGGTCAATTGGCGATGGTCGTGTTGTGAATTTTTGGAATGATCATTGGCTTAAACATCTTGGTCAATTGAATTCCTATTGCATTGCTCTGGAAAATTTGGATCACACTCTTCGTGTCTATGATTTAGTAACTTCGGCTGGTTGGTGGGATTGGGAACATATTCGTTAATTAGTTCCATAGAATGTTCTAAATCATATTGCTGCAGTTATTCCTCCGTGGGAAAGGGCAGGTCCCGATTGCCTTGCATGGAAGTGGAGAGATAGTGGCGGCTTCTCTTCCTCGCTAACTAATAAGAATATTTTTGTTTCTCCTAGTGCAAGTACACCAGTTTGGAAGTTCATTTGGGTTGTCAAAGCTCCCCAACAAATTCGGGTTTTTCTTTGGCTTTTATGGCAAGGGAGAATCCTTACGAATAGCAAACGGCAAAGGAGACACCTGACAACCGATAATTTTTGTCCTGTTTATGGAGATCAGATTGAAACGACGATTCATGATTTAAGGGATTGCAATTTTGCCATAAAAATCTGGAAGTTTATACTACCAAGGCATGTTTCTTCCAATTTTTGCTCCTTACCTTTGCTTGATTGGCTACTTTGGAATTTAAATGACAAAGGCAAGTTCTCTAAAGAAGAGGTGGTGTGGCAATCTCTTTTTTCAATCCTTTGTTGGTTAATTTGGAAGTCACGCGATGAATTAATTTTTTCAAATAGTCATAGAAGTTCTAGCTCAATTGTCGATACAGGATATGCTTGGGCTTGTAGTTTTCACGACTTTTCCACAAAGCCGAAGTTTATGCCTCTCTACCACAATTTATCTACACGGTCTCGTCCTACGCATGGGTGGCTTAAGCTCAACTCTGATGGTTCGTCTACTTTGGATAAGGCTTCCATTGGCGGGGTAATCGTGATGAAAAGGCAGGCTGGTTATGGGGGTATTCATTGAGCTTTGGACCAGATTTGATTTTTAAAGTAGAAGCGCGAGCCTTATTGGAAGGCTTGTTCTTAGCTTGGGATAAAGGTTATAGAAGAATTGAAGCTGAATGTGATAATGTGTTACTCGTGGATTTGATCAACTCAAGAGGTGGAATTCATAGTAATTTAGTTGAAATACGGATTCTACATCAAGTACTCCGTCGTCAATGGGACGTTCGTCTTTGTCACATTCCAAGGGCTTTAAATAAAGTTGCTGATCATTTGACGAAAATTAATCTGCTTTCTAATGGTCTTTTGGAAACTTTTAGTGCCCCTCCGATCTCAGTTTTGCAACTTTTAGAAGAAGATAGACAGGCGTCATTTTGATAATTAGCTTTTCTTGAATTTGTAATCGCTTACTGCTTTTTTTATTCTACCAAAAAAAAAAACAATGGTTCTTTAAACTCTCTTTTCTTCATTTTTATTTTCCAGAGATAGAATGGTTGAAAGAGAAAACAAAAATTTTGAATTTATTTTTAATTTTTTAGTCATCAAATGACATGTAAAAATAATTTTACATGAAATTATATAATTGGATGGAATCATTGCTTATGTGATGGGAAAAGTTCATTTAATAATTTCTTGTTCAAACTAGTGAAATTAGATTAAGGAACTTAGCAAGTCTTTAAGTGGAAATTTATTCAAGGACTTGTGGATAACTTTTCCACAATCAAATTTGAGTTAGTGGCCTAACATGATATCTACCATCCAATTCCATTAACAGTCTTATGAACAAGCCTTAATCGTTGGATTATTTCATTAAGGATTAAAATTAGATTAATTAAAACAGAAGTATATATGTATATACGAAAGTAGGAGAGAGAATCACCAAAAATCAAAGTATTCTCATCTTTATCTTCATGTTGTCGTCCATGAGAGGAGAGAAGAAAATTTCTTAAGGGTTTCCACCATTGCCGTCCACTTTATCTTAAGGTAATAAGCATAGTTATTAATAATTTTTAGGTTTAATATAACATTTGGTAATTGAACTTGACATTTTTTCTAATTTGATACCTAAACTTTTTTTTTTGACTCGATTTGGTATCTGAACTTAACACTTTTTCCTAATTTGGTACCTAAACTTTTTTTGGATCAAATTTGGTACTTGAACTTGACATTTTTTTCCTCATTTGGTACCTAAGCTTTTTTTTAGATTTAATTAGGTACCTAAATTTATTAAATTTTATAAAAATTACGCAAAACAATAACAATATTCAAAAACTTTTTGTTATGCTACAAAAATATTGTCAGTTTTAGAGAAAATTTAGGTTAAAAATAGGTATTGAGCTATGCTTAACGAATTAATATTAAAAAAAGTGGGTACCAAATTAAGAAAAAGAATCAATTTCAGGTACCAAATTGGACCCCAAAAATTTTAAGTATCAACTTTAAAAAAAGTGTCAAGTTTAGGTACCAAAATGGGAAAAAAATGTCAAGTTTGAGTACCAAATTGGATCACAAAAAGTTTAGGTACCAAATTAGGAAAAAAATATCAAGTTCAAATATCATATGTTATATTAGGCCAAATTTTTATTGACTAGATTTCTCAAGTAGGAATCATAGTGAAGTTTACCCATTAGTTAAAATTTTCAATTATTAATGCTAGTTCAAGTTGCCACGGAAAAGAACCTAGAGAATTTTGAGTTAGACATCATGAAAAAGGATAGTTGTTGAGTTTAGATTAAGTTAAAGGTTTTGTTGGATTCATAGTGGGCATTGTTGATTAAGTTTGAATTAAATTTAGGTCAAATGGTTAATTATGTATCATTAGGGATTAAATTGAACAGAATGGAGGTTGTTGAGATTAAATGCTATAAATTAATAGGTTCAAGTCCTTAGAGAATAAATACGAAGTAATATGAATTGGTGTTATTTTGTAAACAAATTAACATACGTGACTAACAACGAAGTCGGAACGTCGAGGGATAAAGACGAAACATGCAAAAGTTAACGAAATCAATATAATTTCATTCATTGCATGATATTATTGAAATAATGGAAGATAAGTTGAGTTTATTTGATTGTAATGATATAGTTGTGCTATTAGTATAATGAAATGAGTAAATGGCATGGTGCTTATGCTTTGTTTTATATATCTTGTTGAATTCTTGTGCATATCCATGTTTGTGTTACAGTGAAAATTTATGAAAGTTATTTAAAGATATAATCTAATATATGGATGTTATGTGAAAGTATCAAAATGAAAATGAAAGTACTATGAAAATGTCATGTAATGATTAATGATATGAGAATTTATGTATGTTAACACTATAAATGCTTTATTAAAGGTTCTTGGATAAAGTTTGGGTACAATTCACATGCCATAGAATTCTTATACAAAGATATTGTAGCTCCAATCGCGTATTACTTTGATCGTATACTAATGAGTGCTAGGCAAATATTACTTCGATTATGTACTGATGATCCAAGGTGGACACACACACACACATATATATATATATATATATATTAGCGACGGTTGCACATTCTTTTGGTGATACTGTTGGAAAAATCCAGTTTAAAAACGGTTTTTTGTTATAGTGGAAAATTAAAATTTTGAAAACCAAGTCGATTTATGATATTTATAATAATAAATATTTCCTAAAAAGTACCTGTGTTACAAATATGGATATCACATATATAATAAGAGTAATTACATATTATTATTTACTATCATAAAAGTATAGTCAAATTAAAAGTGATCTAATTTGGTTAATGTTATTGGGCTTTAGCTATTAAATAAAGTATGAGTCAAATATGTATATATACTCTAGTAACTAATTTCTAATTATTGATGGGCTGATTAGAAATTAGAATTATTGTGCAAATGTTATATATTAGGGTTATGGTCCCCAAATTACAAATATGTAACTTTTCTAATATCTCATCTTTAAAAAAGAGAAAGACACATTCTTTAAATTACTTGTGTGCTAATTTGAAAGATCAAAATCAAAAAATCGAATATTCTAAAAAAATCAATGGATTCAGGCACATTTCTGCATTTATTTATTTTTTCTTGATGATTTTACATGACAGATCCTGTTTGCTAAGTTTTATATTAGATATTTTTTTACGATTCTATTAACCTGTCCTTTGTGCGAGATGAATCCTAGACATTCCCAAGTTGCAACCGAATGGTCTTCTCTACTATTCTCATATCACAAATCACTTTGAATGTGGGCTTGAACAATCATAAATCAAACACAGAACCAAAAATAATTTTCTTATTTTCAATAGGAAAGTAAATCTCTTTCTATAGAAACCAATAGTATCGTTATTCCCAGAAATTTGAGTTTATACTTAGAAAATAAATTCTGAAAATTTTCGAGTAGAATAACAATATCTCAAAGTTGTGCGTTTCAATAGAAACCAATAGAATATTTATTCCAAGAAAATTGAATTTATACTTAAAAAATAAATTCTGCATATTTCCTAGCAGAATAACAATATCTCAAAGTTGTGCGTTTTTAGTCCAACCAGGATCATCTATTTATATGGAGAGATTGAAGAATCTTGATTGGATTAGTAGAATACGAATAATACATATCTGATAGCTAAACAACTCTCCTAGTTCTACTCGGAGAGAGAAGCAGGTAACCTAGTTAATTATACTAGGGTTGCCACCCCTCATATGTATTATGAGGGATTTGTAGCCTCTCTTGTATTGGATTCAATTATACGTACTTCTTGAATTTTTAACTCATCATTTTATAATTTAATCCTATCCAATACATGTTTTTTATTTCTCAAAATAAATATTATTTATTAAATTAAAATTAATTTTTTTAATTAAATAATTTTCTCAACCAATTCTAATTTCGTTAAAGTCATGACAACTTTACCGTAAAAAAATCTATGATAAAATATATTTAATTTTTATATTCAAAGGATTCATAATGACCAATTAATTTAATTCCATTTTTAAACTTCAATTATTAAATAATAATTTGAAAAACTTAAATTAATTCTCAGGTCATTTCCATAATTAATGAGAAACCACATTAATTTCCAAATGTAATTCATTTCTCTAACTTTATTATTTATATTCATTTTTGTTCATTTGATTCTCATACCTCAACTCATCCCTACCTATGTAAAGTTTTGTTATGATTCGTAGTTATAGAGGCATATACCTAAGTTGGTTAGAGCAATGTTGTGAGCATTGTTAGGGTATTAATGTTTTGGTCATACTGTAATTTTTGATAATGATATTACGTACCTGACTTTATATTGTAAATATTGAAATGAATAGGCTAGATAAGGATTAATTACTTGCCTTCCAAGTTAACGAAATTGGTGTTTGAACTTGATATCTTATGAGCATATAGGTGTCCATAGATTTGCATCTACTTAGTTGAATCTTATTAATGTTTAAGACTTGTAATTTTAGTGCCAAAAGTCATAGGAGTGTAATGACATTATTTATGGTCAAGTCGGGTGCATTTTGGTAAGACTAATGTCAAACATCCTCTGTCGCAACGTCACAACGTTCTTATCCTATGTCATGATCTGGATGCTCCTTGTCAAGACCACGCTGAGTCTGAAAGGACGTCACGACCCTGGCTTCACGTCATGACCTAACTTGATGTTTCAGAGTAAATTTCTTAAAACGTACTGAAGGTTTACGACTACTTTCCTAAGCATGCCTAGAATTGGAATGTGTTCAAAAAAAATTTAAAAATTCTTTTAATTTAGATTTTTTTTGTTGGGCCTTTATAATTGTTTAGAATTTTTTATTTTTATTATTATTATTTTTTTTGCTTCATTCAATTTGTTCTGTTGAAAAACAACCAAAACAGCAGTTCCACAAAAAACACTTTACAATTACCACAAACAATATTACTACATTCAAGACTAACTTACCATGATCTACGCCGAGTCTCACCACAATGCCTTAAACATGCCCTTACTTTTGATTCTTGCTGTTGCCAAAGTTGCTGCCATTTCATTTCCTTTTTGATCAATTTTAGAGAATACTACTTCGCCTGCATGAATGATTTTCCTATCAATGTCTGTAAGTTTTGTTTGCTTCGAACACGGTCTTTTATCTTTTCTCGTTAACCATTCCTACACCATCTTTGAACCAACCTCAACAATGATAGAGCTTGATATCTTCCATTCCATTTCAACAATTATATCCAATGTTATCAAAATCGCCTCTGTTTTTGCTTCCTCTGAATCCTTAGCTGCACTCGGTCCCGTAAATAACCCTCTTGCAATACTCATCTCGTCTTTAAGGATCCCACCACAACCAGTAGCTTCCTCTTTAGCTATTCCACACACATTAAACTTCAACCATCCTAGTGGAGGTAGATGCCAGCTCAAAGTACTATAACCAGATTTAGATGAATCCAACCTACACTTCATCGGGCTCAACCACCAAGCCCTCTCCTGCACATTAACCTAATAAAAAACAACCTTTATCCACAACATTACCCTCATTTTGGAGCGAAAAACCAGAGTGGCCATAGATGTCACGTTCTTATCAAACACAATCTCATTTCTTGCAAGCCACACGGATCAACATGTTACCGCTATCGATATCAACCATAGACCTTTTCGCAATCCTTTCAATTGCACATTAAAACATAACGAGTAAAATTCTTCGAAACTTGCTACTGTTTTCCATCCTACATCTCACCAGTTGAAAATTTTACTTCAAAAGATTTCAATAAACTTGCATTTGAAGAACAGATGGTCCGCTTTCTCCGATTCTCTTTCTCACCATGGGTAGCCTTTTGAAGTGTGTTGAAACTACATCCCTCGTTTTGCAAGAAAATCCTTGATGGGAATTCTTCCTATTGCTAGAAACCATAGGAAATTTTGTACTCTCAGAGGTGCCTTTATATTCCAGATTTTTTCAAATGCAAAGTTTATGTCATCCCCTCCATCATTAATTAATAAACTCGTTAAAATTCTTCACTGTGAACTCCCTTTTGTTGTCATTCACCAAAATTAAACTATCCTCTACCTCCGAATTAAGGACCACGTTTTCCACCTTCTCAGATAATCTATAAAGGACCTCTACTTCTCTATCCAATAAAGGTCTTATAAACAATTCATCCTATCTCATGTTGCTGAAGCCATTGCCTTTTGAGTAGTTTTCTACCATCCCTCTCTTGAGTTTTGCTAACCGAACAATCTGGGAAAATCCACTTTTAATGGACGACTTCCACACCAAACATCCTCCCAAAACATTATCGATTTACCATTCCCAATCTTCCATCTAAAGTCTTTATTCCCCAGCCATTTAGCTATTGTTGCATCTCTTGAATTCTCCACAATCCCTCTCCAAACAGTCGACATATCTTTAAGATTATTCGATCTGAAGCGCCATTATTGCACACTAGAACCATACTTTGCTAATATG
Organism: Kokia cookei; assembly: GCA_039519145.1. Lineage (NCBI taxonomy): Eukaryota > Viridiplantae > Streptophyta > Magnoliopsida > Malvales > Malvaceae > Kokia > Kokia cookei. The sequence goes on from CM076901.1 coordinate 30,938,465, forward strand.
ACCTTTCTCCACATTGTGTCTTTTTCAACAGCGAATCTCCAACTCCATTTTGCTAAAAGGGCTTTGTTTTTAACTACGAGGTTTACCACTCTCACTCCTCCTTTTTCTTTTAGTTTGCAAATTTGTTTCCAACTTACCTTTGCTATCTTCCTTTTACCTTCTGTACTTCCCCAAAGAAAATTCCTTCTTATCTTGTTAATTTTTTTGATCATTGATACTGGTGCTTGGAAAATCGACATGAAGTAGATTGGAATGGTGGACAATACTGCATTAATCAACACAATCCTCCTTGTCCATGATAAATTTTTGCATTTCCAACCCAATAACTTCTTTCTAAATCTTTCTACGATGGTTTCCCTTGTGGATACTCTCCTTGGATCCGCTCCCAATGGAATTCCCAGATAGTTCAAAGGCAAAACCCTTATCTTGCATTTACAGATGGTTGCCATACAATAGAGAAATTATTCATTCACTCCATACCCTACTAAACACGACTTCCTGAAATTTATACCTAGTTCAGAAAATATTTCAAAACACCGTAGGATGTATTTCATATTTTTCACCACCTCCCCATCCGCCTTCAAGAACAAAATTGTATCGTTCGTGAATTACAGATGAGATATAGTCTGATCGGGAATTATATCGTGGATGCCCTTGATAATCCTTTCTCCACCGCTTTGTCCATCAAATAAATGGAGCACTACCATCACTAGAATAAAAAGAAATGGAGATAGAGGGTCTCCTTAACGAAGACCTCTACCCAATTGGAATTCGTTTGTAGACGATCCATTGACAAGTACTGCTGCTCTCACAATAGAGACACATTCCATCATCCATCCAATCCATTTCTCACCGAACCCCATCTTGCTTAAAACTAACTCCAAAAATTCCCAGCGTACATATTCGTACGCTTTAGAGAAATCCAGCTTGAAGATTAAATTACCTTTCATACCTTCCTTTTTCTTCATTGAATGAATAACTTCATTTGCTAATAAAACCCCATCAAAGATTTGTCTGCCCCTGATGAAAGCACACCGTGTTTCGCTTACCACCTCTCCTATTACCCCTCTAATTCATCAAGAAGGCACCTTTGCAACTATCTTATACAACGAGCTTACCAAACAGATTGGTCTAAAATCTGCAATTTCATTTGGATTTTCTGTTTTGGGAATGAGAGCTATGAATGAGGAATTCATACTCTTCTCAAGCTTACCAGTTCTAAAGAAATCTGACATCATTCCATAAAGATCCTCTTTAACAACATCCCAACATTTTTTGAAAAAACACGTGTTTAACCCATCCGACCTCGGAGCTTTTGATTCCTCACAACTCCACACCGCTTCTTTAATCACTTCCTGCGAAAAAGGTTCCTCTAACATCTCCACCGTCCATTCATTTAGACTCCTAAATTTGACATCGAAGTCCAAATCCCATTTCCTCGATGGAAAATTGAAGTAGTTCCTGAAGAAATTATACACTTTCTCTTTCATCTCTTTTGGTTCGCTACACCAAGAATTCTCGATTTTCAACCTATACACCACCTTTCTTTTCGATTTTATTTTTTACCGCTCTGTGAAAGAAAGCGGTGTTTGTGTCTCCTTCTTTAGCCAAGATATTCTGGATTTCTGTCTCCATATTGATTCTTTGAATTTTTTTGCTTCTCATAATTCCACATTCAGCTTTTTTAAGTCCTTACTTTCCAACTTAGACAACTTTCTCTTGTCACCTAAATCGTCTAATTCTTTTATCCTCTCTTTAGTATCCTTTATTCCTCTTCCTATTTCATCCTCAGCATTCTCATTCCATTTCTTGAAGACTCCTGTGAGCTCCCTTAACTTCGTTACCATTCGCTCATTCAATCTACTCATTCTAGACCGTTCTTTGCTTATCATTGCCAAACAATCTTTCTTCTTAAGCCAAGCATTTATAAATTTAAACGGCCTTGGCCCCCAATCGACTTTCTCACTGGCTAACAGAATAGGAATGTGGTTCGAAATCGATTTCTTTAACCCCAGCTATTGTAAATCTTTTATATGATCCAACCAATGTTCCTTTAACAAAAATCAATTGAGTCTACTTCATTTGTTATTAGGACCGTACCAAGTGAACTTTCTTCCCATCATAGGTAAGTCTATCAATTTACATCTGTTTATGAAGCTATCAAACTCCTTAGCCCGCTTCTCAATTCCCACACAATTGCTTCTTTCACTTTTGTTCCTCACCACGTTAAATCCCCTCTAACAATCCACGGACAAATAAACTGACTTCTTAAATCATATATAAGATATCCCAGAGCATTTTCTGATCCGTCAAGATGTTGGGAGCATACACATTGATCAACACTTCCTCCATATCTTCAAGCGACCATTTTCCTTCAACAACAACGAACCTAGTATCACTGCAGTCCTTAGAAACCTTAAATCCATCCTTATCCCACATTATTATCAGGCCACTCGATTTCCCTGTTGCTTTTGCAAATCTAAATTATATATTACCATTCCCCCATATTTTTCTAACCAAATCCTTAGATACCGTTTCAATTTTAATTTCCTGTAAAAAACACACATCCGCCTTCGACACACAAATTACCCTTCTAACAGATTCAATTTTGGCAGCAGACCTCAAACCTCTAATGTTCCAGGATACTATTCTCATGCTTATACAAACAAATGCTTTTCAAACTATCGAGACACAATTACCAAAAGACTCACATGATTCTCCTTTCATGCGATTTCTAGTTCCACCAATTGCCATTATTATTGAATCTCTGGCCTTCTAAATTCTTTAATTACTGCTTCCTCGTCTCCCCTTACACCGAAACCCAACTTTTTCCCCACCTCCCATGCCGCCTTTGCTTCCCTTAGGATAACTCTTCTTCGATTGCTTATATCTGAATCAGATAATGACAGGTTTGTCGTTCTTTCTTCTTCCTTTGAATTTGTTTTTCCTCTTTCCCTTCTCGCACTTCTATCTCTCTTTTGTTTCTCCTTTGATGTTAATACGCAATTTTGGATATCACGCATGGACCAAATTCTTTTATTCAAAGCTTTCTATTTCCTTCTTTTTTGAAAATCCAAGGACAATTCCTCCTCATCTTCTACATCTTCCTAATCCTCTAATCCCCTTTCATCTATTTTTTCCCTGTTATTTGTTGAAAAATCGGGCTTCTCTCTTCTTCTGAAGATTGACATATCTGTCATTTTGAGCCCAATTCCATGTCCTTTTCATTTTGTGTATCCATCCCCTCCTTCTGATCCAGTATTGTTATCAGGCCCATGTTGCATAAGTCATTATTAGCCCGATTCGTTAAACTACCAGTTTCTTCTTCCCCCTTTGTTAAAAACCCATTACCCCCTTACAGATTTTTCTCCCTCGTTAATTTATTCTACTGACATTCTCTGACAGACATTTTCAATTCCTTCTTTTTCGATGCAACTTGCATTAATTCCTTCCTCCATGTCGTTTCGTTTACCCTCCGTTGGTTGCTCCGGTTCCGGCCTCAACGATAAGCCAACTTCCAACGATTCTCCTTCTTCTTCCACCCTTTGTTCACCTCCTTTTATTTGTTTATCATTTGTCGATTTCGTTAAACCTTTTTCCTTTAGCCTGATCGGGAAATTTCCATTTCCGATTTCCAGCATTATGACCTCTTCTAACTGGTATGGAAATTTTATCAACATTAAAAGTTCCACCGTTTCAAAGCTACCTACATTAGTCGAGTTCTCACCCATAGCTACCAGCTCCCCCACAGGCCAACCACTCTTTTGAAAGTCTCATAGTTCCAGCAGTGTAGAGGCACCCCTGGAACGTCTACCCAAGCCACCCTCTCAGTCATGAAAATCTTCTTCGACTAATGTTCGATTTTGATGAAGTATTCCTTCATGTACTCCCAATTGTTCCTCTTCAGTATTTCCAATAATTCCTCATCAGGAAGAACTTCTATTAGGAAGTATCTTCCTTGAATTCTCCTTATTGTTATTTCCCCGAGTCCTAATCTTGCAATTCTTTTGTTCAAGCTTTTTGTATCATAGAAAGACATTGTCTCCCTTACCAAATTCCGTTGAAGTTTCCATAATTGTCCGTCATCCACATATCCTTGGACTACTTCGATTTGATTCTTTTCCTTTCTGTTTCTATCACTATTCTCTAACTGTTCTGCTGTGTTTTTTTCGAAATGTGTCACCCTTTACATTAACACATTTCTCCTTCCCCTATTGTTGTTCGTTATCTTGTGTTGAATTTGATTGAGTTTTCAGTCTCCTCCAAATCGTTCTTTTTGCTTTATACCTTGCCATTTTCACCCAGATCCTACATCCCATAATCACGAATCCGATAAGTCTTAAGATTACCCTTTTTGCATCCAAACTATCTGAAAACCTCACTGTTTCTATCCTTGGACTACTCTGATCTGATTCTTTTCCTTTCTGTTTCAATCACTATTCTCTAACTGTTTTTGTAACACCCCCCTTACCTGATCCAAGTAATTAGATGCTACAACATAATATAACAAATCAACTAATACTTAACTTGATAAAAATTCAATTAATTATCATTAGACCATATATATTCGAACATATTATAAGTTAGACTTCTGCAAGAATCTAATTACACAATACAAGCATATAGAAAGTTTGAAATATAAAATTTATGAAAGTTAAAAGTTAATATTAAAAATTCATAGATAATATCGATATCAAATTTTAAGTGGTAAAATTTATCTTTAAGAGTTTATAACATGCCAAAATTTCCTATCAAACAAAGACGATAATATTACCTACTCAACCACCTAATATCTAACCAATGTGCCCTCATTGACACCACAAATTCAACCTTAAAAAAAATAATTTCACATTTCACGCCAAATAATAGCTTTCAAATTCACATATTCAAACACGATGCATATCCTTATCTTACCATATTTCAAATGTCACAATGAGACTTTTATCAAATATCCATAGGATAGTTCATTGAGACCTGTTCAATACTAATCTTAATCACACATACATAAGTAACGTGTCTAATTTATACTACCAAATGCTGCATCATTTAATATCATCAATCAAAACATACACAAAACATATCTAATATATTCCTACGACATATATGAACATAACTTTTATATACTTCCAACCACATCACAAAATGACCATTAAATATAAAAGAAGCTTTAAAGACTTAAAAGACTTCCTAAGTACATGCCCAAAAAAAAAAAATCAAAATAAAACATCACCACCACTCGAGTTCGGGATTGTCACTAGATGCTGAGTTGATAAGTGAGTCAAATAGTACCTAACCTGCATACAAAAAATAAAATCGTACATTGAATAACTCGGTGATATTTCTATAATTCAAAATTAAAGCAAAAATATAAATACTTTTTCATACTCAAACTAAAACTAAATAAAGCTATATTAATATCAATTCAATACACAAATTCATACAAACATTATTTTACTTTAAAAATATTACCAATACCATTACATGGCAACTCAACTTATACATATCCATTTCCCATTTGATTTCCAAGACACTTTTCATTTCATATCACTCGTTATTTTAATAGAATTTTCATTTCAATAACATTTTTCATATTAACCAAATAGTTCAAATTTATCATTTATTTTCCCTATTAACATGACTCGGACTCGGACGGATACACGAATCCAACCAACACACCAATTTGGCATCCAGTGCCTCATCGAAAAAATTCGAAGCAATTATTTGCGCCCAACGCTATAATGAGTTGACACCCAGTGTCTCATTGATTAAACTGAAGTAATTAGCACTCAATGCCTCATCGACTCGTAGTCGAAGTAACCCTAAACTCATCCTATCCCATGGCATGTCATCTATATCCGACTTAGCCCGAATAGTTAATAGAGTTTTCATTTAAGGTATCTTTATCAACAATTATCTCAATTCATCCTTACTCGAATCATAACACATTCAAACAATATATGACTATAATAAATCATCACATATATACTCAATTTCACAATTATATAAACACACTATTCATACATTTCCATTTTTTTAATCTAAATACAATAATCAAAATAAGTAGTCCAAAATATTTTATTTTCATTATCAACTAACCTCGTATTCTTACCATGCATAAACAACTCAAAATGTAGCAAGTTACAAAGAATTCGGGTTATAGAAACACAAATCGTAAACTTCGAGCTATTCGTCGATGACCTTGTCTTTTCTTTTCTTTTTTCAGGAGATCGACGTTAGCTACGGAAATAAATAAACCATACATATAACTAATACACAAATAATTTCTCATTTAATTACTAATTTATACAACTTTTACACTTAATTAAATTTAGTCCCTAAAATCGGGATTAACTTAACTTTCATACTATACCCTAAATTTTTATTATTAATAACACACTAAGCCAAATTTCATTTCTTAATTCTCATTGCTACCTAAAGCTTTATCTACTCAACAAAGATAACATCTAAAATTTTGACAATACGGAAAAATAGGATATGGGTTAGCTAATTCGAGATACCAGAATTCTGAAAATATAAAAACTACAATAAAAGAGACTAAATTAACTAACCAATTAAAGCTTGAAACCCTAAACTTCTATGGCCGTTCATCTTTCTGTCCCCCTTTCCCTGCTTCGAATTGAAAGAAATGAAAAGAGAAATGATTTCTCTTTCTATCCACTTCTAATTTCTATTCATCATTATTTTTTTATAATATATTATTATAATACTATTATTTATCATATATTAACACCAATATAATATATATATATACATAGATATACACGTTGACCGTCCATTTCAATTAGGACAAAAGTATATTTACCTTTTAAGTCTCTTAGTTATAATTTATCTTATAATTAAATAATAATTCATACTTTATATTAATGTGATTTAACCTTATACTTAAATTAGTCACTAATTAGACGAAATTACTTATCTAAAATTCAATTTTCTATTAAATAAAAACTTTGTAAATATTTATTAAAAATATTTACGAGTCTAGATTACGAAAACGGGTCTCGAAACCATACTTTTTGACGCCACTGACTTTTGGGTCGTTATAATTTTGCTATGTTTTTTGTTTCTAGATGTTTCACCCTTTTCATTAACACATTTCTCCTTCCCCCATTGTTGTTCGTTATCTTGTGTTGAATTTGATTGAGTTTTCAATCCCCTCCAAATTGTTCTTTTTCCTTTATACCTTGTCATTTTCACCCAGATCTTACATCCCATAATCATGAATCCATTAAGTCTTAAGATTACCCTTTTTTGCATCCAAACTCTTTGAAAACCTCACAAATCCAAACTTCTTCCGTTCTTACTTTTCTTTTCCGGTATAAAAGTGTCAATTACGTTACCATGAATCTGAATAATGCCCATAATCCTTTCCAATGCATACTCACTGGAATTTTTTTCATGAACACCGTTATCTGATTATTTCTCACCGTCATTCTGTCCTTTCGCCTTTTCATATCGCTCCCTATCCCTCTTTGTGGAATAGTTGGAAATGCCAACCCCTCCTTACACATTGGCTTTGTCACTATCAGAATGGAATATTAGATAGGATCAACGTTACTCTAGAAACGAATATGGCGTCTCATACTTTGATTTGGTAATCGATTCAAGTGTGTGGTGTCACAAATGTCATGCCAGTTTGTTATTTCCACATATTACTCACTAAAAATCTAATAAATGGATTAATTACTACCATTCATGTCAAGACTGAAATTACAAATTTTAAAAGATATAGAGACTTAGAATTATCTAATTGGAGAATATGGATTAATCTACAAATGTATCCATAATATAAGACTTAGTAATTGAGCTTAATCTAACAAATTTAATTGCTACTATTTGGGTTAGGATTAAATTTTTAAAATTTGAAAAATAAAGGGGCTAAAATTGATAAAAATTAAAGTATAGGGACTAAAACCATAACTTTTGCTAAGTAAAGGACTAATAGCAAAACTTAACCTTTATTTTATGGCTAAAGGGCCTTTAAAGCCCTTGAGCTTTACCAAAAAATCAATTAAGGCCCTATACTTTTTTTGCACTCAATTCAGCCCTCGATCATTAAAATTTCAATCAATTAATCCCTTTGTCCATTAACTTTAACGGTCAACCATTATAGAGCAATGACAACAAATTTTCTAAGTTGTTTTTACCGCATGACATGTCAGTATTGTGCCACGTGGTGAAAACTGGTAATTTTAAAATCATTAAAATATAAAAATCATAAAAATTATAAAAATATTATAAAAATAACAAATATATAAAAATAAAAAAATATAGGAAATTATAAAATTATTATAAATGACAAAAAATACATAAATTATAAAAAATGAAAAAATTGGTATATCTTATTAAGTGGATGTTCATCAAGATCAAGATAAGTTTGGATGAATTTTAAATTCTTGTAGTCATCAGAATTAGAGTTTTATTTCATTTATACTTTCTATGTATATAAATATAGACCTTTGAGAATTATTGTAATATACTTCTATTTATCAATAAAATACGCTCTCTTTCTTGCTCTCTCCTTCTCTTTGTCTTTTACTCTCTGTCTCTTTTTTTTATAACACGTTATCAGCACGATTCTCTTTTAAGGAACTGATTAGTAAAGTGGAAGGGAGCTTATTAAATAAGCAAGAGGTCCTTAGTTCGTGCTACTAAATTTGTTGCATTCACTTCTAGGAATCATGAATCACTAAAAGTAGGAACATGGTGATGAATAAGAGAACAACGAGAGTTCTCAAGATAACTCTTCAAAAGGCAAAGATAACTTATGTTATCAATGTGATATGAAAGGTTTTTTGCCACATATGTGATGTATGCCCAAATATTTTATTTTTGTTAATATTCTTTGAGGAAGGATATTAAAATATAGTAATGAATTCTATCATTACAGATGAAAAATATTTATTTTATTTTGTACTGAAACAAACCAATATTATTCTAATATTTGGTAGTACAAAAATTAGTCAAAAGCTCCAGAAGAGCTAATATATTAATATCTTGTGATGGTTAATCCATTAGTTTTAAAAGATATTCATAATGGATCTCATATTTAGATTGTGAATCAGGAAAATATTATATTTCATCTCAATCAAAAGATGATTGGGTTATTGATTTATATTTATTATAAATTGAATTGATTGTGATTATCTTTATGATATTATTTTGTCATTATCCCATTAAGGGGTTGAAGTTAAAATATTTGACTGTGAAAGATCTACTAAAATTGTGGAAAAAAATATGACCAATAGAATATGGTAATTCTATCTAAAGCTTGTTATGATTGAATGCACTTGAAGTTGCAAGTTTTTAAAACTGTGAGTATAACTTTACAGTATTCAAAATAAGTTCTCAATTAAAATTAGGTGGAAAAATATTACTGATGAGAACCTTGCAAGAGTGAACTTATTCAATTTTTCATGATTCAAATGTGCTCCTACAGTAGCAATATCATGATCCAAAAGTTTTTAACCACTAAACCTAATCATTCCCTGAAGTGAATGTAGCAATACATAACAATTATGAAGATTTTGGACATGTGAATACTTTGGCATATTCCCTAAAGCGAATATTGCATATAATTATTTGGAAATTATATTATATGACTTAATATCATTATAAACTTCACATTGATTTAGACATTTCCAATAGTAAATGTCACAATGGTACTTATATGTGGATACAAAATGAAATGAATGATGGGGAGAGAGAGAGAGAGAGAGAGAGAGAGAGAGAGAGAGAGAGAGAGAGAGAGAGTGGTGAAGTGAGAGAGAGTGAGTGGGTGAGAGAGAGAGAGAGAGAGAGAGAGAGAGAGAGAGAGAGAGAGAGAGAGAGAGAGAGAGAGAGAGTGAGTGTGTTTTGAGAGAGTGTGTAAGTGAGATGGGATGATAGGGGTGAGAGAGAGAGAGAGAGAGAGAGGGGGGGGGGGGGGGGGGGGGGGGGGGGGGGGGGGGGGGGGGGGGGGGGCGGGGGGGGTGGGGTGGGTGGCCGCCTGTGGTGGTGGCCATGGCAGGAGAATGGGGGGGGGGGGGGGGGGTTTTGGTAGATGCATCTACAAAATAATCATATATGTGTTATCAATTTGCAACCTATCGTTTGCAAGATTGTTTGAATAATTAATTTCAGATCATGCAATTAAGACAATTCATCTTGCTAATATTGATGAGTTTATATCTCAGTCTTTTATTGATTGAGTTTGAAAAACTTTGGTAAAAAATTGTTATTTATGCGTATAATGGTTTAGAGAAATTATCGATTGAACGTCTCTGATTATTACTTATGAGAACTGAACTCTCTTTCAACATGGGATTATATTGATTTACGTGTTGTCGCATCAAGCCAATAAATTTTAAATACTCCCTATTGCAATTGATTTTAGTTCAAAAGCTAAATATTTACCATATTTGAATTTTTGTATGTACGTATATGTTTCAATTGCTCCACCACAACGCACAAAGATGAGTGAATCTTCAAAGAAAGTTGGAAATATATATTAATTATGGGCCTCCATTTATTATGATATATTAAATGTATTGAAGATTCAATTATGACATGATTGTGATTACTATTTTAATTTGATAGTTTTCTCGAAATTAGGGGGAGAGAACTAATAACTTGTAATGAGTTAAGGGGGAGAGTAATTTGAACCAGAAGTTCAACAAGGATAACTCATTAAAGTTTCAAATATAAAAATTTTCATAAAAGAAAAAAATCTAGATGGTCATATAGTGAAGACGAGTGCTCCAGAAGAGACCCAAGACATAACTAATAAGAAAACATTCAAGCGCTTGAAACTGAATATTACAATAGTGAAAATAAGAGATCTCGATAAGTTATGTCAATTTGAGAAAATGTCAAACCAATAATAAAAATGATCGACAATGGTTTTGCATGCAATATTATTGTGGAAATAATGAAATAAAAAGAGGATATTGAATAATCTATTGGGAAATATAGATATTAAATAAATTGACCAGAAAAGAATGATGCAACTCAAATACAATTAAATTCGTGGAGTTTTTGGACTAACAGTCCAAATATCTAAAGGTATAAAGCTAGTGAGGGTACAAATGAAGTAGTTTTGCAAAGGCGAAATAAAAAAATGAAGTTTTTCGCTAAAATCCTGGCATTGATTATGAAAAAATATAATATTCTTTTGTGGTAGATGCAATAACCTTTAGATATATTATTAACCTTTGAGAAGCATTGTAATACACATCTATTGATCAATAAAATATGTTCTCTTTCTTGCTCTTTCATTATCTTTGTCATTTACTCTCTGTCTTTTTATTTTATAACAAAAATATATTAATAAAAAATAAAAAAAAATTAAAAATGATACAAACTATGAAAAAATAACAAAATTATGAAAGTATTTAAAAATATATAAAATTATTTAAAATATTATAAAAATATATAAAAGTGCGAAAAAATTATAAAAAAATAGAAAATTACAGTAATATTATGAAAAATACTCAAAGATATAAAATTTACAAAAAGAATATAAAATATAAAAAAATATATATCTATAATTTTACATGTAACTTTGGTTGTCATTTTCCTTCTTAACCCATTCCCCCTCCCCTTAGTTTACATCACAAAACACTCTCCTATCATCAAAAATAGACAAAGGGGGTGCAAGCTTCGGGGATATCCGCGGTGGACGAGCACAATAGACAACTTTGGGAATAGGTGTTGAAGTGCTAATATGGTAGTATGCAAATGGAAAAAAAATAGTTTTTTTTTATAACCTTTTCATATATTTTTTAATTTGTTTTATAATTTTTATGCTTTTTATGTTTTCTATAATATTTTGTTAATTTTATTATTTTTTTTAATAATTTTCTATATTTTTATATAATGTTTCTATTTTTTAAAATTTTTTATATTTTTCATAATATATATATCATAATATTTTTTAATTTTTAAATAAATTTATCATTTGTGTATTTTTTCATTTATAATAAATTTTATAATTTTCTATATTTTTATAATTTCTATATTTATGATTTATGATTTTTTATATTTTTTATGATTTTATTTTTAAAAAATATCTTTTTTGCCATGTGGCACAATCTTAGCATGCCACATGACAAAAAATAATTTAAAAAACGGTTCTCGTTACTCCGTAACAATTGACTGTTAACTTTAATGGTTAGAGGAGATTGATTGAAATTTTATCATTCGAAAACTTAATTGAGTGCAAATAAATAATATAAGGGCTTAATTGATTTTTTTGGGTAAAGTTTGGGAGCTTTAAAGACCCATCAGCCTTATTTCATATATTTTATTATTCTTTATTATAGTTTTCAATTAGGGTAACGTATAATTTAGCCCTTGAATTTGTTTACTTTAATTAATTGGTACTTCAATATTTTTAAATCTAATTGACACCTAAATTTGAAAACTGTTAATGAAGTTGGTATTTTTCTTTTTCTTTTTTTTTTGATAAATTAAGTTGGTATTTTTTTAAAGGTACTTGGTTGTCACCATGAACTTTTGTATTAATGATCAATAAAATAGTAACACATATTCAAAAAAAAAATTAAAATGTATCATATTTGGAATATTTAACATTATTTTTATAGTTATTTCACTTGAATAATGAACCGGAGTGTCTAACATATAATTACGAGTAAACTTATAAGCTAAATATACATTGACCATTTTCATTTAGCACGGAAAAAGAAAAGTAGAAATGTAGTTTTTTTTTTTCTTTAAAAAAAATATTTGATAGTGAACTCTTTTTCAAATATAATTATGAGTGAGATAATTTCAATATCGGTCTAAAATGTGGTCTACCATTATTCGGATATATATCTGATCCCATATAATATATCTCTAGAGATATCTTTAAATATTAGAAGATGGGAGAGAATAGAGAAACTTTTTGTTTTTGAGTTTTTGGTGTGTTGTGGTATCTCTTTCCAAGTGAATGTTGAGTTCTATTTATAATAATTCTCGTGTCTCTTCATACAAATATAATTATTCAATAAATATATACTTGAATAATCACGACTACTCTTTATTAATAATAAGTTAACATAATTTTTGACATTTAAAAGACATATTTTTTTATTAATAATCTTTCAATTATAACAATTGAAACATTATAAATATTTTGAAAACATTTCAACAAACTAGATATACATTCATCACCCATATATTTATACTAAATACGAAAAACAACCATTAAACGCAGGAGTTTCAAATAATTTTTTCTCTTTTGGTCATGCTTGCGGTAACGTTTTGATGTATGTCCATAATCACCCAAACCAATACTTTATAAATAGCGAGGAGAGAAGCATTGTTATATTCAGCCGATTTTCATGCAGCAAAGCATCCGAGATGCCACGAATTAACAGGGTCGAGATCCACAGTGAGGTTAACTTCATTCCTCCTAACTGGTGTTGCTTCTTCCTGGTATATGCCACTGCATTCATTGTAGGACAACTGTTAATTTGCAACTTCTAATTCTTATTCCCACTTTACAGAATGCTAAAATCAACCTAACTGATCACTCTTCATCCGCCTATTTTTTTTTTTTTTTTGAATTATAAGAAGATAAAACCCTAACAAACAACGCAACTAGCATAATTCAAACTCAAACCACATCTAGAACGATAAACACTCTGATTATCAAATCAACACATGGGTTCTTAGTCAGCCTATTCTGTAAGAGACAAGATACAAGGTTCATAGCAGAATTCAAATGTACTTTAAAGGACGCAAAAGTGGTCATAATCTGTGTTTATAAGAGTTTACTTCCTAAACGATTATAGTTAGATGAAGCATTACAGGAGTGATAAGGGATGTGTTACCCAATGTTCAAAGAGGGAAGTGACTGTGGCAGCACAAAGGATGATGTGTTGAGGCCACTGTCTTGCTGCCCCCACTGAGATTGCCGCGCAACTGTCTTCTCCCTCTCCTTGATCTACATGCAAAAATAGGCTATATAGTAATAAGTATTTACCAGCTGTAGGAAGGAACTCTATGCATATTTATTGATGATGAACATGGAAATAAGGGTAAATCACACCTGCTTTGCTAGCATTGCGTTTTGCTCCTTTATTGCCTTTTCCTGTCATAGACCACAATTAGAGATGACGCATGAAAAAGGGTTTTCATTTTTCTCAATGATTATGAACGAGTTATTACGTTTTCGAAGGCCTTTACCTTTCTTTGAAGCTCGGATATTGACTCATTCATGAGTTGGTTCTGCATTAGAGATACAATTGCATCACTATACCACAACAAGAAACAGTTGTAGCTATGTGATATAATTGGAAAAAAAATGACAATAAATAACTAAAGCATACTTTTCTGGCTCGAATGTGCTTAAGAGCGGTATCAAGCTGCTGCTCCAAATTCTGCAGCTCCTTGAGACTCAATGGGTCTAAATCTTCTCCCATGTAGTGCCTGGAGAGACGTAAGAAACTGATGACATAACATAATACCCTAAAAGGAACTTGTAGGTGTAAAGGAAGGATATCATCTCTCTAACTCTCTTTCATTATGTGGATATTTAGCAAATGCAATTAGTTTAAAGTATTTGCCTGTGATTTTTCTGCAACAGCTCAACCTTAGCCTTAAGTCTGTTATACCCAACGGACCATTCGCCCTGCAAAGTTGGCAAATTTTGCCAATTGTTAATTCACCTCATTCCTTTTGAAAGCTTAAAAGCTACGAAATGTAGTTAAGCACGTACACCCCAAGCCTTTTTTGTTGTCAAAATGCAATTGCTAAGAGTGAAAAAAGGTGTACCTGTGGTTCAGGCTCAGTAGCAACGAGAAGCCTCTCAGCATGACAATGCCTTTCATAGCGTTCAAGGATCTTCTCCATGCTGTTATAGGATAGACAAGTCAGGAACAAGTACAATATTTTCATTTCCCTAGTAATGTTTCTGTACCTCTATTATACTAGTTAAAGGCCTAAACCTAAACCAACGTCTTCTTTCTGATGCCATAATTAATTAAAGAATATATTAAATAAAGCAGACAAATTCTCACCGCTGTTTGTTTATTATTTTGCTTTCAAGTGGGAATTTCTATATGTTTTGTTGACGGGTCTATTATCTTTTCCTAGTTTTCATGGTTTTACAAAGAAATTTCACCAAGAACTACCATATACCTTGAAATCTGTGCTACTTATTGGGAAATATATTGGTGATTGCAAAATATATTCAAGATTCATAAATAGTTTTTCGTTTCCATCTTTTTTGTATTTTTTGGTTAAAGCACTTAAAATATATATATATACACCATCGAAATGTATAATTCTGGATATCAAAGTCTGTAGCCAGTAGTTGTGGTTCTCCTCCGTAAAGAACCTTCAATATTTTCAAGTATAAAATCTAAACATTCCTCTCTTTCTCCCCTCAAACTCTCCTGTTCAAACTAAAAGACTTCTTAGATCAGTGTTCAAAAAAGACATAAGATCTATAGGTTTTTAGAGCTGCTGAGGGAGAAGAGATAGAGAAAAGTATAGCTTCTAGGGAATATATATATACAACTGACTTTTATTTTATCAGAACAAATAAATTAAACATTTTCCAGAAGAGAATTATGGACATAAACCATAAGTTTCCCAGGATTCTAGTTTTTCGATTTTTTATTATGGATTCATATTTAATAAATGAACTATGACCATCTGGTTTACTAACTATATATAAAACCATTTTTTATTACTTATGGGTGTAATAATTTAGTGCATAAAAGGACATGTTTTGGATTTTGGTCTAATTGAGAAAGTTAGACCATCAGACCAGAACCTAAGAAGGAAAAAAAAGACAGCAAATTTCTCTTCTCTTGTTACTTCGTCCCTGAAATAGTGGAACAGTTTTAATACTGCTGTAATAATTGTGACGTTTTAAAGGCGTCCTTTGGCAAACCTGTTACGTCTTAATTCAACCTGTTACAAGTCAATAACTTAATTGTTTTGGAGTCAAAGTATCCTGGAAAGTAGTAAAACAAGAGAAGGCTATCCTTTTTTTTCTCTTACAAAAAAACCCTGGATCTTCAAAAGTTTATGGAGAATTACAAGTAGTAATGAGATGTTGCACCAGGTTGAAGGTTAAAGAGAGAGAAATAAATACCAGGAATCTGTGGAGTATTCGTAGAGCTTCCCTTTATGAGAGAAGACAATCAAAGCGACTTCAGCATCGCATAAGACGGAGATTTCATGAGCTTTCTTGAACAACCCACTTCTCCTTTTGGAGAAAGTAACTTGCCTGTTAATCTTGTTCTCTATCCTCTTCAATTGAACCCTACCTCTCCCCATCTCTTTGAAAGCCAAGCACCCAAAATTCACAACTTGGGCGTTCCTCTCTTGGTTAATGCGACTGAGGAAGAAGAGATGTATATAGACAAGGAAAGAGAGGTGGTTTTAGGGAAAGTGAGGTGAGTGGTATTTTAAGAATTAGCTGTCGAGTAGCCATTGGCTACTGCGACTGTTCTCTCGCTATAAAAGGTTATAGATGCTAAAACCATGTCCGGAACCCTGTACGGGGACCCCCCCCCCCCTTTCACCCTCAAAACATCATCCACCTCGCTGCTGATGCCTGACTTCTTTTACCCCCCTTAAATAATGCCACTAATTTTAAAGCCATATGAATTTGCATAAAATAGCATTAATTATTTAGTTCAAAAAATTATGACTAAAGCCTATTTCAAAAAATAAATGAATTTATTTATAATTTCTATTATTTGAATATTGTTTGAAATGTGCGACTCAAATCTTATCACTTGTTAAAAAATAAAATACAGTGACAAAATAAGGGGATCTATGAGGGCGAATGATCGAGGGCCGAAGTATAGATTTATACTTCTTCTATTTGACATTGATTAGAATAGGGTTTTTTAGCCTTTAAATAGATGTAGTCGAAACTTCTCTTGTATCATTCAATTTTCAATATTAGTGAATCTCTCCTCCTCCGCCTGTGATTTTTTCCGAAATTTTTTTTACGTAAAATCTATTTGTTTTATTGGGTTAGTTTATTATAAAAAAGCAAATAAAAACTATTATACCTCGTCCGGTTACTAATGTAATAACATGAGCAAAAAACTTATTTATCACATATGTATTACAATAGTTAGTTATAAAATAAAGAATAGTTATTACAAATTTAAATTTAAAATTACAAATATGAGTAACAATTCTTGTAAAAAATAAGACATTTTTTAACAAATTAGAAAGAATAGTAAGTACAAATTTAAGTTTGAAATGGGTTTATTAACATTAGTAAGTTTGAAATGTCTCAAAAATAATGAATTATTGAGGTAATGATTTTTAAAAGAGAAAATTTCAAGTCATAATCAAATGGAAATGTCATCAAATAGAGATGAAATATCATTTTAATCCATGATAAGATAAATTTATGTTATTCTTTAATAGCATATTTATTTAGTTTATTATACATATTGTACAAAAAAAAAAAAAATTGGTGAATTACAAGAGAAGGATTTGGTGAATTATAAGAAGAGGGTAAAACCCAAACAACAAAATTAGCACGATTTAAAGCCAGACCACATCTAAAGACGGTGGACACCATGACCATCGGACCAATACATGGGGTTCCACACAAAAATTATTTTAAACTCACTCTTATTAACTTTTCCCCATCATTCTATTGCTTAATATGAGAGTTTCACTTTATAATTGTACATTTGTATTCATTTTAATTTTACTTTGGATTATTTTTCTAATCATTATAATTATAATTTTATAAAAATCTCCAATTTACGAATATAAATTCTTATTATTTGTTATTATAATTGTTTAAGTAATTTGTAACTTCAAAATAATTAATTATATTAAAAGTCACTACAACAAAATTGTCATATATTGACGGACGTAATCCATCACTATAAGTATAAATATCTGTCGGTAGAAGATTCAAAGATCTATACCGACGGTAAAATAGGTTACTACGACAAAATGTGAGTCATTTCTTTAGGGTATGTCGATATAAACTTTTAGTGACAGTCAAAATCCTTTCACCTCATAGTCTGTAGCGATGGTCAATCCAACAGTAAGGACTGTTATCAATGTTCACTATCCCATCATGCCTTTACAGACGATTTAGTCTGTCATTAAATTACTATTTTATATAGTGACGGATTTAAGAACGGTTTCCATCGATAAAAATCTTTTTTTTTTTAATTTTTGCAAACTATTGTCGCTATAGAATATGAATCTGTCAGTAAAAACCAATTTTGTAATTTTTATTCATTTCCATTGCTTTATATTGAAAATTATTTTTAGTTGGCATAGACTTAAAATCCGTTAGAAGATTATTGTAAACAGTATTTAATTAATTTTAAAACATTTCTCAAAATTAAAATAAATTTTGGAAAACATTGACTTCTAGCTAACTTCTAAGAGTTGCACGTGTCACCAATAAATGGTTGACACATCATTATGATCAATTTTAGTTAATGGAAACTTTTTTTTTAATACCTTAGTTAATGGAAACTTATGACAAGTTTGTACACAAATTTGGATTTATTATGATATTATAAGTTTGTTAATTTAATAAATAATAGTTATTTATAATATTTTAAGAAATAATAGTGATTTATAATATTCTAATTTTATCACACTAGTTATTAAAAAATAAATAATATTTTAATTTTATTATTTTATATATAATAAAATATCCATTAAAAATGATCAACTATATAGAAAATCTTTTATATAAAATAAGCTAATTATTTATAATATTTTGGATTTTTTTAGAGTTTTAGATTTATTATTTTATAGAATAATGTATTCATTAATTCATTAAAAGTAAATTATTTCGAATGTAACAATATAGTCAATCATATGTATATAATCTATAGTAAGATTTTTATGACAAATAAGAAAAATAGACTTAAGTGAATTAATTATAATTTTGAAAAATAGAAAATCTTTATTATTTAATAACTCATTAATTATAATTTTAAAATATTTATTAGGACCCACAATTAATTATTTTACAAAGTCACTTTATAAATGTATACATTTATATTATTCGAGAGTTATTTAAAAAAAAAAAAAAATCAATATCCAGTTTAATAAAATTGTTTATATTGGACCAAAATCAATTTTCACGGTAAATATATAAATTTATATTATTAAACATTTTAAAAATAACAAGATAAATAATATATGTTATAAATTTATACATTTATATTATTAAACATCTTTAAAAATGTGTTTTTACAAAGTCAAATTATATGGTAAGTATTAAAAAAATTCCTTGGTTGCAATAATTATTTTATAAAGTCAATTATTTAAAAAAAAATAATTTCTATATATATTTTTAATTTTAATATTTTTTTAATTTTGAAAAAAAAAAGTAATTATTTTATCTAAAAACGTTTTAACTAAAATTAATTTTAAAAAAAAATATTTTACATTATCACTTTTAATAAACTTTTTTTTATTTTTTCAAAATTAATTTAAAAATTTTTTTCTATAAATTTTATTCCCAAAAACATAATTCTAAAATAGTTCTGTAAAATTAATAATACATTAAGTACTATTTTAATAATTAAAAAACCACTTTTGAAAATACTATACAAAATTAACTTTTTTCGAAAATTTATATTATCAATTATTATTATTTTTAAATCTATAAAAAATAATTTATTAATTCCTATAAAAATTAAGGGTGTGTTTGGTTTTAGAGAACATCCAAAATACAATATAACCAAAAGAAATAAAGAATGTAACATCTAGACTTGACAGATCCAAACTTGACAGGTCCTGAGTCTGGATGTGTAAGTTAAAGAAAATCTAGTTGGCGCGATCTTACTCGCCCAGTTCACATTAGTTCACATTTGCAACGCATAGGTAACGGTAGGCAATGAAATAAAGGATATTCTCCAATAGGGTATGAATATGTGTGGGAGGAGAGATTTATAAAAACATATTTAATGTCCTTGCAATTACATGGATGCCGCCAAATCTTAGGTACACCCAATCTATCTATCTAATGTGTGAATAACGTTCTAACGAGATAGTTAGGAACAAACTATGGTTAAATCATGGATATGAAAAGATTTTGGATTCTCATATGTTAAGGGTAGACTCGATAAAGCAACAAACAAGTAAAAATAACAGAAGAAATTGAGAAATTGAGCACATAAATTTAACTTGGAAAAACCCCGAAAACAAAGAACCCTCAAAACATAAACACAAATTCTCCAAAAGTGTTAGAAGTTCTAATCTCTAATGTATGTTTTTCTAAGGTTGTAAAAAAACCTATTTGTAAGCTAAATTTCTAGATCAAATAACAATAAAATAATCTAGACTAATTAGAGTTTGATTGAAACAAATAAATAGAATTTAATTGAAATATTATTTCTCAAATTTGATTGAAATATGAGTCATACTACAACAAATCTCTACGTTGACTCATATTTCCACAACGACATCTTTGCCAAAGCTCGCCATAGGCTTATCTTGAACTATACAGGGAATTAACTGAGTCGAAACCGTGCTTAGAAGTTGGAACTTCGACTTGTGCACTGCCAAATCAAAACTAACATGGGTCTGATTTTCATGAACATAGTGCCCTAACTTTTCAAAACCTACATCCAAAAGAGAACCTCTCTTCAACGAAACAGTCATACATTTTTCACTCATATTACCAAGTTACCTCCTCTCCAAACGAGTTGACTTCAACTTCGTAATGGACGAGGGATGTATGATTTCACCGGTCACTGTAGAATCTTCCAGAATATAAAGACTGTCGATCCTTTTACCTTTTAACAAAATGAGAGTCCGACGAGATGACTTAATATTGCTAGACTCAATATTGATCTTGCAACCTTTCGAATCTAAAATACTCAAGGAGATGATATTCATTCGTAAATCAGGTACATACCTGACATCTAAGAGTGTCCTAATCGTCCCATCGTGCATCCTAATTTTAATAGTAACAATACTGATTACCTTACTAGATGAATCGTTTTCCATGCGCATAACTCCACCTTCAATCGAATTGTATGTGGAGAACCATTCTTTGTTGGGATACATGTGGAAAGAAGATCCCGAATTTAGGATCCACTCGGACATAAGCTCAAAGCTATTGCTCGTTAACACTAACAAGAAATCATCACCACTTTCGTCGGCCAAATTAACACCAGCTGCATCTTCCTCGTTACTCTCAGTAGTCTTTTTATTTCGCAGTTTATAACAATCTGCTTTGACGTGACCTAACTTCTTACAATAGCAACACCTTTTGTCTCGTTTCTTTGATGATACCAAAACAGAAGCTTGCCTATCTACCTTGCTATCTTAACCAAACTCATTTTTGAGTTTGTCTTTACTCAATAAATGACCCTTCACATCCTCGAACGAGAGTTTGTCTCTGCCATAAATCGGAGTCTTCCTGAAAAACTTGTATGAAGGGGGTAATGAACACAATAATAGTATAGTCTGATCTTCATTGTCAATCATAACCTTAACATTCTTTAAATCATTCAAAATAGTAATGAATTGACTGATGTGATCTCTAAGAAGTTCACATTCATTAATGCGAAATGTAAATAGATGTTGTTTCAACATTAAACGGTTAGCCAGAGACTTAATAACAAAAAGAGTTTCTAGCCTTTTCCACAAGGCGGATGAGGTCTTCTCCAACAATACCTCCTGTAATACCCTATTCGCGAGGCACAACTAGATTGCATACAAGGCCTTTTCATCAAGCTTTTCTCATTCTGACTGATCTAAATTCTCGGGCTTTTACCAAATAACAACCTTTTCCAGGCTAATCTGAACTAGAATTAACATCACCCGAACTTGTCATAGATTAAAATTTGTGGCACCACCGAACTTCTCAATGTCGAACCTTGTTGTTGTCATCTCTGAGTCGATTGATCTGTGAAAATTGAACTAGTTCTAATACACTTGATAGGAATCTACCTAATTAAGCAATGAACAAGTAAAAATAGCGGAAAAAATTAAAAAATTGAACACAAAATTTAACGTGGAAAACCCCCTCCGAAGAGGATAAAAATCCACGAGCAAAGATAATTTTACTATAGTGGAAAAAGAACAAAGAGTACAAAAGATAGAGATAAAAACTAAATCCCGAAAACAAAGAACCCTCAAAACGTAAACACAAATTCTCCAAAAGTGGTAGGAGTTCTAATCTCTAATGGGTGTGTTTTTCTAAGGTTGTAAGAATGCCTATTTATATGTTAAATTCCTAGGTCAAATAATAATAAAATAATCTAGACTAATTATAGTTTGATTGAAACAAATAAACAAAGTTTAACTGAAATATTATTTATCAAATTTGATTGAAATATGAGTCATACGTCATCACCGTATATGTTTCCTTGCAGTTGTATTTCACTGATAGGGTGACTTTAAAAGTTGGTAACATGTATCAAGACTCATTACGAGACATGAAATTATATATCTAGGGAGGCTTCTGAAGAAAGAGAGATCATTTTTATCCTTTCTCTAGAAGCACCATTTTTTATTCGTTTTAGAGTAGGTCAGGAATCTGTCTTGTTAACCAAAAACTAAGAATTGAGGGCTTGGCATAGGATTATTTCTTGTCTTGGCAATTTCTGAGAGTTCGGGAACGAATACTTGGACCTGGGGATCAAGCTATTGTTCGTGAAAGTTAGGTGAGTCCTTAGACTAACTCTTGCAAATTTGTTATGTGTTCTAGAAACCTGTAAGCTAAGTGACAAAATCGTGAAACTTAAACTAATAAAACATGACACTATGACTCTGATAAGAAAAAGAATGATATGCATGCATAGATGTGTTCAAAGGCATGATGGTGTCTGTCACGAATAAGTTAGTTATGAAGGTGTCAATCATAAGTAAGTCTGTTATGAACGAGTCAGTGTATGGTGTTTTTGCTTCTGTCTCTGGAGTCATCTAAAGGGGTCCATCGGGACTAAAAACACGAATCTATGAAAGGACAAGTCCATGGCCATGGCACTCAAAGAAGACCATATCGTGTAAGACCTAGCCGATGGGCTATTGCATCGTATGGAAGACTTAAAAGATGATTTGGTATGTCCCAAGTCGATGACGGGCAAACCTCATTAAGTGTGAGTTTAGGCAAATTCTTATCACCAAAAACATCATCAAAGAATGCCTTTATGGCAAACCTTTGTTAAAGAACAACCTTTATGGCTAATCTCTGAATAACGAAGCCTTTGTGGTTGATTTTATAAAGAAAAACCCCCGCAGTGAATTCCGTCTAAGGAAGCCTTTGTGGCTATCTCTGGAAATGATTGTCTTCGTGGCATAATCTGAAGAGCGACCCTTATGGAAACTATCAGAAGAATACGCCTTTAGGCGAACTTTGAATGAATGGCGTGCATGGAACTTTGAAGAAATGGTAAGATAGGTAATCTTTGAAGGATTAGTGTAACGACAAATTCTGAAGGAAGATTCTATATGAAACGTTATGGTGAAGTCTAAGCAATCGTAAGGTAATGAAGATGTAAAAAGGTAAGTTAAGAACTCAAAGAAAGGAATGATCATCTACGACGTGATGAATGTAACTATAACAGAACAATCGTTAGAATCAAGAACACGGATGAAGGATCAAATAATAGAATTTTGGAATAAGGGTTCAAGTAAAAGAGTGTTTACTCATTAAGTTCTATCAAACTTATCTCTGTCTTTTATGTCGCAAGTAAGCTGACTTAAAGTTACGAACAAGAGAGATGACATCAGGGTTACGCCAAGGGTATGGCGAGTTAGGCTATTATGCATACAGAGCGAGCGAAGTTGTGTGTTCGAGTCTAATAGAAACATCGCGAATAGGCTATGGAATTTGTTTATGAGCCTTATGGTGTAATATGAATGTGTTGGCTAAATAAGCGAAGTTAGTGATAACGCTTAAGGGCAAATTAAGCGTAACATATATGTAGATCTATATAAGTCCTCACCAAGTGAAAAGTTCTGTTCTATAAGCTATATAAGCACATTGTATGCCAAATGTAACATGTTAAGCAACATTTCTCAATAAAATGTATATATATATTTTTCAGTTTGTATGTTATATATAGATATATGAGTCTATAGTAGTAAAGTAACACCCAAGATTCAAACCCGGTGAATCGGATCGGGTTGAGGGCGTTACAAAGAAACTCATGATAATCTCCTAAGAAATCAACTGGAAATCTTCAATCTTGATGGAAATCTGCTTCAAAATCAACTTCAATGGTATTTTTCTAGTTGTTTTATTGAATATTTTATGACGACTCCCTCATATCTTCTTATTTTTGTCATATATGCGTCTTAGAATGCTCGAAAAACCTCAAAATCGTGTTTTTCCAAAGTTGCATGTGAAATCCCATGAAAATAACATGACCTGACACATGCTCGTGTGGGTCACATAGCCATGTAGACAAGTCGTGTAGAATAGGTCAACCCATGTGGCTCTTGTAGCTTACTCTGATTTTTCAATTTTCGCTCATTTTGCTCACAAATGCTCTGTTAAGTATAAAAACATGAATTTAAAAGATTAAAAGCATAAAGATCATCCAAAAACGCATTAGAAATAATATTAAAATATGTTACTTTTAACATTTATCCTCCAACAACATTGATCTCTCCATCTCTATCTATCAATTGAATGGAGCAACAATGATCTATTTCAACCATCCAAGAAATCGGATCAAGAATTCCCTAAAAAATGGGAAAAAATTCAAACATAAAATATCTTTAAACACGAATTAACACGTGATACCATTTTCCAAATTTTGATGGAAAGAGATGAAAAGGAAAATTGAAATTGAATTAGTGAGAATTAAGGATTTGATAAATTGAAATTTTAAATATTAAAAAAATTATGTATTGAATTTTTAATGCTAAATTTTATTAGTTTTAAATTTATATTAAAAAATTATTTGGTAAATTAGTAAATATAAGTACCGAATATAATAATTTTATTTGATAAAAGTAAATATTGATTATTAAAAGATTGTTTATTTTTAATTTTATTAATATAATATTTTATATTATTTAGATAATTTTAAATGAAAGATAAATGGTAATTTAAATATCTCATTTTTTTAAAAAAGGATAATTTATTTCAATTTTTAATAAAAAAATCAACTTAATATTTTATACATTAAATAATAAGTAGCTACCAACCTAATTATCTTATTCAAGATTTTTTTTTTTTTTGAAATTTTTATATTAAATAAAAAATTAAAATGATTATTAAACACAATTAAAATATTAAATATTGAAAAATTTTATATTCAATAAATAAATAAATCGATTACACCCTTACTTTAATAATGAGAAAACACTGATTTTGTAATTTGGATGGAAAAGAACTGAAAACAGTTGGCACTTTCGGCACTTAAAAAACAAAGAGAGTTTGATCTCTGATTTACCGAATGAAAGCTCAATTTGAAGTGAAAGCTTAGGCCCACATTTGAACAAGGCTAGGTAATCAGCCCAATTTCTTGTTTGAAGTTTGTGATCATCTCCATGGTGTTTATAGATGGTTATTGGCTGCATTCACTAGAACTGTAAGAAATGTGTGATTCATTTTCACCTGTTTTTGCTATAATCGAACTTCTCAGTTTTTGGGAAAATGATATTGAAGCTTTTCCATATTGTGTTCTTCCAGTCTTATGATTCATAACATATATCAATGAAATGGAATGCTTGTTCAAATGCTGTTAAATACATGAGTTTTAATCAACAGAAGAGTATCAGAAACTATATAGTAATGACAATCCAATGTGAAACACAGGGAAGACAAGATAAATCACGTATTTATAACAAGGAAATCTGAACACCTTTCACAGAGATTTATGTTGCTGTATTCCCTTCTTGATGGAGATAAGATGATTGAAGCAAAGTAGGCAAAACAAGAGGTGATAGTAGAGGAATGGGATCTTTACTTTGATAGAAGGAACTAAACGAAGTCGAAGATGTTGCTGCTGCTGCTGCTGCTGTTGATGATGATGAATGTAAATTGAAGTCCTTTGCTTGTGATGGTGAAGCCTGGCCATCAGCAGTAAGCTTAATCTGCAAAGGACGAGGGGCCCGTCTTTGAAGCCTGCTCAGTGGCCTTCTAAATACCAGTTCCTCTTTGTGAACACAAATTTGGAACCCTGGGAAATCACTACCAGATTCTGCCATTGTCTCTCCTCTATCGGTTCATCTCTATCATATCCTTCCCTTCCTTAATGGATCTTAAGCATTTAAGACACGCATTTTTTTTATATATCCATATTTTATAGATCTAAGGTACTGTTCAGTCTTTAATTAGCATATGCTTTGCTTGCTTGCTTGCTTCAGAATACAGTATGCATATCCATGCTGTGTGATTCGCAAGCATGAAATGGCACATCATGGGAGTGCTGCAACGTGAAACATCTCTTGAATTAGCTCTATAATTTAACTCTGCAATGAATAAATTATTTGGTATATGCTTAAGCTGAGATCCCAGTCGGTCAGTCCTACATGTGGAGAGATGGGTTTCTGATATATTGCTTAATTAAGTACTCCCATTTGCCTACATGTGCGGGAGGAATCAATGCACACATTTAGTGACAATATCCTCAGAAGCACATGATGCATCAATAGTTTAATTAAATTATTAATTTCCCAATGTTTTTTTTTTTTTCCTCCTCTGGTGCAAGACCTTCTAACCAAGGTTTTCTGTGATGAATGTCAACACGGTCAATTGTTTAAAAGTTATTTAAGACCAGCACTCCCTGTTACTGTTAACTGGTCTGGGGCATTATGACATAAATAGTGTGGCATCAGTTCCAAGCACATCTATTTAATCTTTTCTCCTTGTTCTGTTTCTTTCAAGATGCATGAATGCTGCTAATTCTTTGTATGTATGTACGTATACGTACCTATATATGTATATACTTAGCTTGCAGTTGTAGACTGTTTCCTGTCAGAAGACCACTGATTCATGTGCCTGTTCTTTACAAAATAAAAGAAAAATAGCAAAGCAAGTTCAGAAAAGAGAAGAAAAAAAAAACATAGAGCATGTTTTTTTATTATTTTAAGGCGGAAGGGGAAAGCATGCGTTCATGTTTCTACTCTTTCAACTTTTACATCAAAAAGAAAACCAGCGTGATATACTCCTGCAGACATCGTCCTTACATTTGCATATGTAACAATGCAAGCCATGATGAAATTGGACTGCTGAAAGTCTTAAATGAGTAAAGAGATTTCAAAAAGGCAATCATGCAAACTTCACCAAATTAGCTTTTGCATGTGACAAGTGTATTGACGTCAAGTCACAAGTGTATTGTTTTCACATCAGATTTTGATTACTTTGTTTCATATAGGTTATGATGTCGAGAAAGAATCCGAGGCACCACATGGCGGCACCCTGACCCTGGTGCAATCGTGGAGTCAGAAGAGTATTCATTACTGGTTTTGCTCCATCAAACTTAATATAATCAAATTCACTTTCACAGGGATTTGGGTGGATCATTTTATAATTTTAAAATAATATAAAATCATTATTATGAATATTAAATTTCAAACTTAAATATAATGCATATCATTTTTAGAATGAATTTAGATAGGTGATACGTTTATTTGTAATTATTATAAAAATAATAGTGATGATAAAATAAAAATAAATTAAACACACTATTTATCTAAACTCACGCCTAATAAATTAATTAATCAATGATTTTTCACTTAACCCATGTCTTGAATCAAATCCAAATCTTGGTACAGGTTGGAAATTCAAGAAAAAATTAAAAAAAGAGACCAAAACAAAACCCAAAGCCGCCTTCCTGATTTGCATGCTTGATGGCTGATTTAGTGGGTTAAGGCAGGTTGTCACCCACAATTTTTTTCCTTGAAAGGAAAAACTCCACTGAGAATTTCAATGGGCTTTATTTTTTCTTCAAACAGTTGTACATTTCATAGTCTTTGCAGCCGAGACTGAGAAGCTGTAGGTCAAATCAAAGATCCAAAATTATAGTGAAAATGTAAACTCGACTTGTCATCAATACAGTGAAAATAAAATCTAAAGGGTTAATAAAAACAATGAACAGAATTTTATGTATAAAGGTCACAACTCATTTTTGTCATTTCCTGCATCGATGGATCCAACTTTAGATTGGATAATACACTTTAGATAAGGGCTAAAAGAGGGGGTGAGTTGGGAAATTTACAGGCTCTTCGATTTCTATCTATGGCTTTCATTTGCCAGAACTGATAAAAATGGTTCCTAGACTGCAAAAGCTAAATTGAACAAAGATCAACCGTAGAATCTAAGCTAAATGGGCTTTGATTTACATGTGGAATAATGAAGATAGAATATTATTATATTTATTAGGAATAAGACCTGACCAAGCTGAAATTCACAAAAGATCTTGACTTGAAGAGACCACCAAATAGGAACCTAGTTGGAGATTCCTGAGAAACTGACTTTTCGTCTTCAGGGCTGCCTTTAACTTTTAGTATGGTCTGCCCGATCACTTGCCGGATGAACTCTATGGTCTTGGCATCGACAGGATACCCCGATGCATCCCGAACATAGAATGTGTTGACAGCTTTGCCATCTTTGGTTGTCACTTCTGCTCGGCTGACAGTGAGGCTATTCTCCCTGAATATGCGAGTGACATCAGATAGCAATCCAACTCTGTCTGTTGTGCAAAGTTCTAGCTTCAAGCCCTGGAAAAAGAGTTAATAACACTATCAATGAAAGGAGCCCTTCAAAGCAGCAATAGAATAGCAACAAAGTATTATCAGCAATCCATGCAAATAGTAGCATAATATGATGTTATGAAATGCATAGTTTAGGTAAAATAATGTGATTGTCTGTAACAAAGCCAAGAACATACTCCCAGCTTCTGTGTGTGTGTATATATAATATGAAGAATGCACCCACCTCAGATACCCTTCTCTTAATTGCAGCTTCAAGACACTGAGTTACTCTTTGTCTCTCTGCATCTGATTTAACAGGAGATCCATCTATATGACGAATGTAATATTCCTACAAACACAAGATGTAACGCACAAGTAATTAGAACCGCATGAAATCACACAAAATCTCAAAATCATGAGAAGCGACCATGTAAAGAAAGAAGAAAGCGCACTACCTGATAAGACTCTAGCCCCTCGGTATCAATTTTTGCATGAAACACTACGTACCCCATATCGGTCAAGGTGCAAACCGTATCAAAGAGAAGTTTTGGTCTATCTTTACACCTAATGGTAACAACTGAATAATCCTTGTCATACCAATTAACAACATCCACATTCGGCCTTTGCCTGTCCTCCAAAACATCATCACCGGTCTGTTCATAATCCCTGTCCGCAAACATCATTTGGTGAAGCCTTCTATCAGTATGTGTGACCGAATGAGAAACTATGGTTTTGGCTAAACTAGATTTGTTGCTTCCCTTCAGTACATTGCAAAGAAGTGCCTTTATCCTAGATAGCCTTTCTAGGTCGGTAATGGATGTTCCTGTTTCCTCATCGGTCACTTGCATCACAGCTGCAGCACGGGTGTTATGTGTCCACATTTCGGCATTCACTACATTGCATTTAAGATTCTTAAGGACCGCGCTTAATTCAGATAGCAACCCTGGTCTGTCGCTCCCTGTTAACTCAATTTCAGTGTGGTCCATTGTTTGCTTCACCCCAACAGATCTCATTGCAGATGTGAAGCAAGATTCTGGCCCCAGAGACTGAAGACAAAACGCACAAACAATCAGATAGGCATGTAAAAAAACAAAAAAGCATGAAAATCAATTATAAATAAGAAGTGCTTACCTTTGTAATATAATCTAGAATCCCTTCATCTGTGATTTTGTTTCCATCTTGATCAGTAACAATAAAAACTGGTGTTGTAAAAACCAAAAGCAAAAAATGAGAATCAATGTACTAGACAAGTCAAAAAGTAAGAAGAGGAGACATGTTACCATCCATGAACCAATTGCCATCAGCAGATATGTAGGCTTTATTAATGATAAGGTTAAGATCAATCAGGATTTGTACAACTTCAAGAAGGATTCCATGTTCGTTTGCACAGTCAACCTGCTTTATGATATGGGATAAGTATCAAAAGGTACCGTTTTAAAAAAAAAAAAAAAAGAGCAACACAAAATCAGAAGGCCATACCCTTATCACAGTTGCATTCTTGCAAGCTTCATTATCAATGACAACCCTGACAAGAAAGATAAGTAAATATCACTTCATGTTTCTCAAAACTCTTGATCCAAGTACAACTAAAGAAGATGAATTTTAGCTTACCCGGGCGGATTCATTCTTCTAATGAATTTTTCATATTCATCACCCATGTCATGTGAAAAGCTCATGTTCATCTCTAGAAAAGAAAAAGCAAAAATCAGCCAATAAAAGAAACCAAGGGTAGTACTTGGAAATAAGAGCACCAATGAGAAACCAGAAAGAAAAAGGGGTAAAAAAATTGCAAAACCTTAAAAAGACTTTACTTTGGGCAAGTCATAAATAAAGGAATTGTTGAAAATGAAGGGAAAAAAAAAAGGAAGGGTGAGAGAAATAGAGGTTCAAGTATTCTGATATGAGCTAAAATTTGGGCTAAATAAAACGATGCACAGCAGATTTGGAGCAAAACGGAGTGTTTTATCCTTTAATGAAATGATGTGTTTTTATACATTGAACATCAGAAAATTAGTTATTTTATCAGGACAACTGTCAATTGTTTATTTGTTTTCCCTTTTAAATATTGGCTGGGTGAAATAGAAGGAGTACAGTTGTTATAAGATATTTCTTCCATATCATTCTCTCTGTTTCTTCCCCTCTATCTTTCTTTTCTCTTTCTCTCATCTTAATTTCTGCAGATTTCTATTTTTCGGGTTCGATTCTTATCAGGGTAACAAAGCTACCGTTTCCCATGGCCGGAGAAGGCGTCACCACCCGTGTTCAAAAGGATGTCAACCAGCTACAACAGGAAGTGACAAGGATGCAAGGCGAAATCACTCAAATGGATGCCAAGTTGAAAACCCATCTACTCGGTTTCAAGGAAGAGTTTAGAGCTGAGCTTCTTGGCTTATTTGAGCAGTATTTTGGCTCATCGAGATCTAACAGACAAGAAACTCTTCCCAACAAAGAAAAAGGGATCCTAGGAGAACCCCCCACTGGGTTTCTTCCTAAGGAAACAGAAGGAGAGTCAAGTCGTGTTCAAACTGAGGTGTTGACAAAAAGAAACTACAAAATGGGTTGTCCTTATTTCGATGGGTCAGATTTTAAGGCCTAGTGGTTCAAACTCAAACAGTTTTTTGAGGCTGAAGCTGTACCTGAAGACGACAAGATCAAAACTGTGCTGTTAAACCTTGAAGGAAGGGCTTTAGAATGGCACTACTTTTATATTCACAAACAAGGAGGGATACAATCGATGAGTTGGTCCGAATATGTTGAAGCTATAAAGGATAGGTTCTGGTCCAGCACCTTTAGAACCCTCATGACGGAGTTGGTTTCACTTAAGCAACAGGGTTCGATTGAGAGCTAGCACGACTCTTTTGTAAGCCTTCTGAATCAACTCGACCTATCTCAATCTTATACTTTAGATATTTTTGTTAGTAACTTGAAGCATGAAGTTAGACAATTTTTGGATCTGTTCGAACCTCAAACATTGGCTGAAGCATTTAAGTTAGCTAGGAAGGTTAAGTGTCTTGTGAATGACACTCCAAAGAGAACTCTTCTTACTACCTCTAGTTCGATATCTCGTTTTAGGTCATCAATCATACCACCTGTCAAGTCAGTAGCTTATCCACATGCTAGGATCCCAGCCATTCCTACTCATGGTTCTAGTAATAATTTCAATACGGCCAAAACTTCCTCTAAGAGAATTAGCCCAGCATTAATTGTTGAACGAAAGCAAAAAGGTCTGTTGTTTTGGTGTGGCAACAAATATCATGTGGGTCATAAATGCGTCAAAGGCCAACTCTATTAGATGTTACTAGAGGCACAATTTGATGATGAAAGGGATGATTTTCATGAATGTTCAGAGCAGCTAGAAGAACCTACAGGGGAGGTAGAACAACTACAGTAACCTATTTTGTCATTACATGCCTTAAAAGAGGTCCTCATACCATGAGAATCATAGCTACTGTGGGTTCTTACATGGCCATTGTGCTAATTGACTCTGCCAGCACTCACAATTTTGTGGATGCAAAGATGGTGAGCAGGTTATCTTTACCCTTGTGTCATCAATAGCAACTCAAGGTTACTGTGACAGATGGCAAAAGTATGGTGACTAGAGGAACGTGTAAACAAGTTAGTTGGGAAGCTCAGGGGTACAATTTTGTGACTAACTTTACGGTACTTTCGGTGAAAGGATGTAACATGGTCCTAGGAGTACAGTGGTTGTCATCTCTAGGGTCTATTACTTGGAATTTTGAATTTTTGACAATGAGATTTTTGTTGGATCAGAAAGAGTGCATATTGAAGGTAATCTTACCTTGGAGTATTCAGATAATGTCGGTGAGTCAATCTTCTAAGTGTTTGAATCAGAATGGTTAGACTTCGAGTCCTTGCATTGTCATTTTGATGTCCACAGCTCAAGTTTGTTTTCTTGTGGCCCCAATTGTGTCACACTTGGGGTTAAGGGCCCTCATTGATGAGTTTGCTAACATATTTAGATCCTCTGCGAGTTTACCACCGAAAAGAACACAGGACCACAAGATTCCATTGAAGGACGAGAATGTAATAGTCAAGCTTCGACCTTATAGATATCCAACAGTCTAAAAGACTGAAATAGAGAAAATAATTCAAGACATGTTAGTTGTTGGAATCATCAGGGATAGCACGAGTTTTTTTGCTTCTCCCATCGTAATGGAGAAGAAAAAAGATGACAGCTGGAGGCTTTGTTTAGACTATCGACAACTCAACCAAATGACAATTAAGGATAGGTTCCCTATTCCTATTATCGAGGAATTGTTGGATGAACTAAGTCATGCCAGAATTTTTTCTAAGTTGGACCTTAGATCGGGTTATCACCAAATCAGAATGGATGAATCAGATGTCTACAAAACAGCCTTCAAGTCTCACGAAGGGCACTATGAATTTCTTGTAATGCCATTTGGTCTCACTAATGCTCCTTCAACTTTTCAATCCCTCAAAATGCCATTTTTAAACCATTACTAAAGAAGACAGTTTTAGTTTTCTTTGACGACATCTTGGTATTTTCAGCTTCATGGGAAAAACATCTATCACACCTCAAAACAGTCTTTGAGATTTTAAGGCAGCAAACACTATTTGTGAAGGAAAGTAAATGTGTTTTTTGGGACAAAACAAGTGGAGTATCTAGACCATGTTATTAAAAAGGGGACAGTATCAATGGATCAAACTAAAGTTGAAGCTGTAAAGAGTTGTCCTATACCAACTTGTCTTAAGGATTTGAGAGGATTCTTAGGGCTAACTGGTTACTACAAACATTTCATTCGGAATTATGGATTGCTGGCGCGACTCCTCACCAATCTTCTAAAGAAGAATGCTTGGAATTAGGATGCTCTGGCAAATAATGCTTTCCAACAGCTCAAGGAAGCTCTCTGTTCAGCACTTGTGCTTACCCTTCCAAACTTTGAGATGGAATTCATCGTTAACACAGATGCTTCCGGTTATGGTGTAGGAGCGATACTTCAGCAACAAGGAAAGCCAATTGCATATTTTAGCAAGGGGTTGAGTGTGAGGCATCAAGCATTATCGATCTACAAAAAAGAAATGATTGCAGTATTACTGGCAGTAAGAAAATGGCATGCTCACTTGATTGGAAGACACTTCAAGATTAGAACAGATCATCAAAGTCTAAGATTTTTATTTGAACAGCAAGCCATTACTCCGTTCCAGCAAAAATGGGTGGCAAAAATGCTGGGCTACGACTATGAAATTATTTATAGGAAGGGATCTAGCAATATGGTAGTTAACTCTCTTTCTAGGAACAAGTCTCTTATAGAAGGTCAAATATGGCAGATGAATACGTCAACAGTGATGTCTGGGTTATTGGAAAAAGTCCAAGGACTTTACTCAACAGATGAACAACTGCAGAAATTAAGTGAAGAGGTATGACAATCACCTTCTTTGTATCCTAAATATGTATGGGATGGGCGGTTCTTAAGAAGAAAAGGGAAGATAGTGGTAGGGAAAGATGAAACCATCAGAAAAGAATTATTTCAACACTTTCACGCAAGTGCCATAGGACGTCATTCGGGTATCCAAGCTACAAGGAAGAGAATGTCTTCAGTACTGTACTGGAAAGGAATGACTAGAGACATCAAAAGCTGGGTGAAAGAGTGTCTTGTGTGTCAAAAGTGCAAAAATGAAATAATAGCAAAATCGGGGCTGCTGCTGCTATTTCCAATACCGAAAAGAGCTTGGTCATCAATTAGCATGAATTTTATTAAAGGACTTCCCAAGTCCAAGGGTAAAACGGTTATCTGGGTTATGGTGGATAGGCTCACTAAAACAAGTCACTTCTTGGCTTTATTCCATCCGTATACTGCTGCGACAGTGGCTAAGAAATACATGAATCACGTATTCAAGTTACATGGCTTGCCTGACTCAATTATCTCAGACAGAGATAGGGTGTTTATCAGTCATTTTTGGCAAGATCTTTTCCACCATGTTGGCACCAAAGTGAAACTATCCACTACCTACCATCCCGAATCCGATGGACAAACTGAAGTGTTAAATAGGTGTCTCGAAAGTTACCTTAGGTGTATGACCGGGGAGCGTCCTAGTGAATGAGTGCATTGGGTTCCAATGGCAGAATGGTGGAATAACTCAACGTACCATTCAGCCATCAACACGACACCCTATGAAGCTTTATATGGCCAACCCCCACCTCATCACATTCCCTACCTAGCTGGTTCTTCGCTGGTACCTAGTGTGGATCGAAGTTTACAGCAAAGGGAAGTAGCCCGAAAGATGTTCCATTTTCATTTGAAGCGAGCTCAGAATCGAATGAAACAGCAAGCGGATAAGCACAGAAGCGATAGGGAGTTTAAGGAAGGCGATTTGGTCTACTTGAGACTTTAGCCATATAGGCAGCACTGTTAGAAAAATACTCAATCAGAAACTATCTCCCAGGTATTTTGGACCTTTTCCAGTAGAGGCCAGAATCGGAAAGGTAGCTTACAGACTTCAGCTTCCCTCAGGTTCGAAGGTGCACCCCACGTTTCATGTGTCTCAACTTAAACTTAAGAAGCACGTGGGATCCGCCCCAATACAGGCAGCCTTACCTATTATTGATACTGAGAGAGCATGAGCCAAGGAACAAGCTCGAGTCTTAGACAGACGTATCGTCAAGCGAGGTCATCATGTGGTCATAGAGATTTTTGTAGACTGGGCAAACTCATTTCCTGAATATGCAACATGAGAGACTTTTGACCAAATCAAGGAGCAGTTTCCTCACTTTAATCCTTGAGGACAATGACATTTTCCAGGATGGGAGTGGTTGATATGAGCTAAAATCTGGGCTAAATAAAACGATGCGCAGCAAACTTGAAGCAAAACGAAGTGTTTTATCCTTTAATGAAACGATGCGTTTTTATACATTGAACATCAGAAAATTAGTTATTTTTTCAGAACAGCTGTCAATTGTTTATTTTATTTTCCCTTTTAAATATTGGCTGGGTGAAATTGAAGGAGTATAGTTGTTATACGATATTCCTTCCCTATCATTCTCTCTGTTTCTTCCCCTCTATCTTTCTTTTCTCTTTCTCTCATCTTAATTTCTGCAGATTTTTATTTTTTTGGTTTGATTCTTATCATATTCCCATTCTCCACCACAACAAAAGCCATTGAGAAACTTGAAAAAGAAGGGAAAAAAAGTAGAAGAAAATCAAGCACAAAGATTCTAGCTCTAAAAACACTGAAAATTCTCAATGTCAACAAAACCCACAGTCTGGAAGAGAGAATAAAAAGGAATAAGACAAAGGAAACAGATCAAAAGGGGCTTACCCATTATAGTTTCTTTTGAGAAATTTGAGATCTTGGATTAACCAATGTTCCTTTCTTCAACAAGGAAAAAGGGTATTGTTTACTCTGCCTTTGCAATTATACGAATGATCAGAGAATAACAAATGTAGAATGCACATGCTTTAAAAAATAAAAAAGAAAGAGAATCTTTAGAGCCCCCTCCCCTGAATTCCCCACTCTCATTAAGGTAACAAAACATTTAAAAAATTACAAAAATAATAATAATTCATGAATCATGAGAATCAGATACACCACGACACGATTCTCGAAAAACCTGCGAGCTCTAAAAGCAAGACTCGCTCTTCTATTTTTTTTTTCCTTTCTAGTTGCTTCCTTCGATATAGAAGGGCGTACTTTAGCAAGGCTGCGTATTTTAAAAGAACCAAGGATAGGAGGGAGTGCTAAGATGCACTTGTTTAGGTTTTTTATTTAGGGAGTAATTAAAGAAATAAGCCACGTGTATAAATGAAGGAGGTTGAGATTTAAGAGGCGGTTGCTCTTCCAAGGTGTGTGGATAAAACTGCGTTGTTTTTAATTAGCTGTCAGTATCTTTCCTTCGGTTTTTTAGGGTTTAGCTCTTAATTAGCTCCAAAATTAGATTTGAATTATTTTATATGCTTCATCTCACTACAATTATAATACATCTTAGAACTCACCGCTTTTGTCTTTAACCAACAAAATTTAATGGATTTTCACCTTTGATCACATATAGGATGTAAATTGGATGAGACGAGTGCGGGATACTCTTTTGTATTTATTTTTGTCAAAAATTTTCATCCTCATCTTACGATCTACTATAGATATAAAATTCAAAATCATCTCAATCACGTGACCCGTAAAACTAAAATCATCCTCGTCCCATCACCTACGTTAGTTTCTAAATCCACTTAATCCTTTCTATACTCGCCTCGCAACTCACTTCATATAATATATTTATAAATATCGAATAAAAAAATATAAACAAATTTTTTCATGAAAAATTATGAATACGAGTTAAGTACGATTATCAAATTTATTTTTTTATAAATATTTATTTTTTAAATATATTTATATTATTATGCGAAACAGACGGGTGAAAATGAGACAACTATAAGATCATACCCTCACCTACCCCACCACTCAAGGTGAATCTAATTTTTATCACCAGTAAAACCTGTACCTATCTTTGCCCAATTGAGTGCAAAGTCCACATAACCCACCCATTCAACGCCCTTAATCACATTCTAATCCTATATTTGATCTTGTATTTTTCTAATAAACAATATAAGCAAATCATGAAAAAGAAAGAATTCTAAAAAAAAAAGTTTATCCTAGTAACTTAAATTTACAAACAAAACCATCTAACAAATTTGTTTCAAGTTTGTTGTTTGTTTATTGTTTTAAGCATATAATAATTATTTAAAATAATATGTTTTAATGTAATTTGGTAAAAAAAATCTACAAATTAGCATTTGCAAAGTGCTACTAATCAGAGAACAGTGAAGTTATAAGCAAAGAGAAAGATTTATGTTATTTGAAGTCTGTCGCTTTTTCCCAATAGACTGCTAAATCTAATATGGTCAAAGACGATGTTATGTAGAGCTGAGTGTGTCAAAAAGCCCAACTAACTAAAGAAGCCTAATTTTGTATTTATAAAGCAACACAGAAAAGAAATGGTTATTCTGTCAAGACATCTTCCAAAAGATTTCTATTTCTCAGCTCCATTCTCAACTTCCCATCAACTAAAATGAGCAGATAGCCAATGGCCATATGAATGATCCCGAAGAGACGATAGATGATTTTTAATCCCATGCAGAATTTGAAGAGTCTAGCATGCAAGTTAGTTACATCAACTTTAACAAAGTGCAGTCAAAAAATGCCTCAAAGATCTTTCAATACCGAAGCCTTTGAATCTTGAGCAGGAAACATCTCCTCCAGTCAACAACTGCAGGAAGGAAAGTAAATGAAGCTAATGGTGAGGCTACGAGAAACAGAAGTTACTTTCATAATTCCGCATCAGATACTCCCACTAAGAAAGAACTTGGATCGCTGGACCCTAGAAGCGGAATGTACTCTGATCCTCTCACACGAACACTAAAGCATGCTGCAAGCAACAAAGAACCCATATAAGGGATCCAGCAAAAGAATTATCGTGTGGGTACAAGTTGTGCGTGAATTACTGTCAAGTCTCTTAAAACTCTTGGGTGTTCATAGCACATACAAAAACAAAAAACTCATGGAACCCTTGGCATCACACATTCATTAGCTTCATGAAGAAATCTTTCATAATATGCTATAAGAAGATTTTGAATTTAAGGGAAAGAAAACCAGCATCAATATTACCATTCTCTATTTTCACGACACTTTGGAGCATTGTATCCATCTTTGTCTTCATGTCAGAACCATCATCCATAAGTGGAACAAGAAGAGTCAATTCCCTGTAAATATCACGTACAAATTGGCATATCCTCTCAGAATATTCTACTTCACCATCAGATATTCGACCAATTGCTAACCGCATCAGCTCTCCAGTCAAATCTGCTAGCTGTAAAAGAAGAGTAAACATTCTTCCATCACAATGCACATTGTGTGAGCGTATGTGCTGGTCCAGTGTGTCAGAGATCTGTATGTATGCATGTATGCATGTATGCTGGGAATAAGAAGTAGGCAATATTTGAACAGAGGATATAAGGATATACAAAAATATTAGCATCAAACGTTTTCATCAGCCTCTGCCTTCAAAAGTAAATAGCATAATATTCAGGCATCTACCCCTAAGATATAGTCGAGGAGGTTAATTTGCAAAGGCTCGAGAGATGGATCACTAAGTGGTAATAAACTAGCATTTATCTCATCAAGATTCAAAAGAGTTCCGGTTTGGCAGAATTTGAAGAATGTTGCAGCTTCAACATACTCTTGTACCTGCCAAGAAACATGCATGATAAGTCAACTCAGTAGTTTCACTTTGGCACAAAAGTATAAGAAGAAAAAGATGCAACCCCCGGAGAGTATGCCCGCCGTAGCTTCCAAAAATCAGTCCCTTGCAACTCTTTCACCAGTCGGGAAATATGCTGATCTCTCACTGCAGCTAAATCCTTTTCGGCCTTTTCCAAAACTTCCTCTCTGTTGGATTTACTGATTCTGTCATCAAGATTAAACCAAAAGC
The DNA here is from genome assembly GCA_039519145.1 of Kokia cookei. Taxonomy (NCBI): domain Eukaryota; kingdom Viridiplantae; phylum Streptophyta; class Magnoliopsida; order Malvales; family Malvaceae; genus Kokia; species Kokia cookei. Next base: position 30,977,556 of record CM076901.1, read on the forward strand.
AAAGTAACATATCATATGAACTGAATTAAAATAATTCATTTAACCATACAGGTAAAGAAAACAGAATAGTAAATAGCAGCAAGTTGAACAATGTATTTGAATGAACTAATTGCAATCAAGAACCACACAAATAGGCAGCAGCAATAGTAAGTAAAATTATCATCATTGAAATCTTGAAAATGGGCAACATTACCTGTGCACCTGAAATATGACTTTTTTACTATTCATAGTTACATCACGACTCGCTTTTACAATCCTTTCGCGTTTTTCGTTCTACAAAAAACGATTTGTGTTGATTAGTCATTGCATATAAAAGCATCTTTGGTAGTCAAGCAAATACAGGCAAAAGAGAAAACTCCATTATGCAAGGGAACTTTACAGCTTATACATGTAAGAAACTTTGAACGTTTTGGAGAACATATATCCACACATTGCAAGTATCCAACTACAAAACAAGCTTCACTGCTAGAACAAACGATCTTGTATCGGTGTTGGGTCCATACTTTTTTTTTTTTTCTCCAAGCCAATTCGTGAATTTATGGTCTATTGGGTATAATTAAATTTCATATTCTAGATCAAGATATTCACCATTTTAAAGACCTAAAATCGCATAAAATTTGAATAGTCATCTAAAATTGTGAGAGAAGTAATGCGAGCCAAGGTAAAATAAGCAAAAATAAAAGTGAAAATGGAGAAAAAGGAGGAAAAATTACAAGGGCATTGAGGTGATCAGCGTAGGAAGAAAAGGCGTCCTTGAGGGAGGAATGGGTGCTCATAGTTCTAGGTCTTTTAGTGGAGCTCTCTAACGCCAAAGCAGCAGCATCTGGTTATTGAGGGTTTGGATGATGGATGTCAGAGCAAATAAAAGAGAAAAAAATAAAGGAAGAAATAAGAAGGTTTAGTAGTACCAGAACGAGAGAGGCGGTGGTATTTGAAGTTAGAATTGTTAGCCATAATCAGCCACGATACTGATATTCTTCTGATTGCTGCCGATGAAGAACACAACATCTGTTTTGCCACCTATACTTCTTGACTGCGCCGCGATCCCTTTTATTTTCTTTGCACCAATTATTTTATTTATTTATATGAAAAATCATATTAAATAGTAGAAATCATATATAATATGGAAGTCACATATTTAGAATATAAAAATATGTTTAAAACACAATATTTTAATATTTTAATTTTATGATTAGAAACTTATAACATCTGTATGTTGTTTGGTAAGGTTTTTAGGGTTTGTTTTTCTTTGTTGTTTCTTGGACTAGAGGATGGAGGAGTTTTACACACAGGAATCATGGGAGAAGAATTGGCAAGTTTAAGCATTTCAGATGATGAGGAAGATCTTATACAAAAGAAAGAAGATGAGAATGGAATGGAGGAAGATTTTAGGCTATGTCTGGTTGGAAGGGTTTTAATAGAGAGTGTGATTCATTTCTTTTCGATGTGAAACACTTTGGTAGATTTGTGACATCCGTTTGGGAGGGTTTCAAATATGGATAATGGGGAGAAAAGAAGTTTGTTCCAATTTTATCATGAGTTAGATTTGAAGAGAGATCTCCAAAGGATGTTGTGGTTTTTCAACAAAACATCTTATTTTATTTCATTAGTTAGTACAAGGGGAAGATCCATTACAGTTCCATTAGTTTTTGCGAATTTTTGGTTCCGGGTGCATAATTTGCTTATGGGATTTATGTCGGAAGGAATGGTGCGCCAATTTGGTAACTTTATTGGTTAATTTCTTGAATATGATGTTGGATTTGTAACAAAGGGAATAAAAAAGTATATGTGAATTCGAGTTAGGTCAGATGTTAGGAGGCCTCTGAAAAGGAAGAAGCGAATAGCAGTAGTTCAAATCAGTCAACATATGTGACTTTCCAATATGAAAAACTACCACCATTTTGTTTTCTGTGAGTGAAGTTGGGGCATGGTGAAGGGTTTTGCCCAATTAGATTAAAGTTATAATCGGAAGAGGTGGATCTTGGTTGGGATATTTCGTTAAGGACAGTGCTTAGGAGAGCCTCGTCGGAGGTGAGCAAGTGGTTGAGAGATGATAACTATGGAAGTGTCCCAATAGGAGATGAGGCGAATATTGATAAAGGAGGGAAGAAGTTTGGAAATATCCAAACACATTAGTCTTATAACACCCTAGTCTCGAATTCGAAGTATTCGAAGACTAAGGCGCTAAATAGGGTCACCGGAGCAACCTAACAAAATCTTCAAATAATTTAAAACATTGAAATATATTTTATATAAGAGAAACTACCATACATAGATATACTGAAAATAATAATAAAAGTAGTTATACAAAATACGTAGAGCTCCAATGTCATCGTATATCAAAATAGTCAAAATAATCAAAACGATAAATGAGTTACAGGCCTACAAAATACAAATAAGGTCGTAGGAATAGAATGCTCACTAACAGATAAGGTATTGTACTCTATACGTGATGCTGGAAGTCCCTCGCTAATGATGAAATTCAGACACGAACAAAAGTCTACTAATCTGAAAATTATGGTCATTCGAAAATGTGCTTTACAGGCTCAGTGGTACACAACTAATCTATCAGACTTCAATCAATTCATAAATATAAGCACATAAATCAAATGTATACATAAAAGCATGACATGAGTATCGAATAATCAAATTATAAGTCATCTCAATCTACAAAATCAAATCACTTGCATATCAAACTTGTCAAACTTGTTAGATTGCACATGTGCTCAAATAATCAGGTATCCGGAGAGTCCCACGCCACTCATGACTTCTAGTCAAAATAATCTCGGGTATCCGTAGTATTATCCTGAGTGGCCGCTAGTCAAAACAATCTTGAGTGTCCGTAGTGTTATCCCGAGTGCCACTCATGGCCGCTAGTTAAGTTGGAGCCTGAAGTCTGAGCGCAAACAAAGTATCAACCATGAAATTTAGTTCACATACTCGTTTTAACTTGCTTATCATTCCGGCTAAAATATTAACTAATGAAATAGGACAGACTGATGCCTTGACATTCTGACCTTTGCTCATTCAAAAATTAATAACTCTTAATATATAACTCTAAATCGAGCACCATTTATTTTAAACGAAACTAGACTTCTGTACGATTATAGAGATATAAGTCTCACTTCCTATTTTATATTGTGCAATTTTTAATGATTTTTCAAAGTAACTGCTAAATCCGTTTTATAAGAATTCTGCTGCTAGATTTTTATGACCTTTCAACATTCAAAAATTCATATCTTTTAAACTACAAATTGAAATCAATCTATGTTTGTTCTAAACGAAATTAGGTTGACTCACAGTTTCAACAATGTAAAGATCACTTCCTAATTATTTTTACAGAATTTATGGAAAATTTTCAAACTCACTACTCATGTAATAATTCGTTTTTAGCATATTTCACAACTAAGTTTTTAGCTTCATTTTAATCATTCAAATGTGATTTCCACTCAAAGACCATACAACAAGCATACATTATCACACAAGCGTCATATTTATGACTTATCAAGAAGCATAGGAGAGTTAGAGGTTACCACCTTGATGGAAGAACACCAACAAAGCTTCTTGTCTGGCTCTCCACCACTTTGCCTTTACCCTTAGCTTTAGAAGATTCACCACCCTCTTTAACTAATAACCATGCACCATACAAGATTTTCACATAAATAAGGGTTTATAGGATGCAAAAATACATGCTTTAAATAAAAATATGAGAAGATGGGTAGAGATTTCCTCAAACTCAAACCCTCACAAACACCTAATAACCTCCACCTTCATCCTTGAAGAACATAGATTTTTCCATGGAACTTTAAAAGGTTAGATCAAGACCCTTACATTCTTTAAAATTTGGAGGATGAAAATGGTGAGAAAACTCACTCAAATCTCTCTCCCTCTACATGGCTTACTAAGGAAAATAGATGGAAGAAAGAAAAGAAAAATGAAATGAAGAAATGTAAAAAGAAGTGTGTTGTAGAATGTAACAGCCTGATTTTTAGTGGTGTTGAAAATAATGGTTTCGAGACCACAACTCCAACGAATCAAGGCGTAAATTTATTTATCGTTAGCATCGAATTAGATGTTGGTTACGAAATTTTACTATTTAGATAATTAATTAAGTGAGAATGAGTAAATCGTAAAAGGGTGTAAAAGTGGAATTTCATTGATTTAGGATATTATGTGAAATCGGCAAGTTGATTAGAGTATTAAAATGGTAATTAGACCATTTATTTGATGAGTGGATGAAATTAGGTTAAAAAAATGAGAATAAATGGCTTGTTAATGAAAGGTTAAAATAGTAAAATAAGAAAAGAGTGATTTTAACCTAAAATCATAACTAAAAGAATTATTTTTCTTCGTCATCTTCACAAAACAAAAGAAGAGAACTCTGGAAGTCATAGAAGAAGTTTTGGCCAATCTTTGTGTCCTATTAGGTGAGGGATTTCTCATCTGATCTTAGTGATTTTTATGTTTTTGAGTCCGTATTAGCTTAATTTAACTAACTCAAGGACCAATTTGTGAATCTGTTAAATGTTATAAAACTTTCCATTATTGAATATGCTTGTTCTTGGAAGCTTTTGACGGATTTGTATGATTGAGGATTGGGTTGGATCATTTTGTAAAGTAATTTTTGATAAAATTAGGGTTTGAGGACTAAAATGTTAAAGGATGAAATTACATGTATTTGGCATGAAATAGTTATTTTTTGGGTGTGAGAATATACCCATTGATATTCGGCTGATGTTGGTTTGAGAAGGAAATGATTATTTTGCATGTTTTATACTTAAGGACTAAATCAAATAAAAGTAAAATGTTAGGGGTAAAATCGTAATTTTCTCAAAATGTATCAAATTGTGTTAAATGATTTGATTGTGTGTTTTAATGTGAAATTTTTGATAATTTTTTGATTTAGATCACGATCGTGCCACGGATCGCGGTAAAGGGAAATTAACGGAATAGTCTCTAGAGCTCATCCATAACTGCAATCCAATCCAATAAGTTTGTAATGTTAAATTCTTACTTGTAACTGCTTATAACTGCTTTCCTTATGATTGTTGCAAATGAGAAACGACAATTGGAAACGTGAAAGATGGAAACGACGAAAGGAGAATTACCCGACCTTGTGCTAAAGATTGAAAATTGTCTGATGGTTGAGTTCTTACATTTGTTGCAGATTCTCTACAACATCGTGAGTCACTGTAAAGTGAAATGAATCTAAGATTGGATTACAGACCCTACGATGTCTGAGAATGTAACACCCTTATACCCGATTCGTATGTAAAAACCCAGTATAGAAGTATTACATTAAAGTTCAGTACAGAAAAAAAACCGAGTCATGTAATTTTTTTTTAATCAAATGATACATTTTTAGGCTTCTTGATTCAAAATATTGTAAATTAATCATGTATAATTAAAATCGAGATTTAAAACCGATTTAAAAGAAATAAAATATGATTTTTAGTCCAAACCACAATTTCAACCAAAATTCATCATTTCATTTCATCAACTCAAAACATCCCAAATCAACATTTTTCCTTCCATTAGGGTCATATGTAAGTACCATTTGTACATGTCATTTTAGTTTAAAGAAAATTACCTAAACTTGAGCTTCAAGAGTGATGTGATGTGATGAGAGGTCCCTTGCTTGACTCTAGCTTTCCGTAGCTTTTGTACCTACGCGTTAAAATAAACGCGTTAAGCCGATGAAGGCTTAGTAAGCACTACAAAAGTAATGAACAACCATTAAATAACTAACATATACCATATAACTTACCACATTGGTTTAATTCACACTTTGATCTAGTTTTTTTTTCACTTATTAGCCCATTGTAAACTTTCATAGAACTCACCGGATAAACGGAACAATCAGGAAGTACCGAAGTACTTAACAGAGGACACATAAGTGCTAGCAACAGTAGGCACACAAAGTGCTGAACAGAAGCACACACAGTGCTGAACAGAGGGTACGAAACGTGCTATACAGTAGGCGTGCAAGTGTTCCTTAATGGTATCACAACAGTTCTAATTCGTTTACATGGGCATAATCTCATTTAACATCATTATCTACAACCTATACATCATATATACATTTTTTTTCACATATACATAATCATGTATTTCTCACCTTTATTTTCTCAAAGGCTTTCACAATATCACCATTTTATCATATAATCAATATTTATAATTAAATACATAATATTTCACATATACATTGTTCATCACATATATATCATCATATACCTCTTTACTCTTATTTTCACATTAATTTTCAAAACTGTCCATTTGAGTCACAGTTACTAAATTATTTATATCTTTAGCTACAGAGTTCAAAATTATGATCCGCCTGATGTTTCTGAAACTAGACTCAATCATATTTTTACTATAAAATTTTCAGAATTTTTACCTTAAAATTTTCAGAATTTTTACCTTAACCAATTTGTACAACAAATTCTTTCAATTTACCCCTTCTCTGCTGCCTGACAGTTTCGACCTTTCTTAACTAAAAATTATTTATCTTTTAGTACAGAGATCAAATGATGTTCCTGTCTATTTCTTTTGAAAATAGACTTATTAAGGATTCAGCCATATAAATTTCAGTCTATAATAATTTTTCTATATTTTTCTATGATCTTTCAAAGTCAGAACAGGGGAACTCGAACCTACTCTGACCTTGTTATACAAAAACTAGTATATCTCAAAATATACAATTCATTTTCTTTCATTGTTTCTTCCATATGAAACTACACTCAATAAGATTTAATTAAATATATAATTCGACGCTTAACTCATTATATACAATTTTTGGTGAATTTTCGAAGTTAATCCTCTGTTCTATCCAAACTATTTTACTCAATCACACATTAATCCCTTCATTTTATCATTGTAAACATTCAAATTATGTTCCTATATAACAACTTTTATGCTAATAATTCATATACCATTAGAGAAAGTAAACTATAAATCAAAACTTTTGTAGTACTTACAACAAAAAGGTTGATTTTCTTCTCTTTTCCTTTCTCTTCAATTTGATTCTTGCCTCTCTTCTCTTTCTCTTAACCCTTGAATTCAAATCTTCTCAATTTAGTCTTTTATTTCTCTAACACCCCAAAAGTAACTCTATATGAGATTTGAGGTGTCTACTAGCTCTCTTTTATGACTTTCTTTCAGAAATTCCAAAGAAAATGGAAGGTTTTGGAGTTTGGAAAGCTTAAAAATGATGGAAGGACCTATTTAGAATAAAAATAAAAGTTGGAAATGGAAGAAAAGGGCATGGACGGCTAACATAATGAAAAAGATGATATTTTCATGTATTTAATCACTTTTTCTTCTCTCAAATTCTCTAGAATTTTCACTTAAAATATCTCACTTAATAAAAATGGTAAAATTTCACTTTTAGTCCCTAGGCCTTCCAACTTTACACTTTGGCCCAAAACTTTGTCTCCAAAAATATCTTCCACCAAATTACTCTTTTGACCCTCCTTAATCAATCTAATTCCCATGATAACTCATAATTCAATTTGGACAAATTGCTATTTAGTCCTTCCTCCTTCCTCACAATTACATATTAATCCTTAATTTTCTAATTTTTTTTCTTATTTTAGCTACATAATCTAATTCTCAATTTTACTCTATTACTGTTCCAAATCCGGTTCAAGAACGCGGATGTTACAGAGAATTATACTCGTTTGCATATTCTTGTCAACTTAGTGTGAGCAGCATCATAGGGAACAATTATATCGTATCGATGGCTGAGGTACCGCATGTGATGCGAGTCCTTGTCAGCTTAGTGTAAACAGTATCGTATACTGATAACAGAAATGACCTTTGGGTCAACAGCGATGAAATCAAATATTGGTCTCTGAAGTACAATTCCATTCTGGTTCGACTGAATTTACAAATTATACCACACATGTTATTTGGTAAATTTATGAAATATACGAACTTGCTAAGCAATGAAAAGCTTACTTGCTAAGCAATGAAAAGCTTACCAGTGAATTTGATGTTGTTTTGTAGATTCTATTTTGCTGCTTGAAGATCGGATCATCTAGAAGAAATCACACTGTCTCGGGAGCTCGTTCGATAGTATTTACATCACTTGGTTATATGGTATGTACTAGGATGATGTTATTTTGTAATGTTTGATTTTGAGCTTGTTTGGTACAATGTTAGACTTGTCGTATGTTTGAACTCACCCAAATGATTGCTTATCATTAAGTGTAGGTATTTGGTTTCAAATGTAATGTTATGCTTTGTACTTAAACACATTATGTTATCTACTTGTACATTATGGTTATGAAATGAAGATTGGTTGATGAACTTGTGTAAATATTTGAATTTTGCATACTTGTTTCAGTAGAACTCTTGCATGTATTGGTAGAAGTATAGGGTATGAGAGAGGTTGGTTATTGACTTGCATTATATCGTTAATACTAATAGAAGTGTTGGTAGTTCTGTTCATATTAGTATCGGTAGTTTGGATACTTGTATCGGTAGAAGTTGCAGGGTAAAATGTTTTAGCTCTTTGGAGTTTTTAGAATCGGTAGAAGCATAACTTGTCTCGATAGAAGTCTTGTATCGGTAGAACTATCACTTGTTTCTGTAGAAATCTGCACTGTTTCTGAATTGCTCACTAACTTGACTACTACTGATACCTGTCCAAGAGGTACCGATAGAAGTCTCCAAAAATCGTGGAAATAATATTATTGCCCTTATTAAATGAGATTATATTTAATTGGTGATTTATGTTATGTTTAATGCATTTCTTTATTAAAATACGATTAAAAGAAATGGTATTAAGAGATGAACTACGATAGATGATCGCAAAAACACTGGAACCTTAATCAACGATGGTTTCGGGTTCTAGGTGTTACATAGAAGCTATAGAAATGAACAAAAAGAAAGAAAAATAGGTGATACAAGTCAACTTTATCCATCACCATCAATCTGCCAAACAATCTTTTCCATTAATTGAGAGAATATTTCTATTTAAAAAATGGTAAAATCACTATATTAGTCATTCACCTTCCCTCCACTTCACACAAGCTTCTCAACATCCTTAATTTCTTATAAAAAGGTCCAAAATTCACCCAAATTAATTCCAACAAAACCCGATCCTTAAATAAATTTATCCATCACTAACTCGGGTCAATGCTCGAACGTTGACTCTAGAATTTGGGTCGTTATAAGTCTTATCAAGTAAGAGGCGGGAAAAGTGGTATTTATCCAAATACAAAGTTTGAGGAAGAGTTGCAATCTGATAAGGAGTGTTTTAGTCGAATTAAAAAGTCTAGGTTAACATTTGGGTTAGATGGGGATGGGCAAATGGAATTAAGCTCATATATGGAGGATAGCCCAATTGTGATGGTGGATAGTAAGAAAAGGTAAAGAATGCATCAAGCAAATCTGGTTGTTTCTAGTAATGTTAATTCAATGGGTTTGGGAGTTTCTTCTGAAATATCAGGGGTTGCTAGTAAACAGGTCGACTAGGCGAAATGAAAATCCTAAGTTAGAACGTCTGTGGGTTGAGGTAACCTCGGGCAGTTAATTATCTCAAAAATAAATTGAGACATAACAAGCCCCATATTTTGTTTCTCATAGAGACAAAGTTAAGTGTAAGAAGAATGGAAAGGTTTGAAAAAAATATGGGTTTATATATAAGATTGAGGTTGAAGTTGTTGGATCACGAGGTGGTTTATTTTTAGAGTTGACAAGGGAATATAATGTTCAATTGAGGAGTTATTCGAAGTCGCACATTGATGTAGAAGTATGTGAAGGTGAAGGGATGATTCCGTGAAAGTTGACTGGTTTTTATGGTGCACTTGATGAAAGGCATCGGGAGGAGTCGTGGGATTTGATTCATTAGTTTAATGGTAATATCTCATTTTCGTGGTTAGTTATATGAGATTTTAATGAGATAATGTTATCTTTTAAGAAGAGAGGAGGATGATTTCGTAATGAGAATAATATGTTGGCTTTTTAGACAGTACTAGAGGATTGTCAGCTTGTTAGTTCGGGATTTTTTAGTCATTGGTTTACATGAGAGAGAGGTCACCTTCTAGAGAATAATATCCGAGAGAGATTGGACCGGTGAGGGTGGTTAATCTGGAGTGGTGAAGCATTTTTCCTGGTTATTATGTTAAACATCTTACTCACTCCATTTTGGATCATTACCCGATATTGGTGGAACGAAAGGCAAGAACAAAAATAGGTAGGGGACATGGCAGCCTTGGTTTCGATTTAATTCAAATTGGATTTTAGAGGAGGATTTTAAATAGAAGCTAAAAAGGGTGTGGAAGGCGAGTAGTGAAGAGGTTTCGGCGAAGTTAAACAATCTTTGATGTGCAATTAAAAGATGGGTGTCAATTAATCAAATGAATAGGAAGCGTTCGACATCCATGTTGAATGATCGGTTAATTGAACTTAATAATGATGATCTTGATGAAGAGGTGTTGGGAGAATTGACTAAGATTAAACTCGCACTTAATATGGAAGTTGATAAGGAGTAGGTTTTCTGGGAACAGAGAGCTAAGGCGAATTGGTTTCAGTTTGGGGATTGAAATAAATCTTATTTTCATAGTTTTGCTTCTTATCGAAAAAATAGGAATACCATTAGAGGATTTTACAATGGGAATAAAGAATGGGTGAAGGATGAAAAGGGGATGATGGAGTAGCGACTTCTTATTTTAAGGAGTTATTTACGGATGGTAAGGTACAGGACTATGATCATGTTTTATCGGGGATTCAATAATGTGTTATGGATAGTATGAATGAAGAGCTAATAGTAGTGTTCAAGGCTAAGGAAGTCTTTGATACAGTTAAGAGTATGACTTCATTGAAAGCTTCAGGTACAAATGGGTTTCCCACTCTTTTTTATCAAAAGAATTAGCATATCATTTGGAGGGATATTTCAAAATTTTGCATTGATGTTTTGAATAATAGAGAAGATTTGGGTAAGATTAATCGCACAAATATTGTTATTATTTCAAAGGTTAATATGCCATCTAATATGACTCAATTTCGGCCAATTAGCCTTTGAAATTTGCTATATAAGATAATCCTTAAAGTGGTCGTCAATAGATTTAGAAGGGTGCTAGATGTATGTACTGGTGAAGTCCGAGGTGCTTTTGTGTTGAGAAGATAGATTACATACAACATTTTAATTACATATTGATTGCTACACTCTTTTTAAAAAAGGAGTGGGATTTAAGGGGTCTTTTGCTCTAAAGTTAGACATGAGTAAAACGTATGATCGAGTGGAGTGGATTTTTCTAGAGAGAATGATGACACGAATGGGGTTTTGTACGAGGTGAACTAATTTGGTAATGAGATATGTCAAATCAATATCTTATTCTATAGTGCTCAATGGGGGTCAATGAGAGGTGTTTCGACCTTTTAGGGGGTTGAGACAAGAAGGTTCGTTAAGCCCATACCTTTTCTTAATATGTGCAGAGGGTTTTTCAAGTCTTCTTAATCTAGCAAAAAATGATGGTTTGATTAAGGGGGCAAGGGTCAGGCATAACAAATTAGTGGTAACACACTTATTTTTTTGCAGATGATAGTATATTGTTTGTCGAGGCAAGTGAAGAAGGAGCAAATGTAGTTAAGAGAATTGTGAAGGAGTATGAAGGGGTGTCAACCCAACTCGTTAATTTTGATAAGTCCCTTATTTATTTCAGTGGAAATGTGTCGATTGGGATGCGAGATCAAATTGGTAGGCCGCTTGGAGTAAAGATTCCTGACAATCCCGAAACATATCTTGGGCTGCCGACTATGGTGGGACGGTGGAAAAGATGGAAAAGAGATGTGTTTGTAGGCCTTAAGGAAAAAATTATTAGGAGAATGAAGACTTGAAGCATAATACAACTTTCGACCGGAGGAAATGAAGTATTTATTAAGTCCATTTTGCAAGCAATATTGATCGATATATGCAATGCATTGTTTTTTTTACTTCTAGGGTAAAGAGATTAAGGAGATGAAAGTATAAGGATAAAGTTGATAACAAAAATAAAGTATAAGGATCAAACTGATAAAAAATAATACAAATACCAAAGAAATAATTTAATTATAATGTAAAGATCGAACGTGGTATGAAGGGGAGAAGCCAAAAAAAAAATTTTTGGGGGCCAAAATTAAATTATAATTTTACGATAGTAAAAATATAATTTTAAAAAAATTAAATTAAAATTTTATCATTTTTAAAAAAATTAAAATATAATATTATATTTACTAATTTAAAATTATAAAAACTTTTAAGGATCTAAATAGAAAATTTTCCACTGTAGGGAAGTCAGGCAATTCCAGCTAACAAATACATTCACGCGTGCCTGTCTCGTCAAAACCTGTAGGCTTGGGCGGAACCTGTGGGCTAGCCAGAAAATAGAACACGGAACTTCAGCACTTTAAATACCATAATTTTTTTTTAATCAGACATAATTTCGACGCAAAAGAAAGCAGAAATGGTGACGATAGTAGTAGCTACAACCAGCGATCCGGCCTCAATCAATCCAGCCGACGCCCTCTTGGCCATGCCCGGTTGGCTCCCCGTCCCCGCTCTCTTTTTATTGCAACAGGTCCTTAATTAATTTACTTCCATCGACATTAAACATCTTAATATTTACGATTCTTTTAATTTTTATTCATTTCTTTATTTAGGGAATCAAAAGTTTTGCTAATAAAAATGTGCGATTTCTTCAACACGACAAAGGCATTGTCGAAGAGGACGATTTGGATCGCCGTTGGGAGGAAGCCACCGGCGAGGCTGTCGATGAGGTTATTTTCTTAAGCAAACACACTGCTGTTTCCAACCGCCCTGCTCTCACCGTTCACCCAATCGGTATCCTTTATTTTTCTAAAAAAAATTCTTCAGGTTAAATAAAATATTTGTTACTTTCTGATTATTTGAAATGTAGGGGTGCCTCATTTGCGCGAAGGAGATGTTCCGCCACAGGGTGGAAGGCCTGGCTGGGCTGCGCCGCCTGACCCTAGGATAGGGCCCTGGCTTAGGCTTTTGAAGAAACTTGCCCAGTCTCATAATTTGGTTCCTGAATTTGAGGTCATTTAATTAATGATTATTGCTAGTACATTTTTTTCCCCTTTCTCTCTTACTAATACTATTTTTAAATTTGGTTGTAGATAACTTTGGAGGGTACACATCATGGACCTATAACAACCAAACCAACTATGTTCCTTGAGATTGGTAACCCACTGCTATTAAATAATTTCTTGTAGGAAATTTAATTTGGAAACAAAAATCTATGTGAATAAATAAATCGAAAAGCTACTATCTTGGTTGACATGGTATGGGATGGATGTTGCATTTCGTTTTACAAAGTTGGGATAAAAATCTTTATGTGATTAGCAATTTGAGGTTTCCATAACGTGGTTAATATGATGAATCTTTGACAATTCAGTTTGGATTGTTGTTTAGGGGTAAATTATGTGGCTAGAATACCTATACATTTACACAAATTGAGCTGTTAAATTGATATATGGATATGGATTTTGTTCATTTTTTCTTTATGTGCTACTTCATTGAGGTGAACATTCCCCTCAACTGATATTACCAATCATGCATTTCATTTTTATTCATAGTCAGTGATCTAGTTTTAGGTCATCATTTTGTATGCTTATCATGTGACTGTTTTGCTTTTAAAAAAATTGCTCCCAGAATGAAGAACACAGTAGTTTCCATGGTTAATTGATTGCATCTGGAAGAGTTTTTGTGCCGTTTAATTCTGTGACAAAATTTTTTTCTGCTTGGTGCTGATAGCAATTAGTACTTAGCTTTGTGTCATATGGATTTCTGCTGGTGTTCCTAGAATTTAATTATTTTCCTTTTTCTCTGTGCTTAATATGCTTTCTTTTTGTTGTTTTAGGCAGCACAGACGAGTACTGGAAGAGGCAAGATGCTGCCAAAGTCATTGCTCTAGTTGAGTATACGTATATCATATTTTTTGTTTCAAGAAATTTTCATTAGCACAGCCCATTTGTTATCTTTCCTTTATTGTTGTTGTTATTCGTGCTCAGTTTTATTTTTAACATCCCAACTTAGATGACACGAAAAACTTGATGGTTTAACATGGATAAACTTTTACTACTTTCAACATGAATCGAATTTGTGGCACTAAGGAGATTAGATAGATTATTGGAAGTGAAGGCTTCATTCCCTAACTTTTTCTGTTTGTGCTTAAAGTTAGTTTGGGAAGGACTTGGGCTCGGAGGTGGTGCTGCAGTCGGAAACTGGGGCAGGTACTGACCTAATAACTGACATAAAAGTCATTAAGCTTTTCTTGCTGTTCCTTTACTGTATTTGTTTTTGTTAAACTCAATTATCCTTGGAGATTTCTATCCTGGTATTCTTATTGGTAATCAAGCACTTAATTTTGACTTATTTTCTGTTATTCCTTCTTTTGTTTGGTTTTTGGAAACAAAGAGTTTCTCATTCATGATAATATAACCTGGTGTTTTATAAATTCCTGACATTCAAGGGAGAATGAAAGAAACAAAGTGCTTCTCGGAATTGGTGGTGGACACTATGCACCACGGCATATGGATATAGTCATGTAAGTAACTGTTACCGTTAGCTTTTTTCTACATTGGCCATGCACCTCCAAATCTTGAAATTTCTTCCTGTTATCTACTGTCATTCCAAACTTATCGACATGCCATTTTAAGTTTTTTGTTCTCCTGTTTCTAGGAAAAGAATAATAAACTTTTCTTTTTTTGTAAACAACTAACTGCAGGAAAGAAGGTGTTTGGGTGGGCCACCTGCTTTCAGGATATTCTTTGCCAATGGAAGATCCAAGTCAGTCAAAAGAGAAGGGAAATACTGATGGTATTGGTGGGACATGGAGACAATCGATTAAAGTTGCATTTGAGGCTACAAAATCAGCTTTCCCTCGTGGGGAAGTTTTGGCACATCTTGACCACAAGTAAGTTTAACTGATAAATTTATTACATGAACTCATGGTTCTATCATCTACGATTTTAGTTATATGTTGCAGTATTTGTCTAGAAATATGTCCGAGTATTTTAGCTGGGTAAGATACTGACTTGTGTCACGGAGCCATTGAAGTTTGGATTGGGAAATTAAAAAGCCAGAATAAAATAAATAAAATTAGGTATGTAAAGTGATAAAAATGAGTTTGAGTGCCCTTCCCCATCTAGCCTTCAAGTTTTACAGCATGTCTCTTACAGACACACTTGCATATACCGTGTTGGTTCTTAATTGTTTCCAAGACTAAGTGCTCCATTTCACAAATTGTGAAAGTAAAAAAAAAAAAAAGCAAATAGTCACTCCTAGATTTTTCATTTTTCTTTGGTAACTTGGAACAATTGTCAGTGGCTGTCTGAGATAGTGGAGTCTAAGTGAGATTGTTGAAAGAAATTAGATAGGGGATAAAATAAAACAAGTGGTAAACAATCTGGAGTATGGCCTTTAAATTTGTTCCAATTGATATCATCAATCGGTTTGGCCGTGACTTATAATCTTTTATAATTTCTCCTGCTGACATCTTAGATACTGTTTCAGTATTTGTCTTGATGCTTATTCCTGATTTCAGGAGTTTCAAGGGCTGGCAGAAAAATGCAATAACTGCATATTTGGGTGAGCTGAGCATTAAAATTGGAAAACCGAATGATTTCATTTGATTGGTGTCGGTTTTTGGATCGATCACTTTTCCATAGCAAAAGCCGTGCAAGGGATTTCCCTCAATGCAGAAGATTGATTTAGAATCTATACCATAGTCAATCAGCGGCTTCTAGACAAATTTCGATTGTGAAACTGAAGATCAGTATAGGCAGAGATGGTTGACAAAAAAAGGCTGCGTTCATGCATAATTGCTTCATGCTTTGTGCGGGTTTATCCAGGCTTGTCTTACTTTGATCCATTTGTTGTAAGCTAGGTGATAGATGAACGAAATTATACGAGTAATTAAAGAAGTTTAATATCGATTTTCTCTCTTTAACTCAATTCTCCATGTGGGGCTTCTTAGCAAGAAATGATTTGGCCATTAAGAAACTTGCACAGTTTGCCGACATTCCTTTGGCTGTCAGGAACCAACCCCAAGTGCTGAAACCCCCTCCATTATCGGCTTCATTGGATCATACGACTTGGAAGCATATATCTTTGGACTTGAATTTAGATGAAAATAAAATAATTCCGAACGAACTGTTGGTGCTGAATAGAATTGTTTATCTCAGTACACTTTTTCACGATTCAGATTACTTTACGACTTGAACAAATAAAAATAAAATTTTCTTCTCTCAATAAAATATATAAAAAGAAACCTTGAGCCATGTAGAAAGTAGTTTTCTCTTAGTTGTAAAATAGCTGCCAAAAACCAAGAGCACTGGCCGACCAAGTCCCCATCAGAAAATAAGGCAGAAATCAGCAGGAAATGTCGCCCACTTATCCATTTCACGAAAGGGAATTCAGTCATCTTGCTTGGGGATTAGTTTTTTAAGAGGAAGAATTAGTTGGGTTCTTAGACAGATTCCTGTCAACAGAATTCAAAATGAAACCTAATTAGTTGCTTACATATTAAATCACACAGATCCAATGCATTTTCTAGAAAAGAAAATAATTAGTATTTTACTAATCAAATCCCAATCACTTGAATTACGTGCAAATGAAAACAATTGATATATAGAAATGGTAGTGGCACATGTGAAACTGTTAATTCAGTACCCTATTTTATGGTATTTTTTAGCCCTCCAAGTTTGAGATCCCCAATCCCCAATGCATTTGCATTGTAATTATAAACAGCCCTTCTTTTTTCCACTCAAAATAAACACTACTATTACTACCACTAATTTTTGTTTTTTTTTTCTTCCTAATATTTTTTAGCTGACAGAAATAAAATAATAGAAAAGACATTTGGTTTTGCCTAAGGATATAATGAAGCAGTGAGATAATGACACGTAATAGAAACAAAATAAGATGGGGGATCCAAAATGTACCTAATTGTACCTCCGCATCCTGAAATCCGTTGCCACCTATTTTTAGCCTTTTTCACCATCTTACATACGTCACCACTTCAAAATAAGGGTTGTACGTTTATCACACCGCACGTTATCTTTTCCCTAAGATGGATACACGTGTCTCTTATCAAATCCTCAGATCATCTAAGGAAAAGCTTCTATCCCCCAAAACTTCATGTAAAGAAAAGGACAGCTTGGTATCAATTAATACAAAAATATACGTTTAATTTATTTTTATTTTACGTTATAATATTTAATCTTATAATTATTATTATTATTATATTAATTATAAATAAACGTACTGTTGATCCAAATTTATCTTCAATTTTTTTTACCAAACGTAACTTGATTGTAGTTTAAAATTAAAACTAAAATCACACATTTTCAACATATTGGCTGGTAGTATTGTCTAGAGTTGGTGGCTTTCCCGGCCTAACAATCATATTTCATAAAAACTTTTCTTTCTAAACAAATATATCAATTTAATCATTATAAATTTTAAAAAAAATAATTAAAGATAATTAATTACTACATGCAAAATTTCATTTGATATAATAATAAATTTAGCATTCAAAGTTAAATATTTTAATAATTTTATCTTAGTTTAATAAATTTAATTTGTGACAGTTGTGTAAATATTGATGTTAAATTTATTAATTTTTTTAGAAGAAAACTAAATTGACAAATGATATAAAAATTGAGGGCTAATTTTATTATTATAGCAATCAAAATTATATGCAATTGATATAAAACATTAACATCATAATTAATTATCTTTAATTGCTTACTTTAAAAAATAATCGAATATAATTGATCTATTTTGTTGAGAAGAATAAATTTACTTAACTTTATAATTAAGAGGGTTTGAAGATTTTTTTATTTTTGAAATAATAAAATAAACTTTCATGAACAGATCATATTGAACTCAAACATAATGTGAATTTGAATTTATCTACTGTTAATAAAAAAATAATAATAATAATAAAATTATATATTATAGTGTGAGACAACACCACATTACACATTTGATTCAAATTCACTTTTAATTTATTTTAAAATTAGACTTCGATACAGTTACTGAATACCTCTTTTCGAAAGTTAAGATATTATTTTTAAAGAAACTTAACACGTGTGAACGAAATCATCGTCATCTCCATCATATCTTCTATGGTTTCGCATACACCTTAAAACCTCCCCTTTCTTTTTGTTTTACTTTCTCTGCCGGCTTTTTTTTTTACAACTGATTACAGAAGATTTCATTTCTCCGGCGAAAAACAAGACAAACAAAATTGTTTTGACTTAAAAGAACACAGCTGAGATTTCAGACACCTTTGTCGGCTTCGACAAAGTAAAAAAAAAGTCAAAAGGGAAGGAAAAAAGAGAAAAAAAAATTGTTCTGGGACCTTTCTTTTTCTTGTTCACTTCTTCTTGATGTTGTTGCTGTTTAGTTGGAAGGAAAATTTTAATCTTTTTTTTTTTTTTTTTTAATTTTCTGAGAAACTGATCAGGTAAAGTGGCGTTCTCTGGGTGGTTAAACATAGTTCTAAAATAGGTTGGGGATAATTAATGCTAAAACTAAGTCTAATAAATAAAAAGCTTGTCGTGGGTGGTTGTCTCTCAAAAACCCAAAAATAAATAATCAGGGAAAACCAATAGAGCCGTTTGTTTGGTTTGCTATGGCCATTAATAGCACATAGAAGAAGAGATTTTTGACTTCTGACCCTTTTTATTAAGACGTTTTCTTTGGATAATTACAATAACTCTCTCATTTCCTTAAATAATCTCTGTTTTTCCTTTCTTTCATCTGTTGTGAAAATCCCTCTTAAAACACCCAAAGCTGGGGTTTAGAGCTTTGTTTTTTAAGCTTCTGTATTCCTATTATTTTCTTTGTTTCCGTTAGAGATATCCCAAACTCCAAAGACTCTTCCTCACCCTTAAGGTCCCCTTTGTTTCATATACAACCTTGTTTATGTTTTCACTTGGCTTTTGCAGTGAAGATTGGTGGAAGTTCCAGCTCTGAATCAACAGAGAAGAACCAAAAGAAAAATGGAGGTACTGTAAAACTATATTTTTAGTTTAGTAATTTTAGTAACTGTTATTTTTTTTTTGTATGAATGTGTTTCTCTTTTAATGGTTTTTTGTATTTGTTGGGATCTTCTTCACATCTTTGATATTCTCTCCTTTCGGCTTTTACGTCTGAGAGTTTCATAAAATATGGGATTTTTGTTATAAAAATAATTATAATATGTTAGATCTGGTTAGAGCTAGAAAACAGAACATATTGCGGCATTGTTGTAAAAAAAAGAGGGTTGGGAGGGGATTCATTTTTTAGGGTTTTAAAATCAGTTAAAAGCTTTTGAGTTATAATTTAGTGGTTGTAACTTCATGTAAGCTTTTCAAAAAGTTAGGAACTCCCTCTTTTTTTTTAACCCCCTCTTGTCTTTTTGTATATTGAGGACTGACTAAGAAAAGATTCCTCATGGTGAACAGGCATATATCTTTCGGTCATGAATGAATCTCTTCAGATTGTTGCTCTTTACTCTGTTATTGCTGTATATATCTGCAGATGATAAATGAGCTTTGCTTACAAAGTTCTTCTCATCTGTTTTTGTTACTCTCATCACTGGTCATTTTAGCTTTGGGTTTCTTTGCTTTTGAATTTTATTCTTTGGAGATCAGTTAGTTTTTTTGTGTTAAAGCTGCTCGGTTTGTATCGGTTTGAATTATAAAATGTTTGTGGAAGCTATCGTTTAAACATGGCAGTTTCAATTGATAATATGAGCTGCTTCATCTTTACATCCTTTTTTATCAACTCTGTATTTTAATATGTCAGCCAATGCCAATAGCTGTTTTCTATTCAATCATTTTTCGATGATTTTGAGTTGGTTGATGATGACCTAACTTTGCCCTGCATTTCATGGCCAGAATAGTTCTCAAATGACTTATGGTTTAAGATATCAACTCGTAGCAACCACGAGGCTTATTGATGTAAGACATGAAACTTGGTAATAATATATTTTCTAATTTTCCTTCTCATCATCTCGATCGCTCTGTTTGTATATGTTATCTTTGCTTTCTGTTGAAGTCAGTTCTGCTTTAGTTTATCACTGCACTTTTTTTCAAAATTTGACTGCATATGATGTTTAACATGGTTTCGAGTGTGTTCTACATTTTCATCTTTCAGATGTTACTAACTCAGTGAATGTTTCGGTTGCAGATAGTGAACAAGTGCTTCACCATTCAACTGTAGGCCTCAAGAGTGACTCAAAGCCGTATTCCTTTATAGACTCTAAACCTTTCAAAAACAAAGAGAAGCCTCCGGATTCTGTTGGACTGAATGCAGAAGGATTTGTGAAGGATGATATGAATGGAGTAATGCATGATATAAAAGGAAATGATGGGGATATGGAACCCATGCTATATCTAGAGAAGACAGGAGATGGATGGCCAGCATAAAAACTTGATTGTTCTATGAGTGTAAATGACTTTTCCAATGGTAATGAAAAGGAGGCCCAAGATTTCGTGCCATCAAATTCCCATTCTTTGAAGAATATGAATTCATTTCAGGACTCGGTTTTTTATTTTGACAAAAGTGTAATGGAATGTGCATTGCCCGAATTGGTAGTTTGCTATAAGGAGAGTGCATATCATGTCGTCAAAGACATCTGTATTGATGAGGGAGTTCCAACTCAGGACAAGTACTTGTTTGACAGTGGGGTGGACAAGAAGAGTGATTGCAACTTTCTGCCTTCTGAAGAGGATCAAGACAGTAAGCTGCTGAAAGAAAAATCGGAGAGTGATATATCTATGCAAGCTGGTTCCATGTCTCCAGAAGAAATTCAAATGGACAAGGATATTGATAATGAACGTGATTCTAATAAAAAAACCAATTCTGATAAATGTACCCAAGATATTTCCTTATCTCCAGAAGAAAATGAGCCTAACAACAGAATTCTGAGTCAATGTGATACAGAGGATTTGATACTGTCTAGGGAAATGACGGACGACACAATGAAAAATGCCAGAAATGATGTCTACAAGGAGTTGTTTACCCTTGGAGAATTACTTTCCATGCCGGAATTCAGCACAGTGAAACCTGAAACTATGTCATCCAATTGCAGAAGTGATGGAATCAAACAACAGAGTTTTCAGGTAAACTCATCTTGGTCAAAGTTACTAAATTTCCTATTTACTATGCCGAAATTCCTTGGAATAACAAAATGGATTCACCAATGTATGCTGGGAAACATGCATGATTATCATCCCCTAATTTTTGCATTCATTTGTGTTTAGCATAGAAGGCACCTGGCTTTCTAGTAATTATATATGTTTGCCATAATGAAGAAAAATCATTGTAATTTTGTTTTCCACCTAAGTTAGGAATCTATGAATATCTGAAAAGTGAAGTTAGTTTTCTGTTAGGGGTTCACATCTTAGCAAGTAACATGATGTATTTTGACTTCTATGCAGAGCTCGAAGGAAAAGGAAGTCATGGTGATGCATCCTTTGGTTTCTGCAGATAAAGAATCAAACAATAGCTGCCAGGAGACAATTCTATCTGCTTCTGCACTGGTCTCTGTAGCTGATGAAACGGACAGTGGGAAAGCGGAGGCTACCATGCTCAGCCCTGCTACCAGCAGCAGCCTTGTCAATGAGGTATCTGATGATAGCAAACTGGCAGCTCGAAGTATCGCATTTGGCTTTGATTCTTCTGCATTGACGAGCAGCAAAGATGAGGGTTGCCACAATCTTGATCGTGAGGCTCCTGAGACTGGCCATACACCCAAGCTTGAAGACATAGCTGATCAGCCTTCTTCAAACAGTCTTCAATGCGGAAATGGAGAGTGTAGTTTCTCTGCTGCAGGCCTTCTAACAGGTCTAGTAAGTTACTCTGGGCCGATCGCATATTCAGGCAGTCTCTCTCATAGATCAGATAGCAGCACAACGAGCACGCGTTCCTTCGCCTTTCCAATGTAATTGACCGACATCTATTTTGTTTCTTGCTTCTAACTTGCTTGTTTATAACCAACTAATCCTTGTTTCCTTTGATTCAGATTGCAGTCTGAATGGAATAGCAGTCCAGTAAGAATGGCAAAAGCGGATCGGAGACATTACCGGAAGCATAGGGGTTGGAGGCAGGGACTCCTTTGCTGTAGATTCTGAAAATCCATAGGTTATACAAATTTTTATTAATTTTGTTTATCAAGTTATATACATCATCTCCTGGCTTGTAATGTGCAGTAGGCTTTAGAGTTTGGATCTCATGCATGCAAATTGAGCTGCAAACAATATCCTAATCCTATAATATTCATATACCATTGTAGTATTTATTTATTTACTTTTGGTTTTTGGCGTTAGTGTTCATAATCTCAACTTATATCAGATAAGGTGAGTTCAGCATTAGTCATAATTGTTTTGCCTCAACTGACAAATAGTTACTTATTGAGCAATAATCCGACTAAATTTGTAAATCTGTCGCTAAGAGAAGCAAGTGGCATTTTTGTGATTTTAAAGGTGTCATATCACTAAAATACAATGGTTACAAAAGGATTTTTTGGTTTGAATTATACTTGTTGTAACATCTTACACCCGATTTGAATGAAGATCGGAGCAACTTAAACATACATATCATACATTTGTTAATTTTAAATTTAAATATAATATTTTCGTAGATTATTTCGGACATTTATAGAGTGTCTTGAATGAAATATAAACTTAAACGAGCTTTGGAACAATATTCGGGGATCCAAAATACACGAACAGAGAATTAGGTGTCGATACATGGGTCCATTGTTTCAATACAAGAACCAGAAATTTAAATAGTTTAGCTCTGGAGATCAATGTATCAATACATTTGAAGATTCGTACAGATACATTAGGAGATGTACTGATACATGCCTCTCCTGTTTAAAAATTTTGATCTCTAACTTCAATGTATCGCAACATTTGAGTCAATGTATTGATACTTTTCAAAAAGTACTTATACATAAGTATGAGGTTTCAATACCTCATCTTAAAAACCCTCAAAAATTGACCAATTTGATCATTCAAACATGCTTCAACATATGCAATTAAAGTCGTACTAGTAAATTTAACATGCCAAAACAAGATTGTAACACAAAAATTCATGCCTAAAAACATACTAAATCAAAATTGGATCTCCTAAGTAGAATTTGCATACAAATAACGAAACTTGCATAATTCTAAATCAATTCCTAATATCAAAGTATGGTATAACCAAAATGCCAAATTGTCACAAAAGTGTCAAATAACCATAAGCAATATTGACCAACCATATAACATCCATTTACCAAGTTTCATAGTCTAAGTCCTAGTGTCGTGGGTCCCGGATCAAAGCCCGTGACGATTATGCAATAAGTGTCCCATAAAGGTCAATTGATGAAATGGGGTTCATTTAATCCAATTGAATTGGCCCGACTCGTGGAACCCTTGGAGAAACACATTTGCTTGAAGCCTTGGTAACCTAGTGAAACACTCCAGTAAAATTAGAGTTACCAAGGTAAATAATGTAAATTCTAAAGGGATAAGATTGTATTGAGTTTAAATCCCTTAGGACTCTCAATTGTAGATAGGCTCTAATCTTTACCGTCGATGTAATTCAATCTGTACAATTGGTTTTAGGAGAACTCAACTATAAATAGAGGTCTTCCCCCTAATTTAAATTCACTTAGTTATATTCCATTCATAGTTGTAAATATATTTGAGCGCATTTACTTAATTACTTGGTGTGTGCTATTTTATTTTGGCTTTTCTGTTCTTTGTTGCTCTTTTCTTTTCGAGTTTACTTTTGCTATATTTTGATGCCTTGGAGAATTTTTGAGAGAATTCTCACTTTTGCAAGAGTTAGGTTGACTTAGGAAAATTCAAAGTAAATAAATAACCTAAGGATGTATGGTTTGTGAGACTAAAGTTCTAACCTCATGATAGTTGATATCACAGCTAAGGTTCAAATGCGCCATTAAGATGTCGAAAGGAGCAAGTGAGCAGAATGTCCCGATGGAAACCCGTGTTGAGAAGGGAAAGGTACATAGCAAGTCAAGGGATATGTTGTCGGCTTTGGAAAATTATGTAGTCCATCTTGAGGAATTCATGGGTGAAGTGAAGGAAACACTCAAGGTAACGGAGACACATATTGATGAGTTAGACCCGATGGGAGAGCATTTTCAAGAATGTGGTTAAGACCCTTAGTTCCAATATGGATGCATTGCGAGTGCTCTTTAATAATGTTGGGGGTAAGCTGAAAGAAAGAATGATGGTCTTGAATCTGGGATGACAACTATGAAGGAAGAAAACGAAGCCACGGTGATGGCTTTGAAGGGGGAAACTGAGGCCACAATAAGGGCTTTGAGCATAAAGATTAAAGAGCTCGAGGGTGAGCTTGCTATGTGTCGAGCTGTTGTGGGTAAAGGGATGTTGAGTGCAACACTGAATTGAGAGATTGATGTTGTAACATCCCGCCCGACGAAATTTTAGTATTTGAAGTATTGTTTAGAAAATAAGAATGATACGACAAGTGTATAAGTGAATAGTGTTAAATTAGACTATGTATAAGAACTATCTGAGTACGTCTATGACGCCTTGAGAGAATGGTGAATATTGGGTTAGCACGTAGTTAATAGGAAGTGTGTTTGATAAGGAAGGATTTTCCCTAAAGGCATTGATTGGCGTATGTAGGGTGGGCGAAATCTACTATAGGTAATAAGGGAAAATGAACCTTATGATAAGAAGCTTATGTCAATGATAAGTGCACTTAGTGATGTTGGCCTTGAGTCGGTTAAGTTATAAGGAAAGAGTTAGGGATTGATCGAATTTGAACTAAGATAGTTAAGAACCAAAGGAAAACACTTGATTAGTTTTTTTAGAATTTGTAAGATTTGAATAAGACCACCAAATGATTGATGTAATATTTGTTGAATCTCAATAAAGTCTTGAGACGAGTCAATGAGGTTTAAAAATAAAATATATTCTCTCTCTTCCTTATCGGGAGAGTAGGGCTAATGAAGATAGAAAAATGTCTTGTAAAACACGACTTGACAATTAGACAAGATTAAGGTAGGGTAATGCCCGACATATGGGCGAGCTCTGAGTAAATAAATGTTATTCGCCCCACTAATGTTTTTTGCGTGTACATGGGTGTGTAACCAATATAGAAATACGGTATGAGATTTCTTTAGAAACGGATAAACGAATAGGAAAGGATGCTTAGCGAGATATTAAGGAGACTTAAGTAATAGAGTCGCTATTAAGAAGGCATGGTGTACCAAAGCATGATCAGTTAAGCTACCAGATACGCTTTAACGAACAATAGACTAAAACCCAAGAGTAGAATTATAAATACATATGTGTTTTTGTACACATTACTTTATAGCTATCAAGCATCTACTTGGTGAATCACAAGGATTAAGACGCATGTCAAGCATATAAAAGGGCTAAAAAAAATATCTTGTTGACCAGGTAAGAGATGGGAACTATTCCCTTACTTCTTCAAGAAATATTCTCTATTTATATAAGGAGGGATCGGGAGAGAGAGTTTTCTCAAGAAAAAATGTTGCAAGTTGGCCAATCATGGAGTAACAAGCAATAGGATTAAGAGTGACCTTGCAAGCTCACCCAAATGCAAGTTGCGAACTCAAAAAAAGTGCGAGTTAACAAATGCATAACCGATGCAAAGTGCAAGACGCAAACTTGTTAATATCCTAACCAAACCACTTGGAAAGTCAAGGTTTGAGAAGTTGAGAAAGGAGTGTTGCGAGATGATCATTCATGCAACGAACACACTTGACAAACTTTCCAAGAATGGCAAAGTCTTCGAGAGTTGTGAACTAACAATGCAAGGCGAACTCATATGGAGGATTGAACATGGCAAACTCCTCATATTTGGTGAACCCTTAAAAATTGGCGAACCCATCAAGATTGGCGAATCCACCAAGATTGACAGACCCATCAAGATTTGCAAGCCCTCTAAGATTGGCGAGCTATCACAGAGTGGCGAGTTCGTAGCATCATGGCAAACGAGGTTCGCAACATCATGGTGAACAAGGTTTGCAGAAGACACGATGATCAAAGTGAACTGAGTTCGCAAGAAAGATGCAAACCAGAATCGCGACAAACATGCGAGCTGTCTAAAGATTAACCATGTAATTGTGAAGCAATTGGATTTTAAGAACTTGCGTGCAAGTTTTGATTACGAATTTTGTTTTACTTTCCTTAGAATATTTAGAATTTATTAGCATAAAATTTTTGTTATTACTTTTCAAATTTAAGAGTTTTTTTTTTTGTTATAAATATCAATGTTTAAATTTTCAAAAATAAAATGAAATATATAAAACTTTAGCTGACGATTTTGTTGCTAAATTTTTTACTTCTTCTCTATAATTCTTTCTTCCTTATCATCGTAATTCCAACATAGTACCTTTAATCAAGGTAGCAAAATAATGCCAAATGTTTTACTTTTGTTACAGCCACATTGCGTTAACCCCATACCAACCAATCAAAGCTCTTACAAACTCGCCATTAGAATCCAACTGAACTATAGAATACAAACCAGACACAATTAGTCTTTAGAGCAGCATAGGAAGAAGATAGCCGGCTAATGCCCCAATGGAGAAGAGCTCTTTTTCGGAACAGTTAATTTTTTATTTTAAAAAATTTAGTTTATTTATTTTTTTAGATTTCAAAATTAAAATCTAAGCATTAACTTTATTAAATTTGTTAACATAACATTTTGAAATACAAAAAAAAATCACTTGATAGCTATGTAATTAAAAAAATTGACCTTGTAATGAATTTGGATATAACAAAATAATTTTAACAGTGTTGACATTCTTATCTGAACTTTAAAATCTAAAAAACAAAATGACTAAATTTCTTGAAATAAAAATATAAACACTAAATTTTAAAAATTACAAAGAATTCAGTCACTTATGATATATTTTAATCATATAAAAAATATGGCATACTTCGTACGAGGCATTCAGCATTCAGCATTCACCCCAATACCCAAAATAACAAAGCATAGGATACCATTCTGTTAAAGGGTGCTTAAGAGGAGAAAAACACTACAGAAAAAAGGATCAAGTTAAAAGTACTTCAGAACTCCAAATTTTTTATTTCAACATTGTCATTTATTAATTGCTAAGTCACAGCCACAGCCACAGCTGACAGCTGTTGATCATATATAATAAATAATAATAATAATAATTACTGTTATAGTTAAGGATTGTTATGTAGGTCAAACATTCTGGCCAGTAGAACACTTTTGTCTTCATTTTTCATTTCTTCAATGGTCTTTCATGGATTTACTACACCATGCACGTGTTTTGTCTTTGAAATACCAAAGCCTCACTTTCAAACAACAATGTTTACATTACTTTCCTGTCTGTCTTTTACCTGTTTCCAACCACAATTTCATTTATATTACGACTAAAAAACTGAGTCACTGAATTTTTTTAATGAGTTCAAGTTTTTAAATTAGTAATTAAACCACCTATATCAGGTGTGAAGCCTTTTAAAAAAGGAAGTAAAATTTTCAAGGTTTTTTTTTTTCGTTTGTAATTACGTGTTTTGGGACTCTGCATTTTTGTGCTTTGTGTCTGCTCCTTTTTTCTCTTTCTAAATTGGGTTTTCCTTCCTTATATCCCATTCTCGGAAACATTAGAAAGCTTAATATAACCCAGAGAAAAAGTGATATGGAGCTGATAGGAGGAATCTTCATTACTGTGTTTTGTTTTAGCTTTTTTGTACCGCAAACTCCTTGTACTTCCCTGCAAATCCAGCTGCAATCATCAAGTGAACAAGGTGAAGTAGGAAGATTTATGTTTCTCATGTGTCTTGTCTCTCATTTTTCATTATCTAATAACGAGTTTTAAGTGCGGTTTAATCATGAGCAGGAAAAGGAGTTGAGCTCGCTCCACCCACAGTTCAACTGCCAAGGAAACTCAGATTCGCTGAGGAAGTAGCAGTAAGAAAGTTATTATCATCTCCCTTCTTAGACTCATCTGCAATTTCTGCTTCACTTTGTGTGTTTTGAAACAGATACAAGGGAATGTAGCTCAAGCTCAACATTCGATTTCACGCACCAAGAAGCTGGAAGATGTTTCAGGTCACGTACATAACACAAAGCAGAAAGTGAGAATGGGGCATGCAGGCAACGCAAAGCAGAAAGAGGAAGCAACAGTGCGAGGAAGTCGTGGAAGAAGGCAACAATGGAAGGAAGGAGGGCCCGACCTTTCACATTATTTGACAATGGATTATTCCAATGTAAGAAGACGACGTCCCATACATAACAAGTCCTTCCCAGCTGCTCCTTGAAACCTGGTCTGTTGATCCCCGCCTACAGTATATATACGATAACCAGGATCACAATTTTGTTAACCACCCCAAGAAAGAAAATTTGTAGTACTAGTAATGTTTTTTTTTTTCTTTTCTTTTCTTTTCTTTTTTTGTAATTAGGACGAAAATGAGGAACATGTTTCTGTTTATGGCTGACATTTCTTTTTATCCAAACAAAAATAATAAAAAATAAAGAGAAAACACTGAACTTGAAATTTATTAGCTATATTAGAGGCTAGTGAGGTTTGAGTTTAATTTGCATAGTTTTTATATTTGATTTCAATTGCATTGGGTTTAGATGGTTGATTTAAGTTTTAGAGAAAATATTTATAACCAAGTGAAGTTTTTAAATTTTGCATTGATAAGTAACTTATAATAATATAAAAAAATATTAAAAAAATTGATATTAATAAAGAATATTGTTCATATTTATTTCACAAACCGTTTTAAAAATTGACATGTGTCTCTTCTTTAATACTTATTTTTAAATTTTTTATTTTATCCTTATCAATTTTCTAATTTTATTTGTGGTGTATAAAAATTCACTAAAAAATATGCCAAATAATTTCTCTTATAAAATTTTTAGAAAGCACGGATATTTTTTTTTAGTTAAAATCAAAACTAAATAAGTGAAAATTGATGTAATACTTCCATGCAAATGACTGAAACATGAAGGACTGTTTTATGAGATTCATTTATATACTTGTATGATATATGTTATTATGAAATGAATCAGTTTTTTATGTAATTAATACATGTATTATGATACATTGAATTGTGAAACACATCATCCTCTATATATTAAAATAAAGAGCCTTAGATACGAATCCTGTGTTGGTTTATCAATTAGGGTGTTCATCGTTCCAGATGTGATCTGAATTCAAGTCGCGTTAATCGTATCGCTGTTAAAATTTTTTCAAAACCCTAAATAAAAAAATGTTTGAATCAAGAAACATAATAAAAAAAATAGCATAACTAGTTTCTCAAAAACTAGAATTACCAAGAGTATTTTTACCTTGATCTTTCTATGCTTGTCTCTTTTATTTACAACATGATAAAAGTCTCAATAATATAGAAAATCCTTGTGTTAATATCCAATAGATTGGGCTTTAATTCAATGGAACATAGGCCGCCAAGGGCAAACAACTCATATGTGCAATGGGCAAGTCACGAAGGCAGGCCATCAATGCCCTTGAGGGACTTTTCCTCGCAAAGTGCACCAATGCATTTCTAAGCACTCGTCTCCATCATATTTGGGAAGCTTCTAATAGTCTTTCCATTTAGCTCAGTCAAAGGAGCACAAATTGTATGGAGAATCCAAGTAACAAAACGTTAGATCCGGGCATCTGCCTGATCAATCCAGGGCAAAAAACAAAGGTCTATAAATAAGAGAAATCTAGTATCTTTAGTGTAGTTATTTCGTCATATGTACTTGTAAATTTTCGAACATATTAGTTTAATAAAATTTTATCATTCACATTATATTATTTGTATTTTCCCTTAATAGGTTTTGCACACAAAATAAATTGTGTAAGTAAATATTCATTCATTGATTACCTAACGTTTAACTAATACTAAGTTACATTACGTGATCAGATTATAATGCGAGAAGATAATTTATATTAGCAGCTAATCTAAATGGTTCATAGTCTAAATAATAGAAATTGAGCGAATCGATTCAAGGACTATTATGTTGTCTATTAAGTCCAAATGGGTAAATACCTTGACTTGGGTATTGGATCAGATGACACACAGAAGATAGAGACACAAGACCCAAGTTGAATTGATCCTAGATCTATTTATGTATTTATTCACTTGTGACGATCATAGTGTGGTCTACCTCAATCATGAGCAAGTGACTAACTATGCGTGTGTGACTCATATATTTTGATGTATTAAAAGTCTAAGTTTAAATGGTAATAGAGCCAAAAGCTAGTATAATGGGTATATTTGCATAGCATGGTTACATTTACAATAGTGGAATTTATAACCAAATAAAGGGTAAATGACATCCTTTTATTGACATTACATAGTTGATCAAAAAGTAACGTGACCACATGTCATTTATCTAAGATGAATGATTTAATTATTATGTGTTGGTAATTGACTTTTTCAATGATTAAAATGAGATAAGATACGATCATATTGGTTAAACGAATTTAATCCAAAGAGATTAAGGATTCCTATGAGGGTAAAACATACATGATAATGTCATTGAACAAGCATAAATTAAGTTTCTTTCGTAATGGTATATAACAGAGAAAGTTAAGTCATGGTTGGATTGACTCCAAAACTAAATAATTTTGTAATCAATAGACAAATCAAAACTTAATTACAAATTATTTGAACACTAATTATATATGTCTAGTCGATCCCTTTGCTAGCTCAACACAACCCTTGACAATTTGCATTTGAACCAATACGACGAATAAATGAAAATGACGAAACAGAGAAATAGATCGCATGTATTGTTATCTGCAATAAATGTGTTTTCTCACTATGAACAAGAGATGACTTTAAGGGAATAATTAAATATGTTTACTCATAGATTCTAATGTGATAAAGTTGTTATGACTTTAACAAAATTAAAATTAGGTTGAGAAAATAATTTAATTGATTATTGGGTTGGTTAAATTATTTGAATTGGTTAAATGTCCAGATAACACAAATAATTGAACCTAATACATGAGACAAACCCAATGACCAATCTAACACATTATGGGTAGCAAACCCTGCAACAAGTGATTCACACTCTATCACTCCCTAAGTCTAGAGAAC
The DNA here is from genome assembly GCA_039519145.1 of Kokia cookei. Classification (NCBI taxonomy): domain Eukaryota; kingdom Viridiplantae; phylum Streptophyta; class Magnoliopsida; order Malvales; family Malvaceae; genus Kokia; species Kokia cookei. The sequence goes on from CM076901.1 coordinate 31,008,660, forward strand.
TCACCTTTGCAACTAACAATTAAAACATGGACAGTAAACACTCTCAATAATGTTTAAATACAATTTGCATTCTCTCACAAAAATATTAATTAATGAATAGATTTAAATGCATTCACTGAGCTCTCATACATAATGTATACAAGTCTCTCCACATATTCCATTTGGTTTGTTAACATAAAATCTAAGTGAATATAAAGTAACTCTTTGAAAATATCTAATACAATCACACTAATCAAAGAACAATCAATTGAAGATATGACTTCCAAAATAGTAGCATAATCTTTATCGATTTTCCACCTTCCAAAGGTTGATTTGATTCACTTGAATTCAATCCAATCTCCAAAAGTCAAGTATTGGTTTCTATAGATGTACAAAAAGATCTTCAATTAAATAGCACATAACCAAATCCAATAATCTTCTTTATTAAATTGTCAAATCAGATAAAGACAAATATTTAATCATTTCAATGACAGTATGTGGTTTACACTACCAATTACCAAAATCTGATGAAAAGAAGATGGTGTTACAAAGGAGTTTCAAGAAGTGTTTCTCTAATATTGAAGGTTTTATAGAATTTTTTTTTTTTAAATAGATGAAAGGGACATGAGGATAAATATATATATATATATATGAAATCAATGGTTGTAACTTACCTAATCTTATTAGTGATTTTTATTTTTTTACAATCGAGTTTTAAAGTATAGATCAGTTTATTATCGAGGTTGATAAGTGATATCGAAAAGTGTTATACAAAATTATTTTTGAAAAGTTTTACCGTATTTATTATTATTGTCAAACAATATTTTTAAAAATATAAAATATTTGATTTAAATATGATATTGTAAAATAGGATAATAATATCTCAAAATATTTTAAGTTTTTTTCATGTACTGATATCATTCAATCATGTAATAATGTAAATGTTAGTTTTAAAATTAAGATTTGATTCGAAATTTTGTTTGTTTACTTAATTTTTTATTTGAAATATTTGATTTAAGTTAAAAATCACTTTTTAATCTCAATAATAAACAGGCAGACATTTTCATATAAATTTCCAACGATTCAATATATTTACTAAATATTCTCCTTTTAATTTTTATATTTTTAAATTATAAAGTTTTGTACTTTTATTTTTAAAAATTTATAAATATGTTTTAATTTACAAAAAAATTATTATAATTTTTAATATATCCTAACGAAGTTTACCAGAGCTACGCCGTTTATAATTTCCCTAGGATTGATGATGAGTCATATTCCTCGTTGGCGACGGAGCCCTCCCTTCATCTCTGAGTCACTGAAATTACCGGGAAACTAACGGCGCTCTTAAACCCTAAATCCTTAATTCAAAACAATTTGTCTATTTCTTGCTCCCCCACCCAAAGAAAAAGGGAAACTTTAAGACCCTGGTTTTCAATGCTGAATAAATGGAAACCCTTCAGTTTCCTAGCAAAACCTCATATTTGCTCCCTTCTTTCTTCCCTAACATTCTTCAAACCTTCATTCTCCGTTGCCAGGCTGGTAGAAGAAGAGCCCTCTCTTTCCCACTCTCCTAAAGACCCTGTTTCCGAGATCCTTTCTGGGATGAAAATAATGGGCTTTATGAGGTTTTTAGCTGGGGATTACTTTAGGAACGTTGTTTTGAGTTTGGATCAGTTACACGTTGATAAAATTATAAATTCTCTGAGAGTTGAAAGCCCCGATTTTGCACTAGTTTTCTTTGATTTAATGAGGAATGAGTATAGGTTTCGGCATTCGAGGTTTTCTCGGTTCGTTGTGGCCCATGTTTTGGCGGGACAGAGGCGGCTCGAGGAGTTGCGGTTTGTTGTCGACCAAATGTTAAAAGAGGAAGGTACTTGTTTAGTGTATTTGATTAATTATTCATTTTTCTCTTTGGTGCAATTTTTTGTTGGATTTTAATTTTAGGTTGGGTTTTTGCGCTTCTATACATAGAAAGTTTCTTGTATTTTTCATGGCATTTTCTTAGTGATATATGTTGTTGGTGGTTGCAATTGTTGGAATTGTGTCAAACTAAGCTTGCTTTGCATCAGGGAGCAATATTGTTTTAACCATATGATTTGCCAAATGCTTTTTAGCTACAAAGCTCTTCTTCTATTTATTTATTTATTTATTTTTGGGAGGGAGTTTTCAAAATTTTGAAATGCTTATTTCTTTTTGTTTATAGATTTTGTGTGATTTCTGGTAGGCTCTGGCTCTGCTCCTTTACTTTGTGAGCTCCTTTTGAATGGTTTTAGAGACTGGGACAAGAAAAGTTTAGTATGGGATATGTTGGCTTTTGTTTATTCAAGATTGGAGATGGTTCACGATGCTCTCTATGTTCTTGCGAAGATGAATGACCTCAAATTGCATGCTTCAATACTGACCTATAATAGTCTGTTATACAATTTGAGGTATGCTTATATCATGTGGGACGTTTATAATGAAATCAAAGTTGCTGGAGCTACTCTGAGCAAGCAAACTAATTCTATAGTCATAGATGGCCTTTGTAGCCAATCCAAGCTACAAGATGCAGTTTCATTCCTGCAAGAGACTGAAGCAAAGGGGCTTGGTCCTTCTGTTGTTTCATTAAATACAATTATGTCAAGATATTGCAAATTAGGCTTTACTGGTGTTGCAAAATCATTTTTTTGCATGATGCTTAAGTATGGACTACTTCCTGATGCATATAGTTATAATATTCTTATTCATGGACTTTGTATAGCTGGTTCCATGGAGGAAGCATTAGAGTTCACAAGTGACATGGAGAAGCATGGTGTAGAGCCTGATTTAGTGACATATAACATTCTCATGAAAGGGTTCGATCTACTTGGTCAGATGGGTGGGGCATGGATGGTCATTCAAAGAATGCTAGATAACAGGTTGAATCCAGATGGTGTAACATATATGATGCACATATGTGGCCACTGTAAGAATGGGAATGTCAAGGAAGGATTAAAGTTGCAGGAAGAGATGATTTCACATGGATTTCAGTTGAGTGCCCTCTCATACAATGTATTGCTCAGCAGTTTGTGTAAGCTCGGACAGGTTCATGAGGCACGGGTGTTGTTTTATGAAATGGAAAATCATGGTGTGGAACCAGATCATATAACATATTCCATCCTTATTCATGGGCTCTGCAAGCAAGGAGAAGTTCAAAGCGCTCTTCTACTGTACAAAAAAATGTGCTCAAAGAGGATTACCCCAAATTCACATTCAAGTGGGGCCATTCTATTGAGTTTATGTGAGAATGGGATGGTATTGGAGGCAAGAATGTATTTTGATTCTCTGGTAATGAATGACTGTGCCCATGATATTGTTCTCTATAATATTATGATTGATGGGTATGTGAAGCATGGCAATCTTGAGGAGGCTGTTGAGTTATATAGGCTAATAACTGAAAAAGGGATTACTCCTACTACAGTGACTTTTAATTCTCTCATTTATGGGTTCTGCAAAAGAAGAAACTTTACTGAGGCAAGAAGATTTATGGAGACTATAAGGCTGCTTGGCTTGGAACCAACTGCTGTGACGTACACTACTCTTATGAATGCATATTGCAAAGATGGAAATCTGCACTGCATGCTGGAGTTGCTTAAAGAAATGCATGCAAATGGTATCAGGCCAACTCATGTTACTTACACTGTAATTATCAAAGGGCTATGCAAACAGCGGAAGTTACAAGATGCTGTCCAATTACTTGAGGATATGCGTATTAAGGGTCTAAACCCAGATCAAGTAACATACAATACCATCATACAGCACTTCTGCGAAGCTCAAAACTTTAAAACTGCTTTTTTGTTACTCGACGAAATGCGGCTAAATAATCTTGAGCCTACACCAGTTACATATAGCATTCTTATAAATGGTCTCTGTGTATATGGTAACCTTAAGGCTGCTAATAAGTTGTTGATTTCTCTTCATGAACAAAATATCAAATTGACCAGAGCTGGTTACACTCAAATAATCAAAGCACATTGTGTGAAGGGTGATGTGCACTGTGCATTCATGTTTTTCCACCTAATGATGGAGATGGGCTTTGAAATTTCAATAAGAGATTATACTGCAGTTATCAATAGATTGTGCAAAAGGTGTTTGATAACTGAGGCTCAACATATTTTCTCTATCATGTTATTTCATGGCATTTCTCCAGATCAAGAAATTTGTGAAGCTTTGCTCAATGCTTACCAGCAATGTGGTGATATCATATCTGGTTATCAAATGCTTGCATTGACAATCAAAGCTGGCATACTTACTCGGAGATAATGAGAAATAATGATTTTAATTGAGAAGGAACTGCCTAATTGGTAAACTGAGGTTTGTCACTTTAAGGTACATAACATTGCATCATAAATATTAGTTTCTTACGGTTATTTACTGCAGATTCAAGTCAAATGGTCCTTATGAAACAAATTATCCTTTTCTCCCCTCTTAATATTAATAAAGGAACAATATATGCTGTGAAAATGACAACAGTTAGGCTGATAGATGGCTACTTAAATTATGCTTAAAGTTCTGAGGAATCGTGCTTTGAATGAAAATAATTGCTGCTCATTAAATATCAAATTCTACTAATTGCTTGGAAGTTTAAAACTATTCTGCATCCTGTATTTATGAATGCTGTGGTGTTTGAAAGGATAGGCTGAGGAATACCTTATTAATTGTCATATGTATCATAAAGATTGGGGATGGTTGAATGCTTCCTCTGTCCCCCACCCCCCAAAAAAAATAATATTAATAATTTTTTAATTGAAACTATGTTAACTCTATTGAACTATCTTCTTTTAGTGAATTTATTTTGCTGGATGTTTGAAGATGTCTGCTTACTTATCGGATCAAATGAGGAATCAAAGAAATTGGCATGATATCAAGCTTACATCAGCAAAATTCAATTCAGCCTTTGGAGCTGCCAACTGCTTGATAGGTAAGTGCTTTTCTGCTCACTTTATACTACGTAGGAACTGTAGTTTATTCATAATGATAACTTCAAAATAAATAGAAAACATCCTAAGAGCCAATAAGACACACATAAAATGAAAAGAAAGGAGGAGAAAAATCTAGGCCTCGTCAATCTAAAATAAAACAGGTGGTTCTGATAAAAGCTTGAAATTATTTGCCTAAAAGAGGCATTTCTTTCTGATTCGTTAGTTCATGTTATAATTGAGAATGGAGGATATAGAACCATGACAATAAGAAGGTTACTTCTGCATGTCTGAATGCTTACTTTGATCCACATTAATGTGTTAAGAGTTGCCATGTAATACAGGATGAGTTATACTTGTCTCTCATGTAAAAGATTGCTTGTTTATTTAATGTTTGAACGAAGTGAAGGTAATGTCTCATTGGAGTTGGAAAGTTGAATATCTCCTCCAATGTAGAATAGTGTTTTGTGATTGTTGACAATTTTAAGGCTTCCTATCTATAGGGCCTAACCCATTTCTGTTTAGTGCAGAAGACTTTGTCTTTGGTTTCATGATAACCACCCCCAGTTAAGGGAAGTTATGTTAAAAAGATGAAAAAGTATGATACGAAATATTTTAATCAAGGATTATGCTGTTAACTAGGATTGCTAATTATATATATGCATATGTACACACACAGGCAATATGCATACATGTAACTTGAACAAAGCTCCATTTCTTCTGACTTATTGCTTTAGGAAGAGGGTTGATTGAGGTCAAGAAAAGCCAGCATGTTGCCTTGGTACAGGGTATGGGAACACCAGGATTTGGGGGGTTGGGCTGGCAACAGTGGAAATGGTAGTTGGTTGATATGCTCAGTGAAGAGACATATTAGGAAGATGGTTTGGGTGGAAGAAGATGAATATGTGAACTGTCTTGACAATTGTGCATTGGCAAATAGGCGTTGGAGATTGGAAGCTGGATACCAGAGACTAAAGAGTAAAGAAACACACAGCACTATCAAAGTGGAGGCATGTCAATATGTTATGACTTGGTGAGTATGAAAGAATGAGAATTATAATGGCCTGTTTCTTCTTTTAGCCGCCAAGTTAGTTACTACTACTTGCTATCATATCCAGATTGGAGGGGAATGGCAGATACATATAGTAATTTTCCGTAAAGTAAATGCTTTGATTTCAACCAAAAATATAACTAGAGCTTTGCTGCTGCCTGTAATTGGTTCTTGTGTCGAGTGGACCATTTGGTTTCATGCAGATGGAGGACATCAATCTGGAATCTTTAATTGCAATTTGTAAACCATTGGTTTGCTTAACAAGGATGAGACTCATTTAGACAGAAATTAATGATGTTATTATTAAAAATCATGGTTTCTTTTGGTCCAAACCAAAACACTGTCATGATACTGAATTACTAATTATAATCTGGATTAAAAGCTTTCCCATTGCATGTTTACATGAAGCCCTGACTTGCACCCTAGAGGACCCATTGAGAAGACATCTAAACTTTGTGAGCTAAAAGACAACCAAAATCCCGTAATCGAGTGGAACTAGGAGAGAAAAGCCAAATTATTGTTGTTTTCATCATTTCATGATCCATGAATCCCCATTGGATAGTAGAGTTGAAGCGTATCGAGTATTTTGCACGGTTAATAGAAAGATCCTGTTTGTAAAAAGCAAGAAGCTTAACCATGGATACAAGTAAACTAAACAAAGGGTTTTCAATCCAAGTCATTTTTGTTCTCACTGAGCAACTCAGGTAATTTATCCAAGTAACTTAAAAATTTTCATTATTTACGAAAATGAATCAAGTTCAAAATTATACACCAAAATGATTTAAAATGAACAGTAAAAATTGATATTGGTCATCTAATGGTTGACATCACATGCCTAATGATTGGTGTCAGACATAAAAATTTGTGTTTTTTAGTGTCGGCCATGATTTTTTTAGTGTTGGTCATGTCATAACTGACACTTCCTTTTTATCTAATAAAAAAAAATCAATTTTTTGGGTGTTGGCCATTACATAGTCGACACCTCTTTTTATCTGAATAAAAAATCAAATTTTTTGATGTTGGCCATGACATAGTCGACACTCTCTTTTTGTTAGATAAAAATTTCAAATTTTTTTTGGTGTTGGCCATGACATGGTCGACACCCCTTTTTTTATCTGGTAAAAAATCAATTTTTTTTGTATTGGTCATGCAATGGCTGACACTCTTTTTTGTCAGATAAAAAATTTAAATTTTTTTTTTTGTGTTGGTCATGCAATGGTCGACACCCCCTTTTTATTAGATAAAAAATCCAAATTTTTGGTGTTGGTCATTGCATCGCCGATACCCTTTTTTTATCTGGTAAAAAATCAATTTTTTTTGTGTTGGTCATGCAATGGCCGACACCAACTTTCCCTCATTTATCTATATATAGGGTATAGTTTTTTTATTTTGAAATTGTAAGTAGTAAATATTTCTCTTAAAATAACAATAAAATGAGAGTGTTTTTTTATTTATTATTAGATGAGTGTTTTGGTTTTGGGAAAACTTGTGAAGTGTATCAAATTTCGGGGTTGAGCTATATACTGTCATGTATTGCCGGAGTTGAATTATATACTGTCATGTGAAGCGGCAAATATATGTCTTCAGTGGTCAGACAATTTTCTGCGCCATTGAAGACTATCCGAGATGTCCAACGCAGATGGACATTATCTATGTTGGAATAATTTGTTATCACGGGAAATACTGTTGAATAGCTAATCCAACGTTGATATATTGTTGCCCTATGTAGGCGTTGTGGTAAACCCGTAAAGGTTATGCTGTCAAAGGTCGAATGACTTTCTCCGTCATTTAACAGGTAATCGAGATCGACTGCATTGTGTCTTACAAACTGAAAAAAGGGCAAGCCGAGCAAGTTTCTCGATACTAACATTTGCAGCTCGGTATTCAAGCAGATGGACATTATCTATGTTTGTATTTTGTTATATCTGTAATTTTTTTTTTTGTAATTTCGTGTATTAATATTAACAAATAATTGTAATTTATTGTATCTATAAATTTAATTTGTTACTTAGTAATATTCAACAATATTTGTATTTTCTTGTATTAAAATAATTTTGAATTATAGACAAAAATATTAAATATGTTGTTAAAATGTAGGGAAATAAATATTATTGAAAAAGATGATATAAATTTTCAAAAAATAATAATTAAAATATATAGAAAATTAGAAATTAAAATTAAAATATACAGGAAATTAGAAATTAAATTTAAAATAAAAACAAAATTACAAATTAAATTTAAAAAGTAAACGGAAAAAAAATCAAAATTGAGTAGATCCTGACGACGTCCCCGGTGCTGGTGTGTAGTTCGGCTTCCTTCGGGCTCGATGAGGTCGAGGCTATAGTACAGTTTGTTGAGGAGGCGTTATAGTGGTGTTCGTCGGCTCATCCTCGCTGGTGTCAATGTTGGGTGTCCCAATCGATGTACGTAGAAAAGTGGTAAAATCGTACTTATCGTCAACGTATTCGGGAGTATGTTGAGTGACCTGAGGTGCCGAGCCAAAAATATCTTCCATTGTCGGTGTACGTTCTTCCGGATGGATCTCCGGTTGATATGAGGAAGAATCAGAGTAACATGAACGTTAAGGGTCGAGGTTGACGCCAAAAATCTCCTCCATGGAACGATGATAATAATCGTGCAGCAAAAAAGATGAAGACCCGGATGTTTGATATTGGGGATCGGGTTGGTGCTCCGGCTGGTACTAAGGTTGGTCTTGGGCCTCGTAATCGGGTTGGTAATCGGCTCATCCGCATGCTCATACTCGGGCTAATCATTGGGCTCATCCTCGGGCTCGAAATCTGAACCGGGGATCCGACCTTGACATTCATATGCGTTATTAACCGGACACCATCTGTTGCCTTCCGGAATAAGTCTCTTTGACGTATACTCTCTGGAATCAACCACCGGCATCCCATATACCATTGCTTGTAATGTGAGGTACCGAAAAAATCCCCGTTACACGAATACAAGGTTGAATACCTATTCTCTCGGTCATTCCAAAGCAAGATACATAGCAGAAGATCATGGACCCAATTTATTTTGTTTCTACCATTTCCTTTTTTGTCGAGCCGATGCATTTGACCGAGTTGGAAGGGAGAGTTTGGGATATGTTGCATAGCACCGAACTGTCACAAGACTCGATCCCCAGCGTGTCATTCCACCATATGAAAATTGAATACCGGCACATTCCACCATATAAATTTCAATCATTGTCCTTAGATCATCATTATCAACATGCTCCATTTCGAAGAACTTGATCGGATCTGATGAAACCGGAAATTTATAAAATAGTCTCAACATTTGCTTCCCGCAACGAGTAGCTATCTTTGTACTGATCTTCCGTTTCAATTCCTCCAACGAAACACAAACAAAAAAATACACAACCTTCATCATCTGTATTAATAATTTTTCCATCAAAATGAACATAAACAAAAAAATGTTGGAACTCATCTTAGAAAACTTATGATCACAAAAAAATTAACATAAACAAAGAAATTGTTGTACTATTAATGAGAACAAAAAACTCAAATATTTAGTACTGGCGGTTATATATATATATATCTGGTGCTGGGGTTAATATTCGGTCTTGGCCATTAACTGTACTAGTGTTCTTTTCTTTTGATTTTTTTCGTTTATTTCTTAAAATTAATTTTAATTATTATTTTTAATATATTTTTAATTTGTCGATAATAATTATTCCTTAGCATTTTCACAATAAAATATTTAATAATTTTTTAATAAATTAAAATTATATTAATACGATAAAATACAAATCTTGTTGAATATTACAACAATACAAATTAAATTTACAGATAAAATAAATTATAAATAATTGTTAATATTAATACACGAAATTTTAAATTTAGAACAATAATACAAAATAACCTACAATACCCTAAACTTGCGTAATTCGTCTCGGTTAGATAATGTCCATCTGTTTGAATACCTGGCCAATTTCAATAAATTCTTCTAACCCTCAAGCAATATGGGGCCATATTGCTTGAATACCCGACCAAGTCATCTCAGTCGACCATTCGATGAAAGAGTTTCGTCAACTGACCTTTGATAGCATAACCTTTACGGTTATACCACATAGTTACATTTAGCGACAATTATATCATCTACATTTCGGATAATCTTCAATGACGCAGAAAATCGTCTGACCACTGAAGACATATTTGTCGCTTCACATGACAGTATATAATTCAACTCTGGCAATATATGACAGTATATAGCTCAACCCCGAAATTCGATTTTACACTTCACAACTTTCCCCCAAAACAAAACACTCATATAATGATAAATAAAAAAAAACACTAATTTTATTGTTATTTTAAGAGAAATATTTCTTACTTACAATTTCAAAATAAAAAAACTAAACCCTATATATAGAGAAAAGAGGGAAAATTGGTGTCGACCATTGCATGACCAATATAAAAAAAATTGATTTTTACCAGATAAAAAAGGGGGTGTCGATCATGCAATGACCAACACCAAAAATTCAGAATTTTTATCTAACAAAAAGGGGTATCGGCCATTGCATGGCCAACACAAAAAATTCAGAATTTTTTATCTGACAAAAAGGGGGTGTCGGCCATTACATGATCAACACAAAAAAATGATTTTTTACCAGATAAAAAAAGAGGTGTCGGCCATGGCATGACCAACACAAAAAAATTTGAATTTTTTATCTGACAAAAAAGGGTATCGTCATGGCATAGCTAACACCCAAAAATTTGATTTTTTATTCAGATAAAAAGGCATGACCGACACCCAAAAATTTAATTTTTTTATTCAGATAAAAGGGGTGTCGGCCATGCAATGACCAATACCAAAAAAATTAATTTTTTATCAAATAAAAAAGAGGTCTCGGTCATGGCATAGCCAATACCAAAAAAAATAATTTTTTTATCAGATAAAAAAAGAGGTGTTGGCCATAGCATGACCAACAAAAAAAAAATTTGTTAGATAAAAAAGGGTGTCGACCATGCAATGGCCAACATCAATTTTTTTTAATTCTCGTATTTTGGTATATCAATAAAATATCGTATTAAAAAATACAGTGGCCGATACCAAAAAACATAAATTTTTATGTCTGACACCAATCATTAGGCAGGTGGTGTCGACCATTAGATGACTAATATCAATTTTAATTGTTAATTTTAAGTCATTTTAATGTATATTTTTAAACTTGGGTCATTTCCATAAACAATAAAAATTTTTGAATTACTTAAATAAATTACCCGAACAACTCAAATAATCTAAAAATATGGTAATGGGATGCTTTAAAGTCAAATAAAGATGATAAAATGTAGTTATATGAAATCATGAATGTTCCCTCTCCTTTCCCCAAAACTAGACCCACCTCATACAATTTTCTCTTTTGCATATCTTTGGTCATTAGCCCCACCACTTCATCATGCATCTACTTTTTCTGTTCATAACAAATTTAAAATCCCCTTTTTTCCCACAAATTTCAAAATGCTTTTTTTGTGCCTAACCATCAGTGGATCAGTGCAGCCTCTGAATGGAATCCATTTAGGTTAAAGAATGAAAGGCCTGATTTGGACACTTTATAGCCTTAGCCCTTATATATAGGCTTTGGTGAAAAGAAATGGAAAAAGGCTACTCCAAGCAAGCATGCTTTTTAATCAATTCGTGATCTTAATGACTGAAAATATAGAGTTCAAGCGATTGTAATAAAAATAAATTAAACTTGAATTGAATCCAGTTTTTTTTTTTTAATTATAATTGAGAGCCTATTATTTCTTAAGCACTGTTCCATAGGGACAAGAAAACAGGGAAGATAGAACACGTAATACATCTGCCACTGAATTATGACTAAACAGCTTGGCCCACTGTATCATACCATAGCATAACCAGGAGTTATATAATTGGAATTCAAAATTCAAAAATAATTTTTTACGCAAATAATCTAAAATTTTACTACTAATTAATAAAAAGGCAACAAAATAAAGATTGCACGATTAACTTTTTTTAATTAGAATCTATTTTTTGAGGCCGGAAATCACTCTTGATTAATAACCGACAAGAAATTCTTCACCCTGACTTGATGCTTTCCATGTTTGCTTCATCTCACAGTCTCCTTTCATGCCAAAATTTTCTGCACAGCCAAATCCCAGAATCTTTAATTCCTTAATCTTCACTTTTGTCGTTTATCTCATTCACTCTCTGGTCTTTTAATTCCTTAAGTCTCCAAGTGTCTTATACCATGCAATTTTCACCAACTTGTGACACCAAGAACATTTAATCACCATCAAAGTATTTTTTTTTTTTATGTTAGTGGATCAAAAATGGGGGCTGCAACATCATCCATGGCAGCCAAGTTTGCATTTTTCCCACCGAACCCGCCTTCCTACAACATAACTGTGGATGAAGCAAGTGGGAAAATGAGGTTCTCAGATGTTAATTACCAGAGAGATAACGTGGATGTATTGAAGCTGAGTACCAAGAGAGGGAATGAGATTGTGGCTATGTATGTGAAGAACCCATCTGCTTCACTCACAGTGCTATATTCTCATGGAAACGCTGCTGATATTGGTCAGATGTATCATATTTTCACTGAGCTCAGTGTCCACCTTAATGTTAATCTTATGGGGTCAGTTTCAATTGTATATCAAATGTTCAATCATTTTTCCTTTAGATTAACCCTGAAAAAAAAAGAACTTGAACATACAGAACTTGCAAATTTAGAATTTTTCTTTGTTTGTGTTGATGCAGATATGATTACTCAGGATATGGACAATCCAGTGGAAAGGTATAGTCTATTCTTATCTCCATTCATTTCAATGTAGGATTCCTCTGAAAAACTGAGGATCAAACCACGATATATGAATGAACACGTGTGGCTAGTCTGATGAGATTGTGGAAAGTCAAAAGGGAGAGACTGGAGATATGAAATAGGAACATGAAGTGAAACCCTTTTTTATTGTCAATTTATAGTACTTATTATCATTTGACAATCTTCTCCTAGTACAGTAGCAAAATTCCATGTTAACCTTGGCGTTTTCTAGCTTCTATATTAACGGAGACTTGAGAGATACTATTCTGATCAATGTATACATATATATATATATATATATATATGTCACATGTTTAGCCAAGTGAGCAAGACACATACGCAGACATCGAGGCGGCTTACAAATGCTTGGAAGAGATGTATGGAATAAAACAGGAAGACACAATATTGTATGGGCAGTCAGTTGGGAGTGGACCTTCTCTAGAACTAGCCATTCGGTTGCCTCACTTGAGGGCTGTAGTTCTCCACAGTCCAATCTTGTCTGGCCTTCGTGTCATGTATCCGGTCAAGCGTACATTATGGTTTGACATTTATAAGGTCTGCTTTTTGCTTCCTTCAATCTCTATTCACAAACTTGGACTATACTCAAAACTTTTACTGTTTCAAGATGTGACAATGGTTCTTCTCTTTTGTTGTTTTATTATTATTATTGCAGAACATTGATAAAATTCCTCTAGTTGACTGCCCTGTTTTGGTAATTCATGTGAGTCCTTTTTCTACATCCGAATCATTCATCGTTAAAACAAAACACGATACCCGAGTTTCCAATTTGATCAGTTGTTATTATGAGGGTACTTGGGTGGTTATTAGTTAACACTGTTTTGCAGGGAACTGAAGATGAAGTGGTGAACTTTTCTCATGGGAAGCAACTTTGGGAACTATGCAAAGAGAAGTATGAACCTTTGTGGCTCAAAGGGGGAAACCATTGTGATTTGGAACTCTACCCTGAGTACTTAAGGCACCTTAAGAAGTTCATATCGGCCGTTGAGAAAATTCAACGTCCCCACGATGCACCGGACCTGAAACCTAAGGATCAGACCGAGCAAGCTTCGAACAACGCTACCGGGCAAATCAAGGAGAAATCCAGGTCAAGCACTGACTATAGAGAAAAGGGTAGGCCAAGTTTTGGGCATAGAGAAAAATCCAGGCTAAGCACAGACGGTAGAGACAAAGCAAGAGCCAGCATTGACAAAAGAGAGAAATCAAGAAAGAGCATTGATCGCAGTTTCAAAGCTAGGAACAGCACTGATCATTCAGAGAGAGCAAGAAACAGTTTTGACCGGTTAGATATACAATAAACTACATGTACATGTATATATGAACCCATCTTTGCACTATTTTGATGTGTCTTTGTAATGGCAGGCTGGGAGATATGGTACGATCTGTTGGATTGTGCAATGTTGATTGTCTGAAGCAGACAGCAGCTGAGGTTTGAGTTACAAAATCATCAGTGCCATTTCTCAGACATGTGCATGAACATCCTCCTTTTCTTGTTATCCTGTGCTTAATTAATTTCTTTTTTCGGATTTAATTCAAAATAAGAAGAATGTAATTGAAGACGGTAGTTTTTATGCATTATGAAGATTGTAATCAGCAGGTGAGCATCCAGATTTTTCTTAATTTTCTACTTATCTTCAGACAAATTGCTTAATTTGTACAGTGTTGTGTGATCCTGTCATTATTTATTATATTGGTAATGACGTCATCAAATTCCGATGATGTGAAATGCAAGTGTTCCACATTTTCAGTTGATCCTATATACTCCTCTTCTTTTCCACAAAAAAAAAATGATTCTTGATGTTAAAAGGATAAAAATTTAATATAAATATAATATTTATAGTACAAAATATGTAAATGAAATTAAATAATTTAATTGTCATCTATATTTTAAATTAATTATTCTATTTATAGGAATAAAATATTCCAAAACTTTATTTTTTTCAAAATGTCAGAAAGAATAATGTGATGTTAGTTCCTAAGTTGGTGTCAAGTTAATTTGTGACACTATCTTAATCGACAACATTAGTCATTCTAGTAGTTCTATTACATGCGGATGCGTATGGAAACTACGTATTTAGAAGACATAGATGTGTTTAAATAGATTAAAATATATACAATATTAAAATGAAAAAAATAGATTAAATTGTAAGTAAAATGAAATTTAAACATGTAACTACATCATATTAAGAATACTAAATGCACTACAATTGTTTATCATGGTGTTGTCATTAATTTTTAGTTAGTGTCGAGTTTACTTGTGTTACCAACTCGATTGACAACATTAACAATAGATACTAAAAATCCTATTACACGTGTATGCATGTGAAAATCACAAATTTAAAACATAAATGTGTGTTTAAAAGAAAACATATAATAAATAATGAAACATATGGTTTGAAACTAATTAATAATAATATCGCATGAAATACGTATGATATTATTAAGATATACAATAAATGAAAGTAATAAAGTTTGCATAATAATACTAAAATGTATAAGAAAATCAAAAGAAAGTTTTAGCTAAGCGGTGAAATGAAGGTTTTGCTGATGTAATTGATGTGTGATTGAATATCACCTTATGCCAAATCTTGTTCTTGAACTCCTTCATATAGTTCGCTGTGGTATGCTGGATGCAAAAAAGCATGTAAGCATACAGAAGAGTCCATCTATTCTCTTTACATTCCACTGCAGCAAATATGCTCAGGCCTGTATCAGATATGAAGCATACATTGTCCTTCTTCCCAATGTACTACCATAAATTATTTAATAAAAAACTCTATGCTTCATTGGTTTCACCCTCAACAATGGGAAGGGTAAGTGGGACAACTCCTCAATCTTTGTCTTGTGATGCTTTTAGGAGAAGTATCTTTTTTGTGTTTCTTGTAAAGTCGTGCACCGTCAATTTGGACAATGGGTTTAGAATACGCAAACCCTTCAATGCAAGACTCAACTGTCCAAAAAACATGACTAAGCGTTCTCTTACCCCGGGCTAGTAGGTTGCCCTTGTACGCTGGTAGTGCCTCTAGCTCAACTATGGTGCTTGATACTCGTTGTTGTAATGTTGCCAACAACCTTCACAATTTTCGGCCTCCTCCATATTTTCCATTACTATTTTACTTATTCTTTACTCGTTACCTGCTTTGTTCTATCATCTCAAACATTTCAACTCTGCCTTTTTTCAGCCTCTCACGTACATACGAGAAAGTTGTATTTTCCAGCCTTCACATGCTTCTTCCATCTAGGCTTCCACTGTTGCATTGGACATGCATGGTACACAAATTGAAGTCAACACCTTGAGAGATTGATTTTAAAGTCAACACCTCTGGGAACCAACTTTCATTCAAATCAACTTTTAGAGGTGCAGGCTTTGAAGTTGAGACGTCAGGATGCTGATTTCACCTTTCCCTTTTGTAAGCTCCTAAATAATTCAGCAACTCAGCTATTGAACAAAATCTTTTTTTCAATATTATACATACAAATTGAGAAAAAGGATTCGTTTTATATTTACTGTCAATAGAATTTTTTAACTTATTTACTTTTAATTTATATTTAATTTTTTAAATATTTATTCGAAGAGACATGACAATATTTCACACCTTAAGAATTTTTTTTAACTTGACTACTGTACAAACATAATTTTCCTTAAAAGCGAATGGACATAGGGACAAGCAAAATCCGATTTGATTCGAAAAATTCGATAAAAAATTCAAGTTTTGAATTAAATAGTTCGAGTTATTTGAGTTAATCGAGTTATTCGAAGCAACTCGAATAAAAAATTAAGTTTTTCGGTTTAACTCGGATACAAATTACACAATTCGAGTTATCCGAATAAGAAAAAGTAAAACTACGTCATTTTGATAAATGTTTACCCTTTCTAAAGTTAAAAGTCAAAACCATTAAGTTAAAAGGTAAAATTATATCATTTTGATAAATGTTTACCTATTAAGTTAAAAGGCAAAACCATTATATTGTTAATGTAGTTAAATAATCTTGTACTTCGTTTATTAGTTAAATAATCAGTCCATGTAAACGCAACATTGAGTATAAATAATAAAATTCGTTAACTCGACTCGACTCGATTCGATTCGGTTCAATTCGAAAAAATTTCAAATTGAACTCGATTGTAAAAGTAGGATTTGTCAACTCGACTAATTCGAAATTTTTTGACTTGATTCGACTCAACTCGATCGAATACTCATCCCTAAATGGACAACATTCCTATGGGTTTTTTTTTATAAAAATAATACAAAAAAATATTATATACTAAAATAATATATTCCCCCTTTATTTACTAAAATGGTACACTTGGTGGAGTGGTGCCATTTGGGTAGACGGTAACACTGTTTTTTTTTTACACAAAAATAAATTTTTTAATATGAAATAAATAAAAAAATATTTACATAATGAAATTAAAAACAATACTGATATGGGTGGTGCCTACCTGATAGGCAGCACCTAGTCTCAATGTTGCTGCCTCCAGCTGTCCCTGCTGCCTGTGTTGGTGTTGCTGCGAGAGAGGCAATATGAGGCCCTTAAAATGGTCCCGAAACACACAAAACACACACACAGTAGAAAAAAAAAATCAAAGAAAGAAGAAGAAGAGGGAGGGTGTTAGAACGACAGCAACAAAGAAGGAAGGAAAGGAGAGAAAAGAAGAAGAAAAATATTGTTTAGGGTTTGATTATTATTTAAATTTTTGTATTATTCTTGAAAAAAATCCATTTAAATGTTATTTAAATTTATTTAATTAAAAAAATTATTTATTTATTTGAATAAACATTCGTGTTGACATTTAAAACTCATTCTAATTATCACATCGAACTGTCATTTGAAAAATAAATAAATCTTTATGACAAAATAATTATATCGTAATAAAGAGATAACATAAATAATTAAAACATAACATTTTAAACCTAGATAATTAAAATATAATATGAGGGAAACAAATATTAATAAATTTATGAGTTTAAATAATTGATTCTACCCTTTTTAACTACAGTCGTTATACCAAAATTGAAAGATAAAAGTCAATAAGTAATAAAATATAAATCTTTTTTCTTTGAAATTGTTGGGAAAAGAAAACATGGTAATATATATTGACATTTATAAGATTGTTGATTCAAAGTTGGTGAGATCCGTGCTTCTTTTAGTTTTTCGGTGGATCACTTTTATTTTATTTATCATTAAATTACCAAAACATACATGTTCGGTTCAATTAATTATGTCCAATAATTTCTACTTATTTTGGGTAGATCAAGTTTAAGTTTGTTCGTATTTCAAATTTCAGTATACATAATAATTTATTTTATCTTATATATATATAACCCAATTTATTAGATTATTATTGTGATGCTTACATAAAATTTTGTTAACTTTGATTTATTATAATTTTGATATAATAATATTTATAAATAAATATATATTTAAATAGATGAAAAATATGTTTCTACTGTATTAAAATTTTAAAATAATTTTTTTAAATATTAAAATTTTAAAATAAAAAAATATTTTTAAATTTTAAAAATGACAAATTAAAGAAAAAAATAAAAAAAATAAAAAATATTTTAATATTTTAAAAAAGGAACATTAAAATGTAGTTAATTGTCTTTCGTGATAATTATTTTTTAAAAAGTAAAAAAGAAACATAAATGTAGTAAATATTTTAATATATTTTTCATCAAACAAAACTCTTATATTCGATATTTATATTTTAATAAATTATGAAATAATTTTTTAATATAAATTTAACACTTAACCCGCAAAATGTAAGAGTAAATTCAATACTTAAAATTTAAATTTATCAATATATATCAAGAATTTAAATTACTTGATGTAATAAATTGTATTAATTACTTCTGACGGATTGATAATCTCAAATTTTTTTATTGCAGATATGAATTTGGATTCGTTAATTAAGGATGATGACCACATATCGGCAGCTGTATATATACAGGTAATAAATTGTTATTTGTTACATTATAAAAAGTTCATTTAATTTACGATATTAAACTAAGTTATATTAACTATATCGGTAATTTAATAATCTCAAGATGTGTACCGAAAATTAAGGGCTCGCGTGAATGGGATAAATTATGAATCGGAGAAACGCATCATGTCATACTTGACTGCAGCTGGATTTGGAGCTGCTTCACTGATCCGGACACTCGATTTGCGTTACGACTTAATTTTCGCTTTGGTCGAGCGGTGGCGGCCAAAGACCCATGTGTTTCACTTACCATGTGAGTGCACTATCACACTAAAGAATGTTGCACTACAACTTGGGCTTCCAATCGACCGGATGCCTGTTACAGGGTCATCGACGGTATCTGACCCGATAGCCCTTTGTGAAAGCTTATTGACAGTCTCACCTGGTGATGGTAAATCGAGATTCACGGGATTGAAGTTCACATGGTTGAGGGAAAGATTCCATCATCTACCAGCTGATGCCACCGAATTTGATGTGATATGTGCCGCTCGGGCTTATATATTGCACCTTATATGGGGTGTACTGATGCCGACGGCAAGTGGAAACAGAGTGCACATCATGTATTTGCCCCTATTGATCGATTTTAATTAAGCGAGTCAATATAGTTAGGGCTCGGCAATATTAGCGATGTTGTATCGTGAGCTTTGTCAATGCACAAAGCCTGCTGCTGTTGACATTTGCGGGTGTCTAATATTGTTACAATCGTGGGCCCTATGTCAAATGCCTTTCTTGGCTAATATCAAACACCTGCCATACGTTTTCCCACTTGTGAACAGGTGATAACATCTAATTTTTGTCCACAATTATTTGATTTTTTTGTATGTAAATTTAATGTAATAAGTTGTTTTCGTAGATGGCGTGGGAATCCGAATATCGGAAGGTCATTCATGGTTCCAATATATCGACAGATGATCGAGACACATGCGGAAAGATGATAAGTTATTCGTGACATGTAATTACATGAATCATCTTCATTTATTAATATTAATTTAGTCGTGTTACTATAATAATGTTATTTAAATTTGTAGTTCCTTTGGATGCCCTATTCAGTCCCTAAGGTGGCGACTACTGTTCCCGATTTTGCCCGCAGCCACTCGCACTTGTGGTGCATTGACGCACCAGTTATATGCTTTTAGGCAATCGAGTGGTACCATGGGGATCGAGTACTTTGGCAATTCGGGTACATACAAACCATCCCGAGAGACCCAGTTGATTTAGGAGATATTCATGGTATCGATAAAGAAGGGGAGATCGAGAATGGACTGGGGGCAAGTGCACAAAAGATACGTTGCGGATACCTCAACGTGACATGGATCACAGTTTTACTTTTGAGGTATCCGTAGAGTATAGACAATGGTATTTCCAGATGGGGAAATCATATATTTATGGTGGGCAAACAATGTTAGTCCCCCTGTTCATGCTACCACGTGGGCACCACTTTCAGCAGCTTGAACCTAAGCCGCAGTACAATTCGGAGCCTACGCTCGAGTCGGAGCGTAACACCGAGCCGACACTTGAGTCGTATCATCCAGGGTGGTCAGGGAATGCATATAACACGAGTTGGTCAGCGCACGAGTATCATTCAAAGTTTCTCAGATCCAATACTGATCAGTAGGATTCGAGATCGTCTTTTATGTTTGATATCTCCAGCCCGATACCACCACAATTCTTTACTCATTTCAGCCCGTTGCAGTACTTTACTCCTCCTTGCCCATTACCGTTGTAGAACTTTAGTCATGGCTCATCATCGTTAATGATACCCGAAAGTGCGGAAGACGATGACGTTGAACGTCATAAGCACCCGTAACGTGCTCGTCGACCACCACAATGTTTTACTCCTAGAACCACACCATCGAACCATCAAATGCGATGAGATAGGCCTTAGAATTAAATATGTTTATGTTTATGTTCTTATTTATGTTTATATATGCAAATATTTTGTATTTCTTTTTTCTACACAACAACTACTTATGATCGTTTAATGTCATTTGCTAGACATCATTAAATAAATTGAAACAAAAAAATTATTAAATAAATTCAAATTTAAACAGAATTAATTCCAAATTCAATCATAAACTTAATTAATTCCAATTGAAAAATGACCAATAAAAATAGTTTAAGTCTGGCCCGATCCGAATGACTGGCCAATATGGTAGGTTCGTTGGGGGCAATTACGTCGAGTATGCCTAGCTAGCCTACATATTCCACACAGCTTGCTCCCGTTTATTTTCTTCATAATGTTCATTCATTGCGGATTCTAGAAATATTTGGACGACCTTTCGGATTCCTTCACAAACCTCTATTCGGTATAAGCTTGAAAGTCGTCGGAGACACCTCCCATGTGGACAAGTCAGGCAGGATAGGGAACTCGTTTTCCCAAATACGTAATGTGCGCTGGAAAGTGTAAAAGGGGTCGATGAACTGTTCAACATTGAGCGACACTTTAGCACAAGCTGCAATAACATGTGCTTATGGATAACGAAGTGTATCAAACCTCCTACAATCGCAGTGTCTGTTCTGCAAATCAATCCCGTATGGCCTAGGCGGGATACCAAGTTTTCACCCAATTGTCTCTGTAACTTGAAATTGTTGAAATTGTCGTGAATATATTTCAACGTTCATCGTCTTCGCTTTCTGACGGTTTGCATCCATTACATTCCTGATTGCTTTGACAAAAATGTGTCCGGCGTTCATCTGGTCAATTTGTCGCGTCCCCATTACTGGCATCAAAGTAGCCAGCCTGTAGAATGTAGCCGAGAACATGGATGAAATCGGAAGATGTTGTATTCTTTTGAACACGTCGTTTACCGACTTTGCCATATTAGTCGTCATTTGACCATATCGATACCCGTCATTAAAACTTTGAGCCCATTACCACGGCTCCATGGTACTCAACCACTCTCGCAACGACTTGTTCGTTTCACCTTCCATCTCACGCTCAAGTCTGGTCATTTTTTACCGGAATCAGTGTGACTCTAACTTATACGCTGTAGGAATATTAAGAAAACATAAGTTACGCTCTCGAATTAAAACATAAAAAATATGACTTAAAACAAAATTTCTTTACCCATTCTTACAAGTCGTCTTCGTCAGTCTGCATTCTTATATTCTTTTTGAAAGTTGGTCGCAATGTGTCGGCTACAATAAACCGATCTCCATGGTACACCAGTACATCTAATGGCCGCAATAATCCCCTTCCCTCTATTGGAGATGATGCAAATACTATCGTTATGAACAACGTACCTCCGTAGGTTCGTCAAAAAGAATTCCAATGATTCCATATCTTCTTTGTCCACAATAGCAAATGCTATCGGGAGCATGTTCTGGTTCCCGTCTTAAGCCACCGCAATTAGTAGAATCTACGTATATTTCTCGTATAGCCAGGTCCCATCTACCTGGATAAATGGCTTGCAGTGAGGAAATGCTCTAACACAGGGATCAAACGTCCAAAATATATACTTAAAAATTCTTCTTCCTGGTTATAAGTTGTTATCCGGACCATAATAAGGTCGTGTCACTAACTCAATCGCAATCTTAGGCATGTATTGTCGCATTGCGACTATCCACCATTGCAGCTCATTGTATGATGCATCCCAATCACCGAACAACTGTTCCATTGCCATATGTTTCGCAATCCATGCTTTTCAATATGAAACTCAATAATGGAATCGTTCTTGCATCTCGACAATCAGTGTAGAAACTTTGATGGTCAGATCGTCCTTCACCATTGGCATGATATGTGTGCAGATAGTTTTGAAATCAAGTTTCCGGTGATATTCTGACAAATGTGTTGAACTGCATGTGTGAGGGCCAACAAATTTTCTTATCTCCTGTTTTTGCGACTTCTGGATAAATGTAGCTCGTACCCGCCAATTGCAACCTTCTGTCCAACACTCTTCAAAATATAATGTCAGTTTAGACACAACGACTTTGTAGTCCACTGACAAATTCATGCTATACCGTTTAATGGCAAATACACACTCTTCCTTCGAGTTAAACCTTTGACCAACGAACAACTGTTCAGGTTCTGGTGTTAGTACCAATCGGTGAGCAGGCATTATATCAGGGTACTCTTCGAAATCGACTGTATATGCCACATCAGGGTCTATAAGTGACATGTGTGCCCCAGTAGGATAATTGTGCATCACAATACGTTGACCATCTGAGACCTCGTCATTCAGGCCTTCCTCATTGATATCATCCAAGACCTCGTCCATGTTGGGATCACTATCAATATCGTTCTCGTGATCAGAAAGATCACTACTATCATATCCATCATCACCATCTGCATCATTATCGGGTGCAACATTAAGATCGATACTGATCCCACTGATCCCGCGAGCTACAGATTGATTATCAACGTAGGATGTCGGAGCCATCATACTTAACGGAGTGGGATCTTCAGCTCTCTCAACATCAATTAGCTCAGCAAATAACTGAATCAGTGCATTTTCATTACTCTGATTCCCACAATAAAGAGTGATCATTGTCTCAACATCTTCATCCTCTACGAGTTCCATCTCGGTAAATTTGATAGGATCTGTTGAAACTGGAAAATTATATAAAAGTTTTGAGATCCTTCTCCCACAACGTCTAGCAATTCTTTCACTAATCTTTGCCTTCATATTATCCACCGAGACATTTTTACTAAATCTCATTGCTAGTTGTTGACGACATTCAAATACACATCCAATTGTTGTTGTCAAAATTTTTCTATCGAAATAAATGCATACGAAAAATTGATTTTCCATCTGTTAAAAGAAAAAATAAGGTTTTTTACACAAATAATATAATTTTTTTTATTATAAATAGAGTTACAGTTAAAATTTTCTGCTAATCTTTTGATTCCTTTCCTTCTTCAAAAATTTTGCTTCGTTTCATTCTTAAAAAATTTGCTGTTAAAATTTGCTTCTCTTCTTTTCTTCTTTTGCTCAATAATTTGTGTTTAAACTGATCTGATGAGGGATTTAAATAGTTTTGACAAAGGCACCACTAGTGCCGCCTACCCAATAGGCACTATTGGTGCCACCTATCCCAAAGGCACCACCTGTCAAATTTTAATTTTATTTAATTTAATTTTCTTTTTTTAATATAAAAAAATATAAAAAATTAAAAAAATTAGCACCACTCACCTACGTGTACTATTTTGGTAAATATGAGGAGTATTATTTTAATAAATAAATATTTTTTATATTATTTATTTAAAAAAATTTGAGTTAGTCTTATTGAATATTTAATTTAATTTTTCAATTTTATATTATTATTTTCTTCAATTCTTATAAAAAATATTTTTTTACTTTTTTAATTTTTTATAATTTGAATGGATTAAAATATATATTTTTATATTATTTAAGTTATTAATTTTATTTTTTGTATTATATTTTTATGTATAATTTTTTTATTATTTATGTAAAAAACTCTAAAAAATCGGATATAAAATACAATGTGAGGTTGGTGGAGCCTGTCAAGTAGGCACTTTTGGTGCTGCCTGTTAAATAGGCACCATCTCACTGTACCACTTCCCTATTTAAATACCGGATTTATACTTGTTTAATATTAAATAAATAAAAAAATTTTCTGTCAGACATCACAGTGATGCTGCCTACTCAAATGACACTACTTCCTCCAAGTGTACTATTTTGATAAATAATGAAGAGGATATATTATTTTGATATATAATATTTTTTATATTATTTTAATAAAAAACCGCATTCCTATCCTTGAAATTTGCAACCTTGAAAACTGAAAATAAATTAATTACAGGGAAAAACTATAGAGGGATGGATAATATTGTGTTAAGTTGCTGAAATGGCCGAATATAAGCCTTACAATTCCAAAGGCAGGTAAACCCAAACTCAAATTAGACTTCCCACCTTGCTTTCCAACTTCTAGAACCCTCCACTCTCTCCCATAAACCTCCCTCACTTCCTTCAGTAGGGTTTTTAGTTTCCATTCCCTGTTTTTCTCTAAACCCAAAATTTTATCTTCTTGGCCTTCTCTCTATTTCTCTAGGGCTTTGATTTGATGGCTCCAGTTCTAAGCAGAAGCTTAGCTATTCCGTCTTTAGCCTCTCTCCCTTTGACAAACCCCAACAAGGCCTTCAATCTCAGAACCGCTTTTCAACCTCCAAATGCCCTCAACAAGGCCTTCTCTTGCTCTCGATTGAGGTGGAAACTTGAGAAGAGAAACAACCGGATAGCGGTTCGATGTGAGGCTTCAGCTGTAGCTGAAAAAGAGGCCGAAGAGACCTCCGGGGAGAAATTTGAGTACCAAGCCGAGGTGGGTTTCTTTTGCTTTCCCTGGGTTTTGCTATCCTGTTTCTGCTTTTGGTGGAATATTTAGGGATTTACGTGGTTGTTTTATGAGAAAATTAAGGGAAAATGATGTTTGCCTGATGTATTACGACACTTGAAAAATACACTTATTATTAGATAAAGCTTTGGTTGGCTAAAGGTAGGTGCTTGTTTACATTGAAAGTTTTTACCCTATATTTTCTATTCTGAAATTAGTAGTTTACAAATGGTTGCAGGTTAGTCGCTTGTTGGATTTGATTGTTCACAGTCTATACAGTCATAAAGAGGTCTTTTTGAGAGAGCTTGTAAGGTGAGTATATTTATTTCCTGCTAAAACCATGCTTTTTTTTTAAACGAAGAAGCACATTACTTTTAGTTTAGTTGGTTTTCTGTTCGGACGATTGACAAAGTTCTGTTCTTGTGTTCCAGTAATGCAAGTGATGCTTTAGATAAGCTTAGGTTCTTAAGTGTGACTGAACCCTCTCTGCTTGGAGATTCGGGAGAACTAGAGATAAGCATCAAACCTGATCCAGATAATGGGACTATCACTATAACGTATGTTTTTTTATCACCTTCTTGGAAAAATTGATACGAAGAGGACTTAATTAAAATAATAATTTTATTTTCAGGGATACGGGGATTGGAATGACCAAAGAAGAACTTATTGACTGTCTTGGAACAATTGCTCAAAGTGGTACTTCCAAATTTCTTAAGGCTCTTAAGGTAATTTCTTTTGTATTTTGTAAATAACTCTCTCCTTTTAGCAAATAAAGAAAAAAAGTGTTTTGGTGACTTGCTTAGCATCTCATTATTTGTAGGAAAATAAGGATCTAGGGGCAGACAATGGTTTGATTGGGCAATTTGGTGTTGGATTCTATTCTGCTTTTCTTGTTGCTGAGAAGGTAACATGCTGTCATCTTAAGGATAACCTGTATCATCATCTTCTGCTTCATGTATGAAGCCTTTTCATCCAATAATTTTCAAGCTAATTGGGTTGCTTGTTTATATGTTTCTTGAACAGGTTGTTGTGTCCACAAAGAGTCCAAAGTCAGACAAGCAATATGTTTGGGAAGCTGTAGCAGACAGTAGCTCCTATGTGATTAGGGAGGAAACTGATCCAGAAAATCTTCTAGTCCGTGGTACACAGATTACACTTTATTTAAGGGTACTCTATCTGTTCATTCTTTTTCCTCTTTTACACCCTATTTGAATGTATTTGCATTTGTATGTTTGAAAATATTAAAGGAAGACAATAAATAGCATTGAGATTTTAATGTAGTGTTTCATGTTACAAATACAATTGCCTTAGAAATTTCAGGTTCTTCAAATGTTCAATTCTTCTGAGTGCCAAATGTCTAAGATATTGTTCTCCTGCAGTCAGATGACAAGTATGAATTCTCAGATCCCATCAGAATTCAGAATTTGGTGAAGAATTATTCCCAGTTTGTTTCTTTCCCAATCTACACTTGGCAAGAAAAGTCGAGGACAGTTGAGGTTAGTGTGCATATTTATTTTCTAATTTGGATATAGTTCCTTCCATCAGCACTGTGCTTTAGGCTCTGGAAACAATTTGCAACTATCAAATTAATTCTTGTTCCTCCTGCACCATTCCCTCATGACACCTCAGATTATTTCTGTGCTGATCCTTTTTCCTGATCTCATATCCGGTGACAAAGAGTCACTCTGTTTTGTTATAAGCACTTCAATTCTGAGCACATTAAAAGTTAGCTCTTAACCATTCTTTACTATATTTGAATCTTTGAGCAGGTAGAGGAGGAAGAACCACCAAAAGAAGGAGAAGAAAACCCAGATGTAACTGTTCCATTGCTTTTTGATATTATTGTAGCTAGCAAACTATCTTCTCGGTAAATGTGGTGTTATGGTTGGCTAATGTGATTGTTGGCAGGAAGTGAAGAAAAAGAAGACGACTAAAACTGAGAAGTATTGGGACTGGGAATTAGCAAATGAAACAAAGCCAATATGGGTGAGTTTGGTCTTGTCTTCTCAACAATATGCAATTTAAGATGCTCTTTTTCTGAAGAATGTTACTGTATTTCCCATATAATTTTATTGTTACAATCATTATTTATGTCTTTTTTTGGGGTCTGTTGTAGATGCGAAATCCTAAGGAGGTTGAAAAAGATGAGTACAATGAATTCTACAAGAAGACATTCAACGAATTCTTGGATCCACTTGGATATACTCACTTCACAACAGAGGTATGCATGTGACCATAGTTTATAAATTGAGTTCCTATGAGTAACTAGAGTCATAAAAGTTTCCTTGAAAATCATGCAGGGTGAGGTGGAGTTTAGGAGTGTTTTGTATATTCCTGGCATGGGTCCTCTAAACAATGAGGATGTAGTAAACCCAAAAACAAAGAACATACGTTTGTATGTGAAACGTGTATTTATCTCAGATGATTTTGATGGAGAGCTGGTAAGCTTTGACCTACTCACCTGATACTCTGTTTTTACAATATTGGCTTTTGCAAGAATGACTTGAGGGAGCTTATAATGGTTCTTTGCATTGAATAACATTTGGATAACCAAAAAATGTTATAACTAAAATTTTTTGGCCTGGTTTGATGTCTCGTTCTCCATCCATTTCTTGCATGTTTATGATAAATCCGTTAAAAGATTCTTTGAAATTTTCAATTAGAAAATTATTTCTGCATTCTACTTGTAAGAGACAATCAAGGATAAATTCTGGATTTTCACAATAATTTTTGGAAAAGGATTGTTTAATTTCTTTTACTTTATTCCCTTGTTTCAAGTGACTAAATTATGTAATTTGCATGTGTGTGATGAAAGATATAGTCTTTCCTTGTGTTGGTAGCTTGTTTTATCAAGCTTTAACTTGTACTTGAACTGAATGTTACTTTGCAGTTTCCACGATACTTGAGCTTTGTGAAGGGTGTTGTGGACTCGAATGATCTTCCACTTAATGTTTCTCGAGAGATCCTCCAAGAAAGCCGTATTGTAAGATTAATTTTTTCTTTACTTCTTTAATCATATTTTCTTTCACATGTAAAATTATCCTTGGTAAATCCTTATTCTCAGTTTAGGGTCTAGGAGCAACTCTGTTAACTATTTAGCAGTTATTGTTATGTTGCCATATTGACTATATTATGGTTTTTGTTTATTAGGTGAGAATTATGAGAAAGAGGCTTGTCAGGAAAACTTTTGACATGATTCAGGAGATTTCTGAAAGTGAAAATAAGGAGGTATATACTGTGATAGAACCTTAATTTGTTTTTCACCATTGCTGACTTAACTTTGTCTATTAACTTGGACTATGGTTAACTTGATTACAGGATTACAAAAAGTTCTGGGAGAACTTTGGCAGGTTCTTAAAGTTGGGATGCATTGAAGACTCTGGTAATCACAAGCGTATAACACCATTGCTTCGGTTTTACACATCAAAAAGTGAAGAGGAATTGATCAGTTTGGATGAGTATGTTGAAAATATGGGTGAGAATCAAAAGGCTATTTATTACTTGGCAACTGACAGCTTGAAAAGTGCCAAGACTGCTCCATTCTTAGAGAAGCTGGTTCAAAAAGACATTGAGGTATGTTTTTATATTCGGCATTGGATGTGTAAGGGTCAAATTAAACATGGCTTCAGGTCTTTAGTTGGCCTCATGGCATTTGAAGTAGTTCCAATTTATGCGTGGATAAAATTGATAAGATATTGCCTACTGAACTACTTGAATCATCTTCAGATTGTCTTATATTTGGAAATCTCATGAAAAAGCTTAAGAATAGAAATTAGGGTGATAGGATGGCAGAGATTTCCTTTATTCCTTTCATTATTTATATTGGATTAATCAACTTATTTATCCAACCAAAGAAGTAGGCAAGCCTACATATAATATAACAGACTGCTTAGCAGTGAAATAAGGACTGTCAAAACAAAAATACTACCGTTAAATCAAATTATTTATTCTTGTTATCCTAAGCACATTTTTTTCTTTCCTTTTTCCTTCTTAGTAGCTGATCTGGTTTCTTTGCATTATAACCAATATAAGCTTCTTTCTTTTAGGTTCTCTATCTAGTTGAGCCTATCGATGAGGTTGCCATCCAGAACCTGCAGACCTACAAAGAGAAGAAATTTGTTGATATTAGCAAGGAAGACTTGGAACTTGGTTGGTGTTCATGGTTTCTTCTCTTATTTATTTATTTATTGGTTTTTTTTTGGGGCGGGGGGGAGGGGTTATCTTCCTTTGGCTGCCTTGCTCTTCATTTCAGATGGCTTTGGTGTGAATCTAATGGAATTTGTTATTACACCAGGTGACGATGATGAGGTAAAAGAGAGAGAAACTAAACAAGAGTTCAATCTTCTCTGTGATTGGGTAAAGCAACAACTGGGAGACAAGGTGGCCAAAGTCCAAATTTCTAAGCGACTAAGTTCATCACCTTGTGTGCTTGTTTCTGGCAAGTTTGGATGGTCAGCTAACATGGAAAGGTGAATGATTTTATTTTATTTTTGTTTCTCGCCATAAGTCCAACATGCACTAAATCATTCCTCAACTAATATTTTCATTATGCAGGTTGATGAAAGCACAAGCGCTTGGAGATACAGCAAGTTTGGAGTTCATGAGGGGAAGGAGGATCCTGGAGATTAATCCAGATCATCCGATTATTAAAGACTTGAATGTAAGACCATTTTAGTTGAACTTGATTGCAGATATTCTAGCGTAGCATTCTTTTAATTAGTTTGTGCAGAACTAGGTATGTTTGATAGAACAGTTGAAACATATCTTGGGACCACAGGGACCCAAGAAAGCACAAAGTTGAATGGCTGCATTACACTTGACAATATTAGTTCAGATAACTGCAGACTGCGTTTAAATTATATGCACTTTGTTTAAGCCGTAGCGGTAAAATATTGATTGTTAGAAGTGTATTACGAAAATTTATATATCAAGACTTGCTGTCCTTGATTTTTATTAATTCAATGATGGCCATTAGGAAATTAGCCTTTGTCTAATTATGATGTTAATTTCAATTAATTTTCTTTGCAGGCTGCTTGCAAGAATGCGCCTGAAAGCAGTGATGCTAAGAGAGCAGTTGACTTGTTGTATGATACAGCATTGATCTCCAGTGGTTTTTCTGTAAGTGGACAGAATCATTTCTTTTGTTCAGCCAACATTTTTGCCGATATTTATCGTTTATGTACCATAATCTCTTACGTCCCTCTTTAATCATGCACAGCCTGACAGCCCTGCCGAGTTAGGTAACAAGATATATGAGATGATGGCAATGGCACTTGGAGGAAGATGGGGTAGATCGGAGGATGATGAAGTCGAAGCATCAGAAGTTAGTGCTGCTGAAACTGATACCAATGCGAGTGAAGCTTCAGAGAACCAAGTGATTGAACCATCGGAAGTAAGGACAGAGAGTGATCCTTGGCAAGATTAAAGTGTCGTGTAAAATTTAAATAAAAATTTTCCTGTATTATCTGATTGCTATTAACAAATTAATCCAGAAGGAAAGAGAGAAAAGTGGGTTCGGTTGGGGAAGATGAGGAGGTTAGTGATAATGGCTGTTCCTGTGGTGGATGAAAGTTACTTATACGTGATGATTTTAATTTTTAAAGCACCCAAGTAAAGTTGTCTTTTGAGTTGCTGTTTTTCCTTCACTTGGATGATAATGATGGCTTAAATTTCGAGGAGTTTTGCTACGTCGCCTGAAAATAAAGAGACAAAAGTCAACTAACCAGCAGCTAATTGACATATTTAGGGATTCTTAACGGACGATCCAATGAAATTGTCTGTACTAAATGTGTAAATCGTAGTTGATTAGTGGGGCAAGTGTCAGATATAAAAACAAACAACTCTTTTAAAGTTGGACTGTGTGAACAACATTTTAGTGGGTTTATGGGGCAGGGACACAGCCGGCAGCAGCAGTTGTTGACATTATAAACGTTCTTTTCAACGTCCAAACGTCTTCCTGAAGACACCTTCCTCTGTTGGCAACTTTTGAGTGTCTTCAGGCCGGTTCGTAGATAGCTTGTAGCTATTGTCTGCCGCTTCCCTTTAAGCCACTCGACATGCCTGCAACTAATGAATCTGTAAAAGGCATAGAATTCTGTCAAAAAGCATAACATTTGAGCGTATTATATATATATATATATATATATTATGCTTTCAGTCGTAAGCGCCAGGCAAAACTGCCAAATTACATTCAGCTTCTGATCTATTTGTTTAATCTCAAATTCCTAATAAAATAAGAAATTGTTGAATTAGTTCAACTTCAAATAAAGAATTACATCATGGACAATGCCGACATCCGGCGTATTCAAATACAGGCTTTTGTACTGACATATAACACCGGCTTTTCTAATACAGGCTCATTCATTCAAAAAGCAGGATCTTATCCAATCATTCCCTGTTCCAACAGACAATGGCTTCTTTCTCAATAGAAGATTTTGTTGGTGATGGGGTTCTCAAGGAATTGATTCCAAAGTTATTAGAAGAAGGTTGGGATGACGTCCCAACTTTAAAGATCATGACTGCAGAGGATATGGATGCAATCAACTTGACACAACATCAAAAGGTTAAAAATCTTTTCACCTCTCTATGCAAAGTAAATTATCACCATGTATTCTTATTTCTATGTTATTCAGGATGCTCTGGAGATCAGAACGTACCTTCATGATCGAGCTCTGATGCAATATGGAGATAAGTTAGAGGCCTCCAGGAAAGGCGTACCTGAGCTCCTTAACTTAAGCACCCAGGATCTGTCTTCGCAATTTGGCATGAAAAGGGGTCACATTGCACGTTTCACAGATAGAACCGATAAATGCACTGATCCTCTACCCAAATCTTATGACCTCCCTGCAAGGAAAGTCACAGTTACACCATCTAGAAGTAACACCATTTACAAAAGGCAAACCATAAGAAAATCCTTCGGCAAGAGCAGCATAAACAATGACAGGTCGCTGGAAGAATCACTGGCTGAATTCAAGATTAAAGATGGATACATATTTAAAGGGATTGTTGCAGCAGGACCAGCTGAGCCTCGAGTATGCGGTTGTGTTCAACCTCCTCCTGTGGTTGACACTGTGGCACCTTACTCTGCTATTGAAAACATATCAGTTCAGAGACTAACTCCTGAGTATAAGATTGGAATGGAGCGTTTGGTGAAAACCAAGACTCCACCTATGAAAGCTTCAGAACTGTGGGGAGATAAGCCGGCTGTTCTCCTATGCATTCGACGGCCAGGGTAATGTCACCCATCATATCCCACCAATTCCTTTAACTAATCCATAAAATAAAAGCACAATCGTGATATATTTAGTGATAAGAACTGAATGTCTTGCATAGTCACTCGTTGATATGTTTAGATGAAAGTAACCATTTATTTTACTGACATGGAAACTATCATAAATCTTTTGCCACATGATTACAGGTGCATTATGTGCAGAGCTGAAGCTCACCAGCTCTATGCCAAAAAGCCAATATTTGATGCACTGGGAATTCAAATGTTTGCAGTTCTTCATGAACATATGGAATCAGAGGTGCCTGGTATACTTTAATTCAAAATATTTCTCCAATAAACTCCTATTTCATTTCCTCAGTATCAAATCTTGATGCAGATTAAAGACTTTTGGCCACGCTATTGGGGCGGGGTTGTGATCTTCGACCGAACAATGGGATTCTTCAAAGCTCTTGGAGGTGGGAAATTACTTAAAGACAAGTTTCTATCAGGATTTGTGTTCAACCCCAGGGCTATTGCAAATTATAAACGTGCAAAATCCATGGGAGTAGAACAAAATTTCAAAGGAGAAGGAGAAATTAAGGGTGGCCTTTTTATAGTTGGTCGAGGAGGAACTGGAATAGCTTACCAGTTTATAGAGAGGAATTTTGGAGATTGGGCTCCTGTAGCTGAAGTTGTAGAGATTTGTGCTCGATTACAAGTAATTGCTATGAACTCTCTTAATTCCAAATCATGGTATCACTAATTATCATCCAATTAACGCAAACCAACTTTTGTTTCTTCAAAATGGTGCAGAATCAACAGCAAGATGGAGGAGATTCTAGCAGATCACCGCAAGAACACAAGTGAAGTGCTTCCTCATAGTTCAAACTTTCTATCCTTGTTGGCATAAACAAAGTGCATGCAATGTTCTCAGTCTATTAGTATGAAATTAAGAATACCCTCTACGGATTGGATTGAAATTTTTCTTTTTGAGTAAAACGCAATTCGATGATTCATAATAATAAAAATTTGAGTGAAACAATAATTATGTACCTTCTCAAAGGATCAAAAACATTTTTTCTCTTCTCCCTCTACATGGAACTCTTCATTGCAATTTTTTCTAACACACTCTGCCTTAGAATACATATCCATCAAAGGGCAACCCCCACTAACACATATGATCCAAACCCAAATTTTACGATCTGCTCCCTGAGCATATCATCGATTGGGGAGTGGATTTTCTTTGGTTTGGTTGCCGATTTGAGTGCAGATTTTTAGTAACCAACAGTAGTGGTTTTGGCCCTCTTGTCACTTGTAAACTTCGAACTTGCATATGGATAGAAAAAATAGTAACATTAATTTTTATATCCATTTCGAGGATTTTACAAATAATATAAATTTAAAAGTTAAAAAAAATTGAAAAATGAAATGGAAGACTAAAATAATTTTTTTTTATAAAGTTGACGAGTAGACAAAACTCTGAATATGAAATGTAGAAAGAATATAAAATATAAAAAAAAGTAAATATTACATATTTTTAATGATGTTAAATTTAATTAAATTATTTGATATTTCACATTTCGAGTTTAAATGCATATCATTTTCAATTTAAATAATTTGAAGTTTTTCAAGTTGAATTATTGATGATTGGTCCCTAGCATACTATCTTGAAATGGCCCTACAAGGTTAGGTCCTAACACCCTCCTTATAATATGTCTACGTTCTAATTGATTTGGTTGCAAGGAATTCTTGGATTTTTTACTTGAAGCTTTTCAACTCATGCTCTCTCCACTACCTAATCTCTTCTTAACCTTAACTCTCTCTGCTCATCTCATCACTTACTTTTTGTGATTCTTTTTAAGCATCAAGCGGACCCTATCGGCTTGCCTCCACATTCCACTGCTAATAATTGCTTTGGTTGACTGGTTATAACTTGCATATGAAGGATTTTAAGTTGCTTGCATGGAAGACAGGATCCACTTTCATCCACTTGTAGGAAGCATTATTGACTTTGTGGGCAATTCTATCTTGTAGGAAGCATTATTGACTTTGAAAGGACTATCATAGGTTAAGGTCATAGACAGAAATCATGAATTCTATATTTGTTGATCTTGGAATATAAGTGTTCACAATAATATTCTTTTTGAACAAAACTATGAGATCCAATGGATTAAATTAGAATTTTTATGGTTCAAAATTCTAGTAAGGCGAGACTGATGGAGAACCTTGCTTCCCACTGCTCCATTACAAGAAAAATGAAACGAAATCTGCATTTCCCAGATGTTTGCTTCGTCCATGGCCTTGCTCCAAATAGCTAGAATACGGTGCATGACTTGACTATTATATTATATTATATTATATTACATGCTGTTGGGCTTGACTGTCAGACATATTATTGCACTGGAATATAATTTATTACTATTATCATCTAAACAAATGAAGCATAGAATAGATTTGCATCTCATATCCTGGGAGGATCAGAATTGTATGTCGAGCTCAATG
This sequence comes from Kokia cookei, assembly GCA_039519145.1. Lineage (NCBI taxonomy): Eukaryota > Viridiplantae > Streptophyta > Magnoliopsida > Malvales > Malvaceae > Kokia > Kokia cookei. The sequence continues at coordinate 31,043,433 of CM076901.1, forward strand.
TCAAATATAAAAGATGACATGACAGGAAAAGGATAAGACACTCAATCCCATTGTTTATTAGGACATCTTCCCATGATTTCTTGTCCCCTGCCTTCCTGCACTATTCCATTCCTCTTAAACATATTACAGATTTCCATGGACTTCAAGGAATCAATCTTCTGACAAATTCCAGTGTTTAATTTGGTCTTGGTAAGGAATAACAATTTTAATTCTCCATCTTCGTTTCCCTTTGAACTTTTCCTTTTTTTGATGCATATTCGGACATTATATCCTTAATAAACAAATGCATATATTGCATCTATGAAGTGAACAAATTACTTCTCAGAGAAACTGCAAATTACAGGAGATCATCTAATACGACTAGATAAAAGCATTGAACTCCTATATCACAAAAAGCTTCCCATAATCAATCTATACATTCTAATCCACCTTACCCCCTGACTAGGACACCAATACATTCCCATAATCAAAGGACTTCCATTTCTGTCTCACAATACGAGCACAGAAGGAAGACGGTGACAGCAAATTTATACTTAACCTTCGAGACAGTGGTTCGCATTCCCTTGGCTACCTTCATGAATGCTTGGCCTATATGTAGTAAGTAGTGGAGCTATAATGAATTGCCTGGCATAGAGTGATAGGCACTTAAGGATCAAAGTTCTACTTTCGTATTACCGGATGGTCGTGGCCCTGCAAAAGCATTAGATCAATTTCAATCAGATCCGAGGACATTTGGCCTACGAGATAGGACATTAATAGAAGGGGAGTAATACCATTTACATCAAGGCTGTCAGAAGGAGCACTGGTTCCATAGTTCATTTGAACAACATTGTGGAGCTCATCCTCCCATGCATTTGAGTGCTGGAACAAAATATAGAAAGTTAATTTTGTAAAACTCACAAGCTCATGATGTTAAGCAGATAAATTTTTTCACATTGCCAACCCTTCAAAAAGATGTTAAAAGACCTACAGAAAATGAAGGAAAACCTGATTGGGCTCCTTCAATCCTCCAGTCATTGATGTCAACTGAGAACTAAGAGCTCTATGAATAACATCAGAACTATTCCCTATAACAGGAAGAGGAGCTTGAACAAGTCCAGGTTGAGACGGATGCAATGGAGGATAACCCATAGATAAATCTGGTGAAAATCCCAGAGACGAAGAAGGGCCAGCTCGCGATTGAATAATCTGTAATCAATGAAGACAGATGAGATGCAGCACATGTAGACATGAGGGATTGTTAAACCTATGCCTCATCAACTTACATCTTTTGCAAGAAGCGCTTCTATATTAAAATCCAGCCTCGGGTTAACTGTCGCAAGTTTCATTGACAGAAACTGCAAAAAGGAAGAAAATAAAATGACGTTCATTAGAAATTCTAAAGGGTAAATGCAAAATGAGTGAAAATTATAGTATGAAAATTTCATAGATGACTAGATATTCAAACTGTGAATCCATCCATCAATTATCGGATGCAAGGCGGTCATGATTATACTACCAAATAAGCCCTGAAGTTGTAACAATATTTACTTTCTTTTTAGTTTGCGTGTTGATAAAATTGTTTTAATAAGACTGAAGTGTCTACAATTCCATCATCACCAATTACACTAGATTACAAAGGGATGAAAATGGAAGTCATAAAATTCTGCTCCAATACCTCAACCTGCCGCTGAAGTGACTGCACATAGTTAATGATTTCATCTAGCATCACTGCCTTGCCTGTGACCTGCAAGAACCAATTAACTCTCACAATATAAACTAAAATATCTGTTGTGAATATTGCTGAGGAGTTGATTTGATTCTACTCCCTACGCTATAGGGTTGAAGATATCACACCTTGCTGCAACCAGGTACAAGGTCCTGAAGAAACTTCATCCTTTCACTGATCTTTTCTCTTCTTACCTGAGGTAATAGCCAATGAACTCTGAACTAAACAAGAAGGACGATCTCAATATTGCTAATTTTCAAAGAGTATTCCATACAAAGTTTACCCTTTCTGCAAGACTATGGCTGTTTGTTGCCTGGCCTCTTTGGGCTCTCACATGGATGTATTCTTCTTTTGGTGGATGAGAAGCTGGAGATCCTTGCTTCCCTGTAGTCTTATTGATCATCATAGATTGCTTCTGTTGATTTTCAGGACTATCCTTTGCAGTCTTAGTAGATGTTTGGCCTCCCTTAGCTCGATCAATCTCGGCATCCTGCCAATAAACTTAGCAATCAAGACTTTGACTATAAACAAAAATTTACAATGGATCAAGGAAACATTTTGATAACATTTTTACCAGTATACTCTTTTTTCTTTTTTTTGAGCTAAGACCCTTAAATGAAGGTTCACCACCTGTACCATCCAACGCAGATGGTTCATCTTGACACCCATCCTGACTGCTAATTTCAGCCTCATCGGATTCATTACCAGAACCACCAGTTCCTTGTTTTGCTTCTTCATTAGGCTGCACAAGACTTTCACTTTTCCTTTCATTCTCAAGCGGGCTTGCTTTAGCCCTATTTTCAACTCGCAACCCAGCATCCCTAGTAGCTTCAGTGGCATCCAACTTACTTTTCTGAGATTCCATAGCAGATACGGATTTCATCCCATTGACTGCAAAAATATCATCAGGTCCTTGCATCAACCCCACACCCCTATCATACAGACCCATAGGCTCAGGAACACCAAAAGGGTTCACCATATCACTAAAATTCCCCCCATTAAAGCTAGAGAACCTCGCAGCACGCTCAATGAAAGCTGAATCAGCTGGCAACTGAGATAGACTCTGTGCTAGAATCCCATTTGTATTTGGTAAAAAAATACCACCTTTCAACATCGAACTCACCGCATTCCAGCCCATATCAAATGGTCTATCAATACTACTTCTCAAAGAGTTAGGAAGTCCTTTTCCAATTTCCATTGCATTTGAAGAGCTTGCACCGTTTTGTACACTAATGTCACAAAATCCCATGTTTTGTGAATTAGATGGGTGCTCCCAAAGACTAGAACCAAATGAGTCTACCAATGAAGCAGAGGCACAAGAAGAACCAATAGCCAATGGATTAGTAGTAGGAACTAAATTCATACCAGCACCAGTGAGATTGGCACCACCAAACTGCCAATCTGATGACAAAACAGGTGCCTGGTAGTTTATGTTGTTATGCTCATCCCTCTTTTCAAGCTCATATTTATCCTTCTCACCTATATCCATCTCTCTTTCAACCAGAGTAGTAGAGGAAAACTCAGTCTATGCCTTCCTCCACAAGTATGTTTTAACACCTAGCCAACAACAGTTCCAAGTTAGGCTGATAAAAAGAAACTAAGCCTTAAGAATTGACCATTGCCTAAATATACCCTTATGACCATAAAAGAGACAGATAGAAAACAAATCACATGGGAAAGTGATTTAATCCTTTGACAATATATTGCGTCACATTAACTTTAACAACAAGCTTCAAGCTAAGTCCACAAGGAGACTGAAACTACAATATAAACAAGTTATAATCCTAAAAGGCTGAAATTCACCCACCCCAAAAGAAAGCCATAGAAACTGCTCAGAACAATTATCAAGGAAAACCCCACTTCATTTAATGAACCCCCCAACACCAGAAGTGAAATTATGTAGCAAAGATCCCCACTAGCTGGAACAGACAGTTTCCAAAGCAACAACTGGAAACTGGAATTTGGTAGTACCTAAATTTGCACAAAGAAAAAAAAAAGCTTTTTTCAAGACCAAAAAAAAGACGGAACATAACAGAGAAAAAAGGAAGTTCAAAGCAGAGCTGTAAGAAAGATATTAAAAGTCTACTAGAAGCAATCAATTGAACCAGAAAAAAAAGAACAATGATTTCACTACTATAAATAAAGTCACTCATTCAAAACCCTAGTCAAGAGTTGTAGCAGAGGAAACCCAGAAAGAGAGAGAGGGAACTCATATAAAAGTGTGGGAAGAGAAAGATACCCATTTCCAGATTCTGTGCTTACTTTTTGGTACTCTCTCTGCTCTCTCATTCAAGGCCCTTTTTTTTAAACACTCCAAGTCACACAGAGATTAGTTTTTTTCAATGATTTTGAGCTGTTCTTTTTGCTCAGCAACAGAGCAACTCTGCAGCAAAACAGTCAAAAAAGAAGCAGTGAAGAAAAAGTAATAAAGGATAGACTTTTCTTACTTCGGAGTTTAGATTTAGAGTAAGAAAAAAAGGGAATGGGTATTTGTCTACTTTGAAGAAGAGAGAAGAGGAAAGGCAAAGGTCCTGCATTTATAAACCACGCTTGCATCAAAAAGAGAGCTCTTTGATCATTAACCACCGCCACTGGCTTCCCTCAAACTCAAAGCTTTAATTTACTTGGTAAAATTTTAGTGATAATTATACCCATTTGAGCAACCAACTGACACTGCCAACTCTCATTAGAAGATTTTCTTTTCTCCTATTATTATTATACTTTAGATTATAAAAATATCTTGGGAGGAGAGCTTCAATATCTTTAATGGAGTTTTGTTTGAGCAAATCTCAAATTTAGATACCCATCCATATTGGAGGGTCCTGCAATCCAATGGACATAATAATTATTGCATTTTCTTTTCATTTTCATTTTCATTAACATCTTTCTCTATTTTGATAACTTCACTATCTTATCCACCTTTCCGCTGTGTTTTTCTTTGTAAAATGGAGAAGACAAATACTAGTAATGAAGCAATTTACATGGTGAAATTTGATGAATCACGTATTTAATGGTCGTTGAAAAGGCGGTCTCAATCGACGAAATGGACATGACAATGAAGGCGAACAGGTCCAAGTACAAGGATGTTGTTCTTATTGTGGCAACTGGCAACTGTGTGAAAACGATAAATAGGTATAGGGTAAGTGCAATATCAGAAATGTAGGTATCAGGTAAGTGGATGTGTTAGCTGCAATGGAGGCCAAGCCATCTTGCCAATTTGATTCTCCATTTAATTAAAAATAAATAAACAATGATTAACATTTACGACCATATTTTATAAAAATGTGTGTGGCCAAATATTATTTTACTACCTTATATTAGAGTTAGATGGACTACCCCTTTATCTCTTTCTCTAATGTCATTATTAGTTGGCATTGGGACTTACAATTCTCACAGACCTAAGCTTTTAGAATAATGGAATCTCTTTCACTCACTTTTAATTTTTAAGTTAAAAAAAAAAAAAAAAACTAATCTTTCCTCAACCCTAAGCACTATTAATTAATTTACCCATGTAATCTAAGATAATGATTTGTATTGATTGAGTTGCTTTTACTAGGTATGTTGGAGAAGAAAGCAACAAGGTAAAGTTTCTACATGCATACATACATACATACATCTAATTTCCCTCCATTTAAATATTATATAAAATTCCTTAACATTATCACTACAATAACATTAATGACATTGTGCTATAATCAGAGGTTAAAAGAGTTTTGAGTTTAAATTCCGTGTATTAATTTGATGATTAAAGTGTTTATCATTTCAGACGTGGTCTGAATTCGAGTTATCCTAATCGTCTTATTTTTAAGACTGTGTACTTATTTTATAATTCATTAAAAATAAACGAAAAATATATTTGTCGCAAAGAAAAATACAATGAAAATGAAAACAGATAAAAAGAGAATAAGAAATCCTACTACCAAACAATGGGCATCAGATTCCATGGTAAACAATTTCTCCAATTAGATAATAAGAGAGGTCAAGAAGCTGGCAAATGGGTTGTTGCCACCTGTAATTTTGTTGGAAGGGAAGCCTATTGATTTAACATTAAATATATTTCAATATAATAAAGCAGCAAAGAGTTGGGTCATGGTTGGCAATGGATCTCCTTTTGGGAAAAGGCAAAACCAGCAAAGCAAAGCACGTTTCAAACTTGCCATCATACCAATCTATGTATAAATATTATGCATATATATATGGTACTTGCATATTGTTAAGAATTATATCCATCTTTATCGTACGAATCTTGAAATATTATAGCTCATGTACCTGTTAGTAGAAAACAATGTTGATTTTTTTATTGTATTCATTACTACATTCATATGTACGTGTACCTAAGATCTATTTATATGAACTATGGAAAACTATTTATAAATAGTAGAATAAAAAAAAGAAAAGAAAAGAAAAGAGGAATCTTAATCTTTGACACTTTTATTGAAGATTGTTGGAGATTGTTTAACTTGAATCCGGTCACTCGTTAAAGAAATAACATACAGTGGTAAAATAAAGGATATGTGAGGGTTAAGATCTGAAAACTAGATTGAGGTTGCGATTGGGGGTGCAGGGACGAAACTCCCATGGTACGGACCGTTCAACACAAGTTGAATCTATATAGAATTATATTTATTCTATTCGACTTTGACTAGAATAGGGTTTCTCAACCCTTAAATAGGAGTAATCGAAACTCCTTTATCCGTGGTTTTTCTCGAGAGGGTTTCCACTTAAGTTGACCATATCCTTAACTAAGGGTGGGTTTGGATGGACGGTGTATTTACCTGCGGTTAGTATAAAAACAACAATGGCAGTAAAACTAAATATTGTAATGATACGGTAATTTATTGGTAAGTGTTTACTTCCTCAAGAAAATTTGTAGGAGTGATGCTTGTAACAATCTATGTATGTATTGGCAAAGATCTACTTCCTACCAATCATATATATGAGTTGGTTGTAAAAGAAAATGAAGCATATAGAGAATATCATTTTATGATTGATCTCTAAACCTAAAAGCTTGATTTTCCATTATAATGCAAAGCAATGTAGTATAAGGTAAAGCTATAGTGTGTGAACAATTATTCACAATGACTTTGAGAAGATGATGTGAATGGTTGAGAAAGTTGGATGAATATGTCAGTTTCAAAGCCTGAAAAAAATGAAACGATAAAGTCTTTATTTTTATGAATTTCATGCAAAAGGATCATTGATTCATTGCATTCGAAGTTTGTTGAATGATAATTTTCTAACTTTTTGATAGGCCTTTTGTCTCATCTATTTCTTTCACCCCTCAAAACCCTAATCTCATTAGAAAATATACCCACTCGAAACTTGTTAGGAACTTTCTTTCTTTTCTCATTTTACTTTAAAATTTCACCCATATAAACCAAAGTTAATTTGTGGTATATGGGACCCTTTTCTTTGCTGGAAGTTTAATTGTAATATATATATATATATATGTATATAAAGTACTGGCTATTGCATGAACTTGTCGGCTTCCACCCTCAAAAGTACATATAGAAAGTTGAGATATTGGGTGTGCTGCTAAGCTATGAACCTTTTACGTCAGTGTATGTAGCCATAAATTGGTGAAACTGAGTCGATGTTTTGGTGGGTAAATGTCATTTGTCATTTGGGATATGACTATCCTTTGCTGAATTTACCCCTTTGCACTCATCTTTGATCCAAGGTTTTTAATTTTGGAATTTTTTATACCAAAATACCCATTTTTTTCCTAATAATTTTAATGACTTTTTAGTTCAATTTATTCATCATATAATTAATTTTTTTAAAAGAAGAAAGTTCTACCTTTTTAAGTATAGAACTATTCTTCTTTTCTTTTTAATTACACAAATGTAGTTTTATTGATGTTAGGGAAATCGAATTACTTCTCTCAAAATATTAGATAGTCACAAGAGAAAATAAATAAATAAGAGAAAGAACAAATCGAATTTCATTAGGTTCTACAATTCATTACTTTTGAGTCTGGGGCGAAGTCAGAATTTTTTTTTTTTGAGACCGAAATTAAATTGTTATTTTTACATAGTAAAAATACAATCTCATCACTTGAATAGTCTATATTTGTTTATAATTAAATGATTAAATCAAAATTTTATCAATTTTAAGGAGGATCAAAGTGTAATTTTACTTTTATTAATTTAAAATTTTAAAAATTTTAAAAAATCTAAATAGAATATTTTTCATTTTAAAAAAACTTCAGTGTGTTAAAAAAAAAAAATACAAACTAATTGGAAAACCTAATTAAAGGATGCAATCCAAACTTTTACTAAAATGAAATGAGTAATTTTGGGATGAAATAGAAGGAAAGGTTAGGGATTTTTAAGAACATTTACATCATATAAACTAGCAATATAAATACCCAATGTGAAATTTACAAAAACAAAGCCAAACCTCAACATTTTACTTTGTCAGTCTCTTTCACTCTGATTCTAAATGGATGAAGCTATCTTTAATAATGCCTCCAAATGTGCTCATAAGCATTATACACTCATAGAAATTCATGCTTGTAAGACATTTAATCAAAGTATAAAAAAATGATTAAACCTGGTTGTTACTGTCTTAGTTATCATGTCTAGAAGATTCTCTTCTATTAAAATCTTCTAACTATAATTTTTTTTTTTGTTATTTAAGTATTTTTACTTCATATGTTTAACTTTTCAATGATAAATTTGATTTTTCGTTAAGTGAGTAATGTTGAAGCCCAATTTTTTGATTGGGTCTTTTTTAATTTATTTTAAATTTAATTTCAAAATTAAAAAATCTAAAAAATAGCAATGTCCAATTACAAAATTCAATTGGGCCTAAATTCAAATAACCCAAACTTAAAGGACCCAAATGGGCCCAGAACCAAATTACAAAACAACCCAAATTTCCTAAAAACACCTAAAAAATATATACAAGTGGGTCTGTGGCCACCCCACTTGCATCTGTTGCCGTTCATCCATAGCCAACCAGCGCATGCCATGTCAGCCTTGACCACCAACAGCTGGGACTGCCACCGTCACTGCTACAAGCCTCCACCGTCGAACCTGCAAAAAGAAGAATTGATGTACATTTAGTTGCATAAGACAAAAGGAAATCATTGTAAACATAGGCTATAAAAAACTGAATCAAATATCAAAGAAGGGGTTGGTTTTTTTTTTTGGAAATCAATATACACTCATCAAACAGAAGTCACTAGTATTGATGAACTAGGAAAAGCCATCGATAAGAAATAGAGGCATCAAACATTGCCAGAACAAAGCATTAAATACTTGCAAAGGTACATTGAATACACATGTTAATTTTTTCGGCTATTCATTTTTGTTGTTTGCTATTCAAGTCTCAAAACGCTTTCATTATCAATGTTATGCATTAATGTGCCTATTAAACTCTTTGCTGCTATAATTTATTATCCTAAATTATTCTAAATGTTTTAACATAAACGTATACATACTAAATTATTACTTGTTATTAATTTTGGCTATCAATTTCCACAAACCCGTATTAAATATACATTATATATTAAATAATTTCATTGATTATAATAATGACAGTCTTATTAAAGGTAATATTTATTAAGTAATTAATAACATAATTAATAATTATTAAATAAAAAAAACCGAAAGGCCAGAAGACTTATCTGTTCATCGTTGTCGGGGCTTCGCGCTGGAGTTTTCCCTAAACGTCGTCGTCGTCGATCGTGCGTCCCCAGGCTCCCTCTCCGTGGATTCAAACATAGCAAATCGGGGCGCAACCTCCAAACAAAAAAAAGGAATCAAAAGGTTTAATCTTGATAATAGGGTTTCAAAACAAAAAAAAAATGTTTTTCTAAAAAAGGAACCAATATGTTTTTGAAAAGATTAGGGAAACTAAAACCCAGATCCGTTTTTCTTAAAAAAAAAAAACTTTTTAAAAATCTAACGGAGAGAAACCCTTACCGACAACGGCGACGGCAAAGGTGCATGCATCGGTGGTTGTGGATGGCGCGTGGACAGACGACGACGGTGTGTGGCCGACTACGACGTGGGGAGGCCATACGTGGCGCGCGTGACATCCCATACGCAGGATGACGATGGCCGGGAGCTGGGTCGGCCACGAAGGAAAGAGGAGAGAGACGAGAGGTTTTTTTAAAAAAAATTTCAGAGGAGAGGGATTTTTTTTTAAAAATGAAAGAAGGAAGTGATTTTTTTTTCTAAAAGAGGTTTTTATAAGCCCTCGAAACAGCGTCATTTTGAGGGCTGAGTTTCAGCCCCAAAACAGCGCAGTTTCGAGTTATTACCCGAAATCCAACCCGAGAACCGACCCGACTCGATTTAGGATCCACGTGTTTTTAAAATGGGGTTATTTATGCAGTCGCTCCTTCCGCTTTTTCTCAAACTTTCAATTAGGTCCTTCTCGTACTTTTAATTATTTTTAAATTAGCCCAATAATTTTATGGCTTTTCAGTTTAATCCTTGGACCCTTTGAAAGCACCAGAGGCTGCCACGTGTCATTATTTAGGTTTATTTCTACGAACGGTCCCTTTTCTTTTTAATTTGTTTTAATTTAATCCCTAAATCAAGTTAATTTTAATTACAAAAATTGACCCAAAAATTTTCCATGGTTTTCAAACTAGTCCTTTGACCTAAGGATGCCTCAAGGGCTGCCACGTATCACCTGTTTTTGGTTTTATTACCCCGGAGGTCCCTAAACTATCCAAAAATTACCATTTTACCCTCGAACTTCTAAAAATCCCATTTTTGACCCCAAAACTTCCAAAAATTACCATTTTACCCATGAACTTCTAAAAATCTCATTTTTTACCTCGAAACTTCCAAAAATTACCATTTTACCCCCAAACTTCTAAAAAACCATTTTTTGACCCCAAAACTTCTAAAAATTACCATTTTACCCTTGAACTTTCAAAAATCTCATTTTTGACCTCGATACTTCCAAAAAATTACCATTTTACTCCCAGATGTCCGAAGACTCCGCTTTCGACCTCGAAATCCTCAAAGTTACCTTTTTACCCCCGGATGTCTAAAATTTCATTTTTAACCCCGAATTTTCCTGAAACTACCATTTTACCCCCGTGCATCTGAAAGGTCTCGTTTTGAACTCCGATTGCATCATTCTTCTTTCTCATCAACATTTGCATTTTTTATTATGCACTCGTATCTTGCATTTTGATTTTTTGTGAATAATTTATCTTCTTATTTATCTTACTTCGCGTTATATGATATCCACTATTAACTGCTCATTCATATTCAACTCGCATGCTTATTTTCAAAATTGTTTTTTATATAAAAACTTTAAAATCGAGGCAATATCCTTTTATTTCGAGTTTCAAAAATTTGTGCCTTGACTTACTAGGTGCAATTTTTCCTCAAATCGAAATAATCAAATACCTTTAATCGAGACAATGTTTCCTTATCTTCGATTCTGAAATATTGCGCCTTAACTTACTAGGTGCAACCTTTCTTCAAATCGAGATAATCAAATATCCTTTTCCCAAAGTTTTAAAAAAAAGTTTACAAAGGAAAGCTCGTCATTTTTGGATCCTGAAATGTTGTGTCCTAACTCACTGGACGTAACTTTTTCTTCTCCGATCACTTTGAAATAGCGGGATTTCCAAACAAACCCCATTTCTTTTTAATTCAACTCATGCATTCCAGGATCGTATTTTAAACTTTAAGCTTTAAAATGTTACAAATTAAGACCCGAAAATAATCAATATGGTACCAATTTTGGGCGTATGAGGGTGCTAATCCTTCCTCATGCGTAACCGACTCCCGAACCTATTTTTCTGGATTTCGAAGACTTACATGTTCTCAAAACGTTTTTTTAACGTTTTATGGTGATCCAATCACACCGAATAAAGGATTGGTGGCGACTCCCATTATTTTTCGATTTTAAAATAATTTTCGAAACTCGTCGTTTTCCAAAAAAGGAATGGTTTCGACAAGTAACATTTTAATTGTCACAATATAGGATCATGTAACTTAGAATAATGTTTAACTTTACGAACAATCCATTAAGTCATATACTGTCTTTATAGTGGACAAAGTCATTGCAAATTGTTAGTTTTGATGTCTCAAGCTTTTAATATAATAATATTTAAGATAATTTTTTATTTATATTTTCTAAGTGATTTGGTGAAAATAATTATTGAAAATTTTGTTAAACATTTTCAAAGTATTTCAAAGACTTGCAAAATTACTCAAAAACATGTTTTAATTTACTAAATGTTTTTGAGTCAACCCAAAATCCTTTTAAGTGTTTTAAACTTATTTTATACAAGCCTCGGAAGTTGCATCAATACTTGGAGGAAGTTCTATTGATAGAAGTAAGTCAAAGAGCATTTCAATCATACCTTTAAACTTCTATCGATACAAGTAAGTCAATAAACTATTTTTGGATCCCCTTGCACCTTCTACTAATACAACTATCTGTACAATTCCGAATCCTTGAAACTCTCATGCTTCTACTGTTACAAGAAGACTTCTATCAACACATCAAGGTCCAATGATTATAATTTTAAACACTTCTACCGGCACAAGTCCACTTGTACCAATACTTACATGTTTGTTTGTAACTGTAGTTAATCTAGTAATTAATGCTTCCAACGACTAGAAATTTCCTTGATATAAATACACTTCAAGACATAAGAGAAACATATCTAAGCTTGTAACAGTCCTACACCCGGTTCACACGTATAAACCCGATATAAGAGTATTACATATAGTGTCAGAGAATTAAAAACAAGTATAACAATTTTTTTTTCAAATACTGTGTAATTAAATCGTTTTACTCAAAATATCACAAAATAATCAAGTATAATCAAAATCAACCAATTTGAAAATAATGAAATTTGTACTCAAAACAGGGTAAATATCGATACCACCATAAAAATATTGATACCTCTATTCTAAAATCAAGAAATATAGCTAGAAACTTCAAACTAACCCCTTGAAATTATATAAAAACTATACCAATAAATCAATTCAGTCTAAAACACAATTCCTTTCAAAATTCATCATCTCATTTCATAAGTTCATAGTATTCCAAAATAATATTTATAACCAATTCATTGAGAATATATAAGTACCATTTGTACATGCCATTTCACACAAAATAAATACACCTTGTCTTGCAATCTTCCAATGTTGATGTGATTTGATGAGAGGCATCTAATCCAACCTTAACTTCTCGAAGGTCTTATACCTACGCGTTGAAATAAACGTGTTAAGCCGGTGAAGGCTAAGTAAGTACTACAAGTGTCATTAATCGTTCATCTTTTAATCACTCATTTCAAACTCATTCATATAATTGCTTATTCATGTAAAATACATACCTTTTATGTATATAACATTTAACTTGCAGTAATGTTATGAAATTTACATATTCTTCCTCATTTCATATTTTAGCCATTCCAATCTCTTAGCTTACTTAGTTTTATCATTTCATTTTATTATCATTCTTCGATTTCTTGAGCTATAGAATTCGAAATTATAATCCGCTTGATGATTCTAAAATTAGACTCAAATATCTTTTTAGCATGAAAATTCCAGAATTTTTACTTTAGCCAATTTGTACAGTAAATTCTTTAAATTTACCCCTCTTCTACTGCCTAACAGTTTCTACCTTTCTTTACTAAAAGTTATTTATCTATTAGTACAGGAATCCAATAATATTTTCATATATTTATTTTGAAAATTGACTCATTAAGTAATTATCCATATAAATTTCAGTCTCTAATAATTTTTATATATTTTTCTATAATTTTTCAAAGTCAGAACAGGGGAACTCGAACCTACTCTGACCTTATTACACCAAATTAGATATATCTCAGAATGTACAATTCTTTTACTTTCACCGTTTCTTCAATATGAAACTACACTCAATAAGCTTTAATTACATATTTAATTCGACCCTTAACTCAATATATACAATTTTTGGTGAATTTTCGAAGTTAATCCTCTGTTCTATCCAAACTGTTTTAGTGGACATGCTTCATTTTTAATGTCTCTTTACACTAAATTTCATTTAATCACACATAATCAACATTTATAATTAAACATATCATTTTTTTCATAATTAATCATATATGTTAAAATTATAAACACTTTAATTTAATTAATTCTAAACCTTTTAATACTTGCAGTACTTACAACTCTTGTAGAAAGCTTCCTTTCCCTCTTTGATCTTCTCTTTTCCCTTCTCTTTAATTGAGTCCTTCTCTTTCTTTTCTTTCTCTTCAATTTCATACAAACGCATACAAGCTTAAGACTAAAATTCAATATTTTTTCATGCTAGATTATGAAAATATACATGTATATCATGAAAATTGAATCATCTCTTACCTTTGTTCTTGAATTCCTAAAATTCTAATTCAATCCCTATCCACTTTAACACTTCAAAGTGTACTCTATAAGGAAATTAAGGTGTCTACTAGCTTCCTTCTATGCCTTTCCTTAAGAAATTTTAAAAAAAATGGAAGGTTTTGGAGCTTGGAGGGCTTAACAATGGTGGAAGGACTTAATTGGAATAAAAGCAAAAGTTAGAAATGAGAGATGAAGACTTGGACGGCTAGCTTATAGAGAGAGCTGATATTTTTGCTTTTTAATTGATTTTTCCCTATCTCAAATTCTCTAGAATTTTCCCTTAAAATATCTCACTTAATAAAAATGGTAAAATTGCTCTTTTAATCCCTAGGTCATCCAACATTACACTTTGGCCCAAAAAATTGCCTCCAAAAATATCTTCCACCAAATTACTCTTTTGCCCCTCCTTATTCACTATAATTCCCATAATGACTTATAATTCATTTTGGCTAAATTGCTATTTAGTCCATCATGCTTTCTTACAATTTCTAATTAATCCTTATTTTTTCCTAATCTTCTTATTTTAACCACATATTCTAACTCTTAACTTGACACTATTACTGTTCCAACTCCGGTTCAAAAACGCGGATGTTACCATTCTTCCCCTTAAAAAACATTTCGTCCTCGAAATTTACCTGTAACGAATAATTGCGAATATTGTTGTATCATAGTTTCCTTTTTTTCTCATGTTCCTTCTTCTGAATTATGATGCCTCCATAAAACCTTTATCAAAGGAACACTTTTGTTTCTCAATTGTTTTACCTCTCATGCAAGTATCTTAATCAATTCTTCTTCATGAATCAAATCCGATTGTATTTCAATAACTTTCGAAATAATCACATGAGATACATCGGACTAATATCTTCGTAACATAGATACATAGAAAACACTATGAATCTTGACCAACTTTGACGGGAGTGTTAATCGATATGCAATTGATTTCAATATCTCATATGGTCCAATGAATCTTGGGCTCAACTTCTCCTTTTTCTTAAATTAAAGAATTTTTCTCCATTGAGATACCTTCAAGAAAACTTTTTCATCCATATTAAATTCATTTTCTTTTCTTTTCAAATTAGCATAGGACTTTGTCTTTTCGAAACAGCCTTCAAACACCTTTTTATCAATTTTACTTTCTCTTTTATTTTCCTGAATCAAGTCAAGACTCACTAACTTATTCTTACTTCACTCCATTCAACATACTGGAGTCCTACATTTTCTCCAAAACTTTGATGTAAATTATAGATTTCGATCAGAAATAATGAATATAGGCATATCACAAAGTCTTACTTTTTCATCTATAAACAACTGAGCATACTTATACAAGGAGAAATCGGTTCTGACCGAATGAATGTGAATAAACTTAGTTAACTGTTCATAAAATTTCACAATTCCCTCACTTATAGCTTAAATTTTAACCTTTCATTATTTAATCTAAATATACACTTCTTTTATTTCACATTACTTCACTAACATATAACTTACTATGTTATTTCATAGTTTCAAACATATAACATCATAACTTATTAATTACCATTAAAATTATACAATTGTTTTTTTTATCTTCCTATATCAATACTTAAAGAACTCCTTGTATTTTCTTTCATCCTTTTATAACATAAATATGACTCTATTTTCATTCTCGTAATTCTTCCATGCATTCAAAATTTATCCTTCTTCTATTATTTCTTTTACAACTCAAAAGCGACTAATTATCTCTCGAATCTCTATACTAGATTAATTACTAACATATAATTTTTTTTTGCTTCTCACTTGTATCATAAACCTTATCATTATCCTATAACATTTCATTCTTAAAAGACACTCCCCTTTTACTTATTAGACTACTTCCATCACTATTTTCATTTATACCATTTAGGAAAAATGATAAGATCAATGAATGTTTTAGAAGAATCCTCGGATCCCTGTATAGTTCGGACAGGAGTGACGTCTCCTGGTCCTTCCCTCTAGTTTTATTGACTCTGTAGCGTCAATAAAATCTCGAGGTAATTATTAGCGATCAAAGTTCATCTTCCTTCAAACAGTCACGACCCTAGATTTTTCCATTCTTTCATTAAACGAACTAATTAGTCACAACTCTAGTATTTTAAACTTCGCTTTAGTTATTCTATGAATTTAAAACTTATTCACATTTCATATTATTTCTCTTATTAAAACAATATAGTTCTCACATTTCATTTTAAAACTTAAACTTTTTATCAGTATATTTTTCACTTATCTTCATCAATCATAATCATTTCTTTGCTATCCGAAATTCTTAAAGAAATTTTTTTTCTTCTACACTCAACCATGACCCTACGTTTCTGACAGCTAATTTATTCCCACTGTCACATCTAACTCATAAAATATAAAGGTCATAAGATCTATTAGAAACTCATAACCTTGAATCTTTAAGGTGCACTTCTTGCATACTTTATTAATTCTTTCACTTTGTCCTAAAGGATTGGTAATAACTATCTCGTACTTAGTAGGTTCTACCACTAATTCCCTCTCTATTTCACTTCTGATATGCATATATATATGAATGTGTCAATTAACACAATTTATAGAAAATTCACAAAAAGAAGATTTACCAATATTCTCATCAGGAACGTCCTCTTCTTCTCTTAGTTCTAATAATAGAAGTTCGAGGTCTACGAACTTATGATCCATCGACTACCTCTCTTCCCAATCTCGCACCAGAGTCACCAGTGTTTCCATGTAATTTACCTCTTCGCAAGCAGTTTCGGATCAAATGGTCCTTTGACTCACATTTAAAACAAGCGCTACTATTCAACTGACATTTTCTCCATTGAAATCTTCTCAATGGAGTGGATATTCAACACTGTAATCCACTACTGATATGTTTCACCTTTCAACAACGATACTACATATTTTAATTTTTACTCTCAGTACCCTGTAGCTCTTCCATCACCCTTTAACTATTTTCTAACCATTCCTCAGCCTCAGCTGGATCATCATCCTTTTTACCTTTAAACTTTTCGACACCATATTTTTCTCAATTTTTTCAGAGAAAATCGATAGCTAAAAGTAGACAGTTATGGTTGAGGAGCACCAAGTAAGGAAATATTTGAGACATTATTAGTCCTCACAACTTGTTGTAACAATTGATTCATCGTTTGCAATAGAATCACAATCGAGATTTCTTCTCGAGATAATATCAACTTATTGGGGGTTGAGTTCTTTCTTTTAACATATGCCCCCTATGATCATCCTAGTGTACTGATTCTCTAATAAGGTTTGGAGCCCTATACTCTACTTCATCTCCGAACTCATCATGAACCCTATTCGACATTCTTCTTTCTACAATATTCACAATTTTAACAATTAAATAATTAAATATCCTCTCATCACATCAACATTAAAATGGCATGTACACGTAGACTCTTTCCCGATCCTAGACATCAGAAAACTTTTGCTCTGATACCAACAAATGTAACACCCCTACACCCAGTTCACACGTATAAACTCGGTATAAGAGTATTACATACAGTGTTAGAGAATTAAAAACAAGTATAACAAAATTTTCTTTCAAATACTGTGTAATTGAATCGTTTTACTCAAAATATCACAAAATAATCAAGTATAATCAAAATCGAGACTTAAAACCAATTTTAAAATAATGAAAATGAAATTTTTACTCAAAACAAGGCAAATATCGATGCCACCATAAAAATATTGATACCTCTGTTCTAAAATCAAGAAATATAGCTAGAAACTGCAAACTAACCCCCTGAAATTATATAAAAACTTTACCAATAAATCAATTCAGTCTAAAACACAATTCCATTCAAAATTCATCATCTCATTTCATAAGTTCATAATATTCCAAAATAACATTTATAACCCATTCATTGAGGACATATAAGTACCATTTGTACATGTCATTTCACGCAAAATAAATACACCTTGTCTTTCAATCTTCCGATGTTGATGTGATTTGATGAGAGGCATCTAATCCAACCTTAGCTTCTCGGAGGTCTTATACCTACGCGTTGAAATAAACGCGTTAAGCCGGTGAAGGCTTAGTAAGTATTACAAGTGTCATTAATCATTCATCTTTTAATCACTCATTTTAAACTCATTCATATAATTGTTTATACATGTAAAATACATACCTTTTATGTATATAACATTTAACTTACAGTAATGTTATGAAATTCACATATTCTTCCTCATTTCATATTTTAGCCATTTCAATCTCTTAGCTTACTTAGTTTTATCATTCTTCTATTTCTTATACATATAAACTTACCTTTCATGTGATTATCATTTCACTTACCTCAATGTCACAATTTGCATATTCTTTCTTTTTCACATTGTTTACCCTATTAACAAGACTCGGACCTTGGCAGATTCACGGATCCAACCAAACACACCAGAATGGCACTTAGTGCCTTATCGGATAGCTCGAAGCAATAAAGTGACACTCAATGTCTCATCGGCCTAGCCAAAGTAAAGTGGTACCCAGTACCTCATCGCTCTATCCGAAGTAAAATAATGACACCCAATATCTCATCGACTCAAGGTTGAAGTATCCCTGAACTCTTCCAATCCTATGGCATGCCAACTATATCCAACTCAGCCCGACTAGTTAATAGGGATTTTCAATTTACAATTCATATCACTTTCAATTACAATTTCACTTTCACTTTCACTTTAAATTTTAATCACAAATCATTCAAATTCAATTCAAATATACTATTAATTCAATATAATTTTTCATTCATCTCAATATTAACGCTTACCTTATATTCACTTATTAAATATAAATATCGAAATAAACATTAAATAATGAATAATTCAGATTATAGTACTACAGATTATAGTAATACAAATCAATAACAAATCAATTTAACCAAATAACAACCAAATATCATAAACAATTATGTACTAATAACTTTGGAAACCTTTGATTTATCCATTTCATTCTCATTTCTCAATTTCATCACATATCACTTTATATGCATCAATTTTTCATTTCTATTCAAACTTTCTTTTCTTTTCTTTTTTTTACATTAATTTTCAAAGCTGTACATTTGAGTCACAGTCACTAAATTATTTATATCTTGAGGTACAGAATTCGAAATTATAATCCGCTTGATGATTATAAAATTAGACTCAAATATCTTTTTACCATAAAAATTTCAGAATTTTTACTTTATTCAATTTGTACAGTAAATTCTTTCAATTTATCCCTTCTCTGCTGCCTAACAATTTCGACCTTTCTTTACTAAAAGTTATTTATCTTTTAGTACATGAATAAAATAATGTTTATGTCTATTTATTTTGAAAATTGACTCATTAAGTAATTCTCCATATAAATTTCAGTCTCTAATAATTTTTTTATATTTTTCTATAATTTTTCAAAGTCATAACAGAGGAACTCAAACCTACTCTGACCTTATTACACTAAATCAGATATATCTCAGAATGTACAATTCCTTTTCTTTCACCGTTTCTTCCATATGAAACTAAACTCAATAAGATTTAATTACATATTTAATTCGACTCTTAACTCATTATATACAATTTTTGGTGAATTTTCGAAGTTGATCCTCTGTTCTATCCAAACTGTTTTAATGGACATGCTTCCTTTTTCATGTCTCTTTACACTAAATTTCATTTAATCACACATAATGAACATTTATAATTAAAACATATCATTTTTATCATAATTAATCATATATGTTAAAATTATAAACACTTTAATTTAATTAATTCTAAACCTTTTAATACTTGTAGTACTTACAACTCTTGTAGAAAGCTTCCTTTCCCTCTTTGATCTTCTCTTTTCCTTTCTCTTCAATTGAGTCCTTCTCCTTCTCCTTATTTTCTTTCTCTTCAATTTCATACAAACGCATACAAGCTTAAGACTAAAATTCAATACTTTTTCATGCTAGATTATGTAAATATACATGTATATCATGAAAATTGAATCATCTCTTACCTTTGTTTTTGAATTCCCAAAATTCTAATCCAATCCCTATCCACTTTAACACTTCAAAGTGGACTCTATAAGGAAATTAAGGTGTCTACTAGCTTCCTTCTATGCCTTTCCTTAAGAAATTTTAAAGAAAATGGAAGGTTTTGGAGCTTGGAGGGCTTAACAATAGTGGAAGGACTTAATTGGAATAAAAGCAAAAGTTAGAAATGAGAGATGAAGACTTGGACGGCTAGCTTATGGAGAGAGCTGATATTTTTGCTTTTTAATTGATTTTTCCCTCTCTCAAATTCTCTAGAATTTTCCCTTAAAATATCTCACTTAATAAAAATGGTAAAATTGCTCTTTTAATCCCTAGGCCATCTAACATTACACTTTGGCCCAAAACATTGCCTCCAAAAATATCTTCCACCAAATTACTCTTTTGCCTCTCCTTAATCACTATAATTCCCATAATGACTTATAATTCATTTTGGCTTAATTGTTATTTAGTCCATCATGCTTTCTCACAATTTCTAATTAATCCTTAATTTTTCCTAATCTTTTTATTTTAACCACATATTCTAACTCTTAACTTGACACTATTACTGTTCCAACTCCGGTTCAAAAACGTGAATGTTACAAAGCTGTTGGAAAAATCTGGTTTAGAAAATAGTTTTCTGTAATAGTGAAAAATTAAAAATTTGAAAATCGGGTCGATTTGTGATATTTATAACTTATATATAACTTGTGTAAATAAGTCTACCAGTACCATCGAATATACTAGTTTGATTACATAGTAGTATATGTTCATACTTTCTTAATCCTTTGAGTAGTATATGTTCATACTTTCTTAATCCTTTGACAACGCACACACACCTTGCACACACAGGTGCTCGAACCCGATACCCTTAGGATGAACAACATCCTCTTTTCCACTAGAGTCACTTGTTATGTTCGAAGTTTATGTTAAATATATGTTATTTTGTTATTTTCTCGTAATAATTGGGCTAAGGGAAAGGATGGTAGAATTTTGGGTTTATTTGGGTCTTAGACAGGTACAAGTTAAAAGATTCACAATGCAGTCACATGGACTTCAAAATGATATTGATCTAGAATTAATTTCAAAGAGGCTTAAGATCGCCTAAAATGGAGGCCCAAAATCAAATCCACTTACCCATCTTACCATGAAATAAATTGGCAAATATCCATTGCTAAAATTAGAAATCCCTAACAGCTCGTTCAACTCCCAAATCTAATAGCTTTGATCCCAATATTCACCAAATAAAATTAGCACAATTTTTTCCTTGAAACAAGCCTTAAGTGTCCACCTTACTACTAAAAATAACAGTAAAAAACCATCACCTTTTGACCACTTATTGGCTAGCCATGGATGGAACTAACTAACTTCCTTGCTAAAAATAATAAGGAAAGACTCATTTTCCTCACATTAAGGGATGACATCAAGGGGAGAGAAAATCAATCTAAATTCATTGTTAAAATTAGCAAGGGAACAACCACTCAACCACCATACAAGAGACAACACAAGTGGAGGAGAAAATCAAGGATTCACCTTGCTATTATTAGCAAGAGACGTTGGGGGCAATAGACTATAAAAGAAGACCTTATTTTCATTCATCAAGACAACAATTTACATACAAAGTGTTTAGAGAAAAATATTTTTGAGTGTTCTTGCCTTTCTCATGACTTGCTAAACACTTAAATTTTGTAAAATAAGGCAATCACTTGCCGAAAAGAGAGCAGTTATGAGGATGACTTGAAGACATCTAGATGATTTATCATAAAGACAAGGAGGAAAGCCACCATGGAAAGCTGCAAGGAGCAGTCGCAAATAACCTCATGTAGTCAACTGTTTACTCTTCTTATTGTGAAATGACTGTGGATAGCCCCCTCGACTACTCTTTCCTTCCTTTCTCTTTACTATTAATATTGTTTTCTATGTCAAGAGACAAGATTGCATTTCATCTTCATGTTTTCAGTTTAATATGACATGACATAATTTTGTTTATTCAAAATGGATATAATCTTGATTTGAATTAATTGGTTTTTGTTTTCTGAATATTTTGTGCAAATGATTATTTCATTCATTTAGGTTTAATTCATGATTATACTTGTTAAATGTATGGACAACATTTGTAGGTTACTGAATTAACTATTTAATATGGAAAGAGGTAATGCTTAGTTTACAAAAGACCTTAATGATGCATATCATGTCGATTTCAGAAGATAATTGTTGTATGCATATCATGTGATGAATACATTGGAAAGTGGCGTACTTTAGTATTCAACCTTAAGAGTCAATCTTTATTAAATGTTGTATTGTAATGAACTAAATTCAATATGATGTAATATTTTCTTCCTAAATACTATCTTTTATTTCTTTGATATTGAGTCTTTAAATGAAATAATAAGTAAAATATTTTAAGTAAGGAGTGTTTGTAAACTTTTCAATATTCTATTAAGTATTGTGGGTAGTAACACTTGAGATTTGAATCCAACGAATAGGGTTGGATCGAGGGTGTTACAATCAGATTTTGAACGAAAGTGTAGAAAACTCAATACACTTTCTAGTCAAAACTGAAGAAGTACCAACCGAAGAGGTTGAGGAATTCATCTCCTCATTCAATGACAACGGCAAAGTTCGAGTAACCAAAGCTTCACGCGACATGGAGGTGAGGAATCTCAAAGCAATAATACCTCAAAAAAATAATTTGGGGTTGGCTTAAATTTTGTATTAAATGGCTAGTAATGTGGATGTTGTGATGATCGAATTAGCTTATATTTTGTAGTATAAGCTTGAAGTGTCGAGAATCAACTTGAAGTTCTTCTATGGTGGCAATACGAATTGTTTCGATTTTTAAAGAACTTATATTTTATGTTTTACATTTTGTTTTGTTCTTTTTATTCATTTATTTTATTTCTATTATTTAGTATTAATTTTATTTGTGTTTAGTTGTTTTTTTACAATAGGTGTAGATACCATGGAGTGACAAAACCAAAAAAACGAAGAAGCCAAAAATTAGGCTCGATGTTACGACATCTCATCCTAATGTCATGACATCCAAGAAAGAACGTCTCATTGCAACATTGAAGGGCTAAGTTCATTTGAATTCCTTTATTTAGATGTTTTGTTAGCCATTATCAACACTTCTTCTTTTTCTTCTTCTCATTTTTTATCACCTTTAAATTATATTTCATATTTCTTGTTGTAGTATTTTTTTTAGTACTTTTTCGTCCACTTGGAACACACAGATCTTGAGACTATCACGAAAACAAGGATCGACCCTTCAAGGAAGTTTATTTGTTTATGCTTATGTTTTCTTTACATTGGAGATAATGTATGTTCTAAAGTGTGGGGAGAAGTACATAGGATTAGTTTGTGTGTTTTCTCTTGTGTGTTTACTTCGCTTTAGTTGATTATTTATTTACTGAAAAGAATTGTTTTTGTTTTTGTTGCATGGTGCTTGGATTATATTAATATTGTGAATAGTGGTTGAAAATGATAAAGCATGTAATGATTTTTGTCAAGCATGATATTTTTTATTGGTATGATATAATTTGATTATTGTTAAGGAAAATTGATTAGGTTACTTAGTTAAATTGCATTATAGATTAGAAGTACCTAGTTAAGAATGTTTGATGATTCCATATGAGATATAAGTTTTATAGATTGTCATAGAGACATGAATGCTTGAATTGATTATTATTCATTCAGTCTAATTCGAAGCATGAAAGAAATTGTGTATGGTGGGATGTTTAGGGACGATCTAAGGCATTGTTCGAATAGCTACTTCTCAAATAATCATCCCTTAATGCTATGAATCCTTAGTCTCCTTATTTGAGTCTGATAACTCCTTTTTGATGAACTAACAAAATTGAAATTCAATAGCCAAACATAAATTGAAAACTTGAACTCTTCTTTATCATTGGTCCTTTAATACATTACGAAATAGACGCCAGAACACATATGTTGAGGGTTTATGTAGATAAATCATGGTGGTTTCAAAAGATTATAGTGAAAAAGGAAGAAAGAATGTGATACAATAATTATAAGTCAGAAAAAAATGTACGGAAAAGAAAAATCCAAAAAAAATCAAAAGTTAAAATGAAAAGGAAAAGTATAAAACAGAAACAAAAGCATTGTGAGTGAAAAAGAGTAAAAAGTCAAGTGACAAAACAAAAAGTCACAAAAGTGAGAAAACTCAATCATTAATGCACCAAAACTCGTTAAGCTAACCATAGTTGCTACTTTTGTATTGTATCTTCCTACATGGATAGATAAGGAAGGTGAGGGAAGGATATAATAGGCAGTGAGCTTGGAAGGGATACTCAGGGGGAAGAGAGAGAACAATGTCATGTGCCTAACTATTTTTAGTATTTGAACTGTTTTGACTCATATCTTCTTTCAGACTCGTACCATACTAAGCCTCAGAATGTTATAAGCCTAAAAGACCAATGTGACCAAAACGTTATTTGTACATAATTTTCCAGAATTGCTAACAATTAAACTTAACAAATGTTTTTGATTCACAAGATTGTGTCTGCTACGTATCTATCTCATTCATGTTAATGGTGATAATGTTGAACATTTGGTCAAGAGAATTACTTCTAAGTTGTTAGTAATTTGACATTGTAAACTAATTCTGTTTTACTTTACAAAGTTTTCAAGGAATTGAAATATCAAGATTAAATTGCATGTGCGATAAAAATTGTTATACCTTTAATATTTGACAACTATGTTCATAGTAGTAATAAAATCCAAGTGATGTCTTCTTATTGCATGCTATATGTCTAGACTTGGTTTGCTTGAGGACAAGCAAAAAGTTAAGTGTGGGAGTGGTGATCTACCAAGATCTATGTTCATATTTACATTCATCTTCACTAACTCTAGCTTGTTTAAAGAAAGAAATCAAGTTATTTTCGTATTAAAATTTTTCCTATATATGTGTTTTGGTTGCTTGAGGACAAGCAACAAGTTAAGTGTGGGGGATTTGATCTTCCACAAATTGCACTATTAATTTAGCTTGTTTAACGGTTAAACCAAAGCATCTTAGTATATATTTATGTTTTCATGCTTGAAGTAATAATTTATACTTTTTAGTAGGTTTTTTACATCATAGATATCTAAATAAGATTATTGGGTTATGTAGGTCAAATTGAGAGACAAAGATGCACATTCAGGTCAAAACTGTTTCCCATGTCGCGACACCAACACACCGATGTTGTAACACCGAAGACAAAAGCAAAAACAAGTCTTAGAACGAATTTGTCTACTATGTCACGACACACCTCCTACTACGTCGTGACACTGACCTATGTTGCAACATCCCCCTATTGTGTTGCAACACAACTTCTACGTGGCCCAAAATCTTTGCGCACGTCGATTGAGATTTTTAGGGGCAATTAAGGGTCTTTTTTACAACCTAAAACCCTAATTGGCATTATAACCAAAGGGGCACTTTGGTCTTGTGGACTTTTTGCCTATATAAACAACATTATACACATATTTAGGGAGAGAAAATAATCACTCTTAGGTTTTTATTTCGCTTTTAGTTTTTACTTAGTTTACATTATGTTCTTGTAATCGGAAGATCTTATTCCGAAATGAGACTTTCGTGAGCGGAGATTGTTCTGGAGTTCATCGTTTAATCCATGAGCATCTCTACCTTTTGTTCTATTATTTATATCTCTTTCATTAACTTGATTAATTGAATGTTTGTGTAAATACTAGAATAATTTGTGTTTTTTTATATCTTGCATGTTTCATTTGTATGCACCTAATTAATTTATTAGAAGGTAAAGTTTCTTAACAAATCAGTTGGTTGGGAAAGTATTACTTAAACCCTAGGATTGACAACCCTATGAATTCATCTAGATAGATATGAACCCGAAATCGATATAGTCCATCGTGAATCCCTTAACTTTACCCCTAACCTGTGACATCGAGACATAAGTAGTTCTTGCTGACTTATTAAGTTAGTTGGATGCCGAGAGGTGCAACAAGATTGATAACTAGCTAGCTGAATAGAACTCTACATCAATAGTTAATTAGGTAAAACAATTGGATCTAGGCTAAAAGAACTCGTGTATTCGAAACAAGGAATAGGAAAAGTCAATATATTAATCTAGGATTTGATTTAGACTTAGTTCAATTTAATTAGTTTATTATTATTACCATCTTGCTTCCATATTAACACTACTAATTCGTGACTTGAGTAGATTAGTAATTATTTCTGATAATTGGCTTGATAGCAATTTCCCCAAACTGTAATCGCTAGGGTATGATCCTTGGAGTATTCTTAGTAATTCATTGTACTAACAAACTATATTACAATTTGACTCGTACAATTGCGGACACCGCCTAATTTCCTATCTTTTGTAGTAGTATTCTCACTTCCGACGTTAATACATCAGGAGGCAATCAATTATTACCTCCAAACATTACCGAAGCAAAAAAACACTTAGAATGAAAAGAGTAACAACACAAAAAAGCATGTTGAATCTTGCAATACAAAATAAAATTATCAAAGTCTTCTAAGCACTTAAAAATACCTCATTAGATAATATGGTTTAATGACATGGAATTATTTTGTGATTAGGACCTTGATTAGCTATTCTTTTTTTTTTTTTGTAGTAAAAGAGGCATGAAAATGCCTAGGACTTAAAATAAATCAAGCAGTAATTCTCTCTGGATAATCATCCAAGAGTAGCTTCCTAAGAATCATGCTAGGCCTATCAATAATTCGGATGTCACCAAAATCGTTAGCACAAGTCTTAGCAAGACAATCCGTGACCCGATTGCACTCTCTTTAAACAAATTGGACCTTGAACGGCTAAAAATGCCATGCACATTCTGTAATTTTCCGCACAACGGTTTTCAAGGGAGTCTCGTCAAAGCAATCCTTGAGTATTTGCACAGCTACTAGACAATCACTTTCAATATAAACATTGTGATACCTTTTTAACGCAGCAACCTGTAGACCATAAAGGATAGCCCAAAGCTCCGAATTCAGTGCGGAGCCCCTCCTCAAGAATCTTTGATACCTCGAAAGCCAGCCACCCTGTGAGTCGCGCATCACCCCAGCCGCTGCTGACCAATTCTCATCAGCAGCAGCAGCTCCATCAGCACTGATTTTATCCAGCTTGGTGCAGCAGGACACCATCTGTTCTCCCGTACCAGACCTTCGTCCACATACCCATTATTACGACGAGCTGCACTCTCTATATTGGACGCCATGCACACAACCGTTATAACCAACTCATGAGCATCACCGGATTTTTGTTGGGAAATCAACTCATTTCTCTGCTTCCACAACAGCCAGCAGGTCACTGAAAAAACAATAGGGAAAGCTATACCACTTGTAAGCATGCCAAACTGCCCCTTCAAATTAAGAAGCAACCAATTAAGACCTTGATTAGCTTTTACACATATTTATGCTAGTTCTACCATTAAGAACTCTCCCAATTTCATGACCACAATCAGGAATTATGGGTATGTAAATGAGAATATAAGCAGTGGTCTTATATTTTAGTGGTCCTCACAATATGAGCCACTAAATCCACTTTACCCAAAAAAAAAAAAAAAAAAAAACAGGAGAGCAAATTTTCAAACTAATGGTTACTCAAATAATTGCACTTTTGTGGACTACTCTCATGCCCGTAATGCGTCATCAAGATCATTTATTCTGTTTCATTGGTTTAGCAATGAATTTAGTGGTAAAGCATGGAAATTTTTTTGTTTAGATCCATTTACAAATTATGAAATTTTGAATTAATAATAAAATGGCATTTTGTCCCCTAAAATAATTAACATTTGATTTAATCTTTTAAAAATTATAAAAATGTAAACTATTAAAGTAATGAAATTGTATTTTTATTATTATGATTTCGATCCTCAAAATTTTTTTTTTATCTCCGCGAGAATGCATTATTTGCCAATATTTAATATATCATGTTGTTGTTTTCTACCCAAAAAAGTGGAAGATTCTAATTGATTGAAAATTCCATCCTACCATTTCCATATTTTTTTGAGAATTATTTTCCTAGTTTTGACAGCTTACTAATAAGAAAATATGGGAAATGATTTACAAGGAAAAAATCCAAATTCCTTGTGACATGCATGATTCTTTTACCTTTAGGTCTATACTTCAAATTATGCCAACTTTTAACTTGAAAAGGCATCCCTGTTTCAGGAATAAAACTTGAAACGTTTCACATCCATTTCACACCATATTAAAAAGCTGCAAAAATATCCAAAGACAAAGCTGCCCGCTTTTTCTTTTTCTTTTTTAAAATAAAGAAAGAAAAGCAATGGGGTTTTAAATATAAAAATTTCATTACAACTGAGAAAAGGGAGTTGGGAGGTAGCTTGTTTTTTACCCTGGAAATTCTCTCCTTTTCCTTCCCAGGGTGTATTGTGGATAAATGATAATGTTGGATTAAATTTAAATTTTGAAGTGATTATTGTTGGAACCCACACTTTATCTAAATGTTATCTTAGCTTAAATATGATTAGCTCCAGATTGTAAATTTTGGAATTTGTGTATCAGATAGAAATTGTACACACAAGCTGTAACTCCAAAATGGGATGTCTTCAACTTTACTATTTTAATCTATTTTATGAGTAGTGGTGGAGTCAAGATGATAATCTTGAGCAATCGATTTAAACATATAAACAATTGTTTTAAAGAAGTAGTATTTTATCATAAAAATCGGTTTAAGCATATAAACAACCGTTTCTTGGGAAGACTACAGTACATATATAGAAAAAAAAATTGTAAAAATCTTAAATCTTGAGCTTGAGGACTACTTATATTTTAAAAGAATCATAACATATTTACAAAAAACTAAATTATAAAAATTCCTAACCTTAAAGAACCATGATCCCCTGAATCTTTACTACATTCCGTCCAAAGAAATAGAACCCAAGAAATCTGGAGGCCTGGGCCCTGAAATTTAAAAGCTTATTTGGACCACAACACATTGAGATCAGACCCACAAAAGGATGAGGTGGACCAAACCACTCATCTTGGAATTTTGGACTGAAAAACCAAGTGCGTCGTCGTTTCTTAGTGACCTCTTCTATAAGTACATTGTAAACCCTAAGCCCTTCGTCTCTCAAAACATCTTCTCGGGTATGTGGTATTTGATTATCAAATCACGGCTGTGTTAAGCACGAAATAGCCCCTTGCTTCTTAGAGTTTTTGGTTGCAAGGAATACACGAGAAAAGGGTATTGTGCAAAATTGAAGTCTTTTGGCGCTACGTTTTAGTTTTTTGTTTGAATTTGATCTCACTAAAACAATGTTTGGTGCCAGAAAAATGGGTTTTCTTTCATTTGTTCTTTTTGTTTTGTTGTTGTTCGGAATAATTGCAAAGCAAAATGATGAAAGTAATTTAAAAACCTAAATTCTGTGTGGGAATCCCATTCTGGGTCTTCAAAGTTCTCTGATTGCTTTGCGGAACTATGTGTTTTTCTTTCAATTTGTTGTTTACAAAGATGGGTTGGTTTTGTTCATTTTTTTTTTCTAAACAAAACTGTATAGTAAGCAAGGTGAGGAGATCCGTTTGACAGCTGAATTTAATGTGGAATTTCTACAGTTCAAATGGTCTTCAAAGTTCTCTGATTGCTTTCATACTTAAAAACACCAAAGTGCTATGCGTATAGCTAAAGAGCTGCTTCTTTTTTGCGTTTTGGCTTCCATTGATTTGCTGTTATGGGTTTTAAGTTGTGTTGCATAGGGAAGTCAAGGTGCACCAAAATTCATAGTCTGATGTGTATATAATATTTCAGGCTATACGAGCATGGTGCGATACAAATGGTTTCTTCTTTATGTTCACTCATAGCTGGACTTGGAAATATGTCAAATGACCGGTGCAGCAAGAACTGTGAGGAACACATGCTTTGCTTTTTCTTGGTTTCCATAGTGTTTATATCATATAGAGTCTTTACTTGCATCCTTGAAAATAACTCGTCTCTTGTGTGTCAATGCTACTTGGTATCGGATCTAATTTGTTACATTGTATCTGCTGGGAAAGAAACTATATAAAGGGCTCTGATTTGTACCGTTGAAAATGGCATCTTTTGTGAGGCTCAAGATATGATACCGTGGGAATGGATTCTGATTCTTCGTTTGCTTTTTAACTTTGAACCTGACCTTTGAAGGATGAAATAAATATGAGCCTGGATTCTATCTAAAATGAGGATTTGACTTTTGTCCTATTCAACTTGGAATATAATGACAAATTATGTGACTTAATAAAATACATTAACAACTTGCATATTGTGAATGTATTCAATCTTATAATTTAAGTATTACAAATGAATCATTTGGGAAATTCTGGAGATGGTATGTTTGTCATTGATTATAAATCAACAGATCGCTAACATTCCCTTTTTCTTGTAACTCAACACTTCTTAAACTGGTCACAAATTGTCTCACTAATCGGATGATAGGAAGAGGGTTCTCTAAATGAACAGCGTGCCCGCAGCTGGGCACCACAACCATCTGATGGAGCTTGCTCACTGCATCATCTCTATCATGCCCCAGTTCATGCCACATTTTCTGAGCCACCCTTTTGAATTTCTCATCATCCTCTCCAACTACAAGCATAAGAGGCACTTTGCAATGCTTCAAGTCTTCCCATAATGACCTGTATAATAAATTGAAAAAAAAAAGTTAAAATGGAAACATGCATTTACAAGTTCAACCACTTAATGGCCTTCAAGGTAGAGTCTTCCCATAATGACCTGTATAATAAATTGAAAAAAAAAAGTTAAAATGGAAACATGCATTTACAAGTTCAACCACTTAATGGCCTTCAAGGTAGATAATCTATGTCAGAAATCAGAACTGACGCATGGCTCTTCCAGTCTTTGTACCATGCGGTCATGCACTTTGCATTAAAACTTCAATAAAAGCTTTTGCTTTAAAAAATAAAACATGGGTTGGGACTATTAACAAACTAAAAATCTAACCAAAACGAAATAGCAAAAAATAAATAAATAAGTAAATGAAAGGGCTTACGGTTGTCTTCCAGGGCTTAAACCAGACAAGACTCTCGCAAGACCTTGCAAGTCATCGTGCACCGACCGTCTAACAACAATATGATTAAAATAGGGATGGCTCCTCAAGCTGTTCAATGGATATCAGCAAAGAGGTGAAGAACAGCACACTAGCAAAGCACTTTTAATATAATTATCAAAAGCTGAGAACAGAGACAAGAAAAGCACCTCTTCCACAAGCCTCCAGAATACCAGGTGGTTAGGAAGAGCTGTAAACCATGTGTAACGATAGAACGAGCTTTAGAGTCATCTTTGGCCCTACGAATTTTTCTTGCCACTGCATCGTCTAATCCAGGACTTCCCGATAATATAACGGCCCCTTCAATCTGAAAAGGTTTCCCTTCAATAATGCAAATATAATAATTTACTCCAGAGACTACTGGTATCTCATACTCCATAAATTTACCTTATCACTGAATTTCAGCGCCATGTACAATGCGATCCTTGCTCCCATAGAATATCCAACGAGAGTAACTTTATCAGGAGTGACGTGTTGAATTAATTTCAAAAGCAAATCTGCAATAATCTCAATTGATAATGGAGGTCGCAATGCAGCTTTGCCATCACCACAATTCTTTATCTTTGTTGCCCCATGACCAGGCAAGTCAACTGAAATGCATCTTGCAGATCCTGAGATGGCATGCATGATAGGTACCCACTCTTCATTACTCCCAAGAAAACCATGAAGAAATAGAATTGTGCTACCCTGCATTGGCAAAGGTAAGGTGTGGTTAGCACTCGAGAACGGAGCACAAAAAATATGTCCTGCATCATTCTGAAAGCAATAGCTACAGTATATCTCAAGCTTTCCTTCATGCATGGCCATTTTCCAACCACACAGATATGCAGTCAAGACAATTATGTCCAATGAATTTCACAAGCACTAATATTTTGAGCTAAACATAACCAAAAAAGAGATGGATCAGATAAATTTCATATTTTCCGCCTCCTTGTGGATAAGAAGATGGTATCGAAAGATATTTCCTTTCAAAGGGAAGGGCAAAACAGGATATGTAAATGTTACCGAGTTCCTCACATTATTTCTTTGACCAATCTCTTGTACGTTGACAGAGAAAGAGAAATCATTCGAATCCAGATCCAGGCGATATCCTAGGACCTTTTCACCAGTAAAGGTTCTATGAATAAAATTGCGGTTCATTCGAAATGAATGCAAGAGATGGGTGGCATCAGCAACAGATGCTTCTATAAAGCCAGTACTTGGATTACGACCAATGCCAAGCAGATCAGTTGTTACATCTTCTTCAAGCCAGCGATATGTCCCAAGACCATGAGCAACAGAAGGAGCTGGGCTATTATTCGTCAATTTGCATGTATCAGCATTCTGCAAATCTAGATAACAGGAAAACAGAATATATGCTGACAAAGCTAGGCCACTTTCAAATGCAGCACTAATTACAGCCATCTTTCCTTGTGTATGTGCCCATTGTGCAATCATTGCAGCCTTTTCAAATCCACCAATTACAGTTGGTTTAATGACCTGAAAGGACAAATAAAGGAATGAAGATGAGGATTTTACCAAAAAGTCACTTCGAGGTGAAAGATTTTGATAACATTGGTATGCCCTAAAATATGCACAAAAACTTAGTAGTTTCCTTTTATCAAAGACATAGTGTGCCTCCTCCCAGTTGTAAGTTATACTGGTAAGTTGGCCCCAGTTAAAAATATTACACAAACTCCTATCAGAATCATGCCGCTCTTGACAATGATGATTATGACTTATGATGATAAGAAGGATGGATACCTAACAGAACAATGCTCCCGTAAAGCTAGTAATGAGATCATAGAATTCACTCTTCAACTGCTCATGTTTTAGCTTAATTGCTGATTATTTCTGTAGCATACATTCCAATACCCAAAAAGCCTTAAAACGAATGTGCTTATCATCATGGTTCCAACAAAGTTATTGCAGAATTCTAGCTCAACATTCTTACGATTTGCCCGGTAAATTTAAGCATACAGATTGGGGTTTAGAGTGATTCAACTTAATCAATAAACACATATTCAACTAACAGTGCCTCACCACTACATAAAGTATGTCACCAAGGGTATATGACGCATGCCCTGTTGATTTAATAAATGTTAACGTAATGTCACTCACCAAAGCGACTATCTGATGGTGGTTATACTTGACAAGCATATTCAGAGGATTTTCAGGGCAATTATCAATAGTTTCATCCAAGGCCACAGGTAAGCCACTTTCTTCACAGTACCTTATAATATCAGCTTCATGTTGAACAGGCTCCTGAAATATATCAATGTTAAAGTCACATAAAAAATGCCAGAACTGTTATCCAAATCAGTAAGACAGTAGTCCAATTGAGACCGATGAGGGAGAAAATCAGTCAAGTTTACAGAGTTGTACCTCAATATATTGCAGGTTGTAATCCTTGACCAAAAAGCCAAATTTAATAGCTTGCTCATAAGTCCAGTTACGATTGGCGTCGACACGAAGATCAATGTGGCAACCGACCTTCTTTCTTACTTCCTGTATGACAGCAGCATCTTCAACTGGATCTTCCCTACGTGCGACCTTTTGTAGAGCAATCATCAAAGAGCAAATTAAGGTTTATATGTATATATATATATCACAGACTCAATAAAACTAACTAATCATATGCTGAATCAGTCTAGGCAAAAGTACCGGAAAGGAAACCAGTTAATATAAGTGAATTGCAATATCAAAAGCATAATCACTTAGGTTTAGCTCACCTTTATCTTAATTGCAGTAAATCCTTCTTCAACAAGATCAACAGCCATTCGAGCAACCTCTTCTGGAGTATCACTACTATCAATAAGAGCACATATCCGTACACTAGCCAAATTTTCAGATTTTTCTTCATTTCTTTCCCTCAAAGGATAAAGTATGTTCAATAAACTTGAACCATGGCTCATTGCTATAGCATTGAGAATGGCCATCTCCAGACCACATCTGACACTTGGAAAGAGGGAACATACCTGTATAGCAATAACTAAATAAGCCAAGCATAGAATATCAGGATCCAATCAAGAAATGCTAAAGATACATGCACCTAGGAACAGCCATTCTTCTAATCCTTTTACCGACATTTTTACCTTCTAATATCCTATTTACTAGATACACATTTTATTAATAGAATGTAGATAGTTCTACCTACCGGAATTCCTAAAGTCTTCCATATCCAAGAAGAAAATGAACTCTTGAGCATTGGTAGAAAATAATTAATGTTAGCTCCTTTCATTGCATGAAAAAGAAAACGAAGTTGCTCTTCTACATCCAGCAGATTTTCTTGGGAAATTTCAAGAGGCGCAACCTGTTTGCTTACAAAAATAAATAGGATTGAACAGTAGCTTACACAAGAACAAGGATAACAGAAATTTATGGGGAAAAACAGGTAAAAAAGATGGAATATTTATTTCAATAAAAGAGTAAAAGAAACAGTGATAACAACATACAGACTCATAAACAAACAAAAAATGAATTTAGCAGAAACTAACCTCTCCATACCCTATACTTCCATCTTCAAGAGTCAAAGACAAAATAAAGCCTTCTCTATAAAATATAGTACGGTCATGATAGAACACACGTGAAGTAGGTGGAGAACAAAGAGGAATCCTGAACCACACAAAATTGAAAGATGTATACTAAATAATCCCTGCAACAGGCAACGTTAAGAAAGCTTCAAATCAACTCTTCTTACAAACGCTATACCTATAGAGTGAATAACTAATTGATTGGATTTTGCAGTGGCACCCTTGTGACATAGATTCTGGAGGAGAGAGTTTTGAAATGACACCAAAAGCATGTTCAGCTGCTCGGCAAGCAAATTTTCTTATATAACTGAGAAAAACAGAGATATGTCAGCAGATTGACCAGTTATTTACATGTTAACTAAGAAATCATAATTGCTGAATAAACTTTAGAACCTAACTACCTGTGGAAAGTGGCATTAGAATCAATGGAGCTCTCAACTTCAATGACACAGTCTGCGTCTTGTTTCTGAGATGAGATTAAAGCCTCATGTAGTTCCATTTTCGTTTTTACTTCCAAATGCTTCACCCTGTGTATTCAGCATTAAATGATAACTTTCCAATGTAAACCTTAATGAGAAGGCTTGGAACAAATTTGCTACAGTGAAAGGTAAATCATAAAAGATATATTTAATCCCCAACACAAATAAAGACATACAAATCAATGAATATGTATGATGTATCATCACTCAATGCACAAAGTCCAGAACGACCTGGATGACACATTCCTTAAAATGAGGTCAAAGCTTTGTTTTTAATACAATAGACTACGACAAAACCTAAACAATGTATGTGCATCTTTTTCTCACCATTAAGCTCTATTAATAGACAAATGAACACATTGTAGTAATGCTTTATCTTGCAGCTGTAGCTCATATTCCACTTTGACCTGGAAATGGCATGAATAAATTCATTCATAGTTTCAGCTCGGTAGATCAGCACTATAGCTACCCATATTTGTTATGACCAACAAAAACATTTAGGAAGTGATTCCTATCATCCCCATCATAAGTCTACATTCATCTTCTTTAACTCACATTTGATTGCCACTCTATTTCTTCCTAGATTCATACTTATTTGAACCAATTATTGCCATTTCAGCTATTTCTTTTCGTTCTACTAAAGTTTGTAACCAGCATTCAACATTTACTTCTGTTGTTGAGATATTCAACAAATCATAATCTTCTAACAAACCATTTAACTGAAACATACACTAGAAAAAATTAGTTCAGAAATAAGGATAGATACAGTTGCAGAAGAATAGCAAAAGAGTTCGAACCTCAAAAAATGTAAAAGATTTGAAACAAAAAAAAAAAAACATAACCATGAAATATAGTTGCCCTCAACAAATTGTTTAAACGGATAAGATGTGGTAGGCATTAAGCAGACACAAGCAACTTGATACATATAGGGTGAAAGCCCACTGCACTCACGTAATTACATGATCACTTGTCGACTAATTGACAGTGTATAGCAGATTTTTAGAGATTATTATCAGTTAATTGCTGATTATTACAGATAATAGAATTATTTAGTTTCCTTTTCTTTTTCTATTGAATGTGTATAAATTGTTTGTAATTCTTCACAACTGGGATATCAGAAATCAAAGAAATTCTTCTCCCACTTTTTTCTCACTGCTCTTTTCTCTGATTTAACATCACTTCTCGTAAATGCCAACAAAAAGTTGCAGGAATTACCCGTGTGCCTCACATAGCCTGTGGATTGAAATGTTATGGGAAGTATAGAAATACTGATTCAACACTCTTGGATCAGTTCTATCTGCAACTGGGAGGAGGCTGAATATTGCACCACCACGATTATTGATCACAAGTATTGTCATTGGTTTTCGCAACATCCTTTAAACAAAAAGGTTGAAAGTTAAAATGTTTCCATGGTCAGTACAAAATAAATAAGGATAAATCAGTTTTTTTATACAACCATTTAGAGAATGAAAACCATGCATCTGACATTTGTATACATTGTTAAAATAAAGAAATTTAACAGAACAGAGTTTACTAACAAGACTCTAGTGATGTCATCCATGGGCAGGTCTAGTCTAGCATGTCATATCTCAATCATTTGTTTTTCTAAATTGTTGAATAAAGAATCTATTAAGGTAATTATAGGAGAGAAGTGTACATAGTATGTCAAAAAAGAAAGACTTCACGAAATTTATTGTTCATGAAAGAAAGTGGACTTTTACCTATTATTTCATTGAGCTTTCAGATGCTTTAAAATTTACAACTCTTTCTTTCTTTCGGTCCCTACTATCATTTACTTCCCATTAATGGGTACTGGAACACTGCCAGTTTTAGATTCTTCTCTTTTTAGGTTATTGCTTAAAAACAAAAAGAACAAAGAATCTTACCTCTGCTTCAGAATTGCCAAGCCATTTGTATCATGAAGGAATGAAATATCTCCAACCACACACAGCACCTAAACATAATTTTTTTCTGTAAATATCCTTAAAATGGAATGGGAAATAGAAACAAAAAGAGCAACTAAACACATAATATAAGTCATGGGTATGACAGGAATTTTATTGTTTAAAGGAAGAAGAAGCAAGAACTTATCAAAGTTTTCCCTAATTACCTATGACGTTTTAGCATCATTAATTATGGGCAAATGAAAAAGTAAACTAAGAAAAGCATCTGCTATGGAAATTCAAAAGTTTCACCAAGTTTTCTATCTTTAAGAAAGATGTCATTCTTGCATCCCAAATCAAGAAAAACAGGAAAAGAAGAAGAAATAATAGTACCATAATGAACACATTCTACCAGAAGTAATATGTATAACTGCTTCAGAATGTCAAAAGGACTAAAGTGAATACATACTCGCTTATTGCATCCTACAGCAAAACCAATAGCAGTGCTAAGCAAACCGTCAATTCCACTAGCACCCCTATTTCCAGCAACCAATATTCCATTACATGGTAATTCTGTCTTTAACATCATATCTGCGACACTGTGATTATCACTTGTCCAATTGCATCCATACATGTCTGCATCACGTATTACCATGCTGTTCCCAATAAAAAGAGCCGACTCAGCTGAAAGTGCTTCTGAGATTACATGTGCAATATAAGGTTCTGACAAAGAGTGTTCAACAGAAACATGAAATGATATCTCCTGTCCAACCTATGATAGATGGCAAGAGTACTTCAGAGATACAGAAGAATACAAAGATGACAGACCATAATATAATCAATTTACAGAGGGCAAATTATCAGTCATTTTGGTAGGAAGCAATAAAGATAACATATATATGTGTATATATATATATATATATCATAGTACATTCATTTATCCTACCATTGGATGAAATCATATAACATCCATGCCAAATAAGAAAAAATACCAAAATATGTAAAATCAGAAGATACCATTGAGAGACTGTTGAGTTTTCTGTTTAGACCAAAAAAGAAAATCAAGCTAAAGCCTAGAATAAAGATGAAAATGAATTTAATGCCCTGAATACGGAAAAATATTGAATTAATTCATGCTGACGGTTACAGAATGTCATAAAACAAGGCAACAAGTTTACACAACAATAGAATAACATCATATGCAAAGACTATTCTAGTTGAATTTTCAAATTTCACTTTTACCAAATTGTTACCAGCTAGACCAACCAAATGCATGGTCCAACCATATTCATCCTATTGATTCATTTATCCTAATAATAGACAAGAAAAATATAAAATAAAAAAGAAAGGCCATGCATGAAGCATTAAAATGCTCAACACACAGCTAAATGAAACATGGAGAGAATCACAGCCTTAGATCAATACCATCATATTCAATGCTTGTAGATAATTCTGCCATTTTCTGCTTCTATGTGGAATTTGGGCTTTCATTAAAATATTAGCAAATTCAATGGCAGAGCTTTGGATTCTATGTGTTACAAAATGTGAAGGATCATGACGATGTGGATGATTGTCAACCAAGATATATGAGCATGGGAAACATTTCTCCAGCATCTGAGAGATTCGATTGCTTGTAATCCGACTCCCAATCTGTTAAGAATCGGAATCAGAAGAAATCATAAACAAGAAAAACATAAGATAATGAATGCCTTGGTATCAATAAAGAAGTACCCACTTAGATACAAGATATTAACATTTATTCATTTAACCCATGTGCTGTTACCTACAGTAAATGAAAGCATTTTCCTTGCATACAATAGTGTATTAAACTCTGTGAAAGAGGAAAGAAGTGATGTCCCACCTGAACAATTACATCAAACTGGACCAAATCCCTAACCGAATCTGAGAGCAATGCATGGTCAAGATAGTCAACAAAAAGGATATTCTCTTCAACTTCAGGAGAGGAAGACAAGAGCTCTCTCAACCTTATCCCAGACAATATGTCAGCCACAACAGGCCATTGAAGGTATTTGGCCATGAGAAGAACTGCCCATACCTCATCCTCTGCAGAGATGGCACCAACGACTAGGAGCCCTTTGTTAACCCTTTGAATTTTTTCTAAAACCTCTTCCATTTGCCCGCGTGTAGCAGTATTACATAAATAAGAATGCTGCACTATAATATACTTGGTAAATGGTTCAGTATTAGACCTCCAAGTATCTAATCCTTCCAAACAACTTGATTTCCAATTTTGTGGACAGTCATCTAATGGTTCCCTAAAAGGACAGTTAATATGAACAGGACCAATCGGTGAAGATGTTGCCCGGTGAACAGCAGAGTCCAGCGTGGTAAGCACCATCCGTGCAGGGATTTGATCAGTAGGAGGAGGAAGACTGAAGAAGAACCTTACAAAAGAACCAAAATGATTTACCTAGCACACAAATTAACAGAAAGATGTTAACAAATAAGCAGATGGATATATGTGTGTGTGAATGTATGGTGTAAGATTAAGAGTATTCAGTTGTGATACAAGCAAAAAGAAAATAAATTCTAATAAATAAAAAACTGCTGTATGTGTATATATTTTCATATATAAATGTAAAATATTGACACCATAAATAACCATGATACAAGAAAACACAAAACAAATTTTGAAAAAAGTTATTCAATTTTGTTTCACCTGATTGATTGATTGGTTTGCTCCACAATCCTGAAGCTCCGGAGGACGATCTGCTGAGAGTACTAGAAGGGGTACAAAGTCTTCACTGGCTTCAACCACCTTAGGTATGCCAAATATTCGCATCAAGTGAGCAAGGTTGGTGGAATGAGAAATATATATGAACGTTACTGGTAAGTAAATGATGAAAGAGGGTGCAAATGAAGACTTTTCACTTCCACAATTATGA
Organism: Kokia cookei; assembly: GCA_039519145.1. Classification (NCBI taxonomy): domain Eukaryota; kingdom Viridiplantae; phylum Streptophyta; class Magnoliopsida; order Malvales; family Malvaceae; genus Kokia; species Kokia cookei. Next base: position 31,083,325 of record CM076901.1, read on the forward strand.
TTAAGCAAGATAAAATGTCGTAACAAAATATGTAGTGAAAGCCCTATAGGCATATTGATTAATTAAAAATGAAAAATTGTTAACCATATGATCTTCCTAGACTGGAACTGCACTTTTCATAGATGTGCATGAAACTTACAGCAGGAAAAAGGTTTGAAACCGCAGTCCCGGACGTAGTTATGATGACTGCCGCTTTCTGAGATCCTCTTGCATACCCAATAGCATGAAATGCAAGTGATCTCTCATCAAAGCAAGAAATACAGGTCACCAAGGGATGAGCAGAAGCAGCAAGAGCAAGGGGGGATGACCTGGATCCTGGAGCTACACAAAAATACTGCAATGAAGAATTATCAGGCTGATGCAGCAGAGTATAGACATGTCAGATCAGGGACAAAACTCACAGTCAAACCAAGGCGAAAACATTCTTCAACTATAAGTGATGCCCAAACAGCATTGATATTAGCAAGATCTTGAATGGTATAGGCCATTTCACCAGCATGATCCAACTGACAATCAGAAAGAGACATAAAACTTCAACAAGCATCATCCAGTTTGTTTATGGCAACATTCTATGCAAAGGTCCTATTACCACATCATTTTCTGCATTGACTTGGAAAAACAAGCATATTTTGAGTTACTATCTTTGATACATGGTAAGATTAAAGATGATATTGATACCTTTATTCGGTCACCATAAGATATAGCCTTCAAGTTCTATTACATGAATTGCCAAAGCAACTAATTGCATGCATCTTAATTATTTTATTCCTACTTCTTTGGATAAACAAAATTACTCATGCAAAAATATAATATGCCATGTTTCCGTTCAGTCTGCAGAGCATCATCATTTCTTTACACAAATGAAGCAATTGGTAACCTTTCCAGTTATATTCAATGAAATACCTTTTAAGAAATAATGTATTCGCACAAAAAACTAATTGAAAAATGAAACTGATACAAATAGCCTATCCACCTCCTCGAACTTAGTATGTAGAATATTAGAATGATATTTTTCTTTTAACTATTCACAGATGCTGCCCAAACAGAGTATTTAAAAGCATGTTCTTGGAAGTAACCAGCAAAAAGCATTATACCATGTTGCAGGCAACACCAATGGTTGGTGAAAACTTGAAACAGAACTGGTTGAAAAAATGTGCGCCTCTCTGCAAGAATATATTAGTACATAAGGCCATTCAAATGACAATTGATTTTAACCAAGAAAATTAAACAATTTTTGGGCTTATTGAGATGTATATAAGTACCAAAAAAATACTCAAGCAAACTGAAATACAAATAATAAAGAATAAATAATTACCAGGAAAAAGGAGATACCAGTTCCATGGTGTGAGCTTCAAAATCCCTTCTGCCCAACAGGATAGCATTCGTGTATGCCTAGCAAAACACTGTCATCAATAATAGCACCTAAAAACAACACTGACATGACTCTCAATTATGTCCCTTCCTAGAGACGAACTCAAAAATGCATATAAAGTATTTGCTTGAAGACATATATCAGTACCATTTGTCTTTACTCTTAAACACGAACACAGAAAAGTCAGTAACTGTAAATACAAAATAATTACAACAAACAGAAAAAAATGTTATACAGCAACTCCAACCGCTTCAAGAAACATAGAGAAAGGCTGCCAACAGATTAGAACAGAAAAGAACTTGGCTGATGTGAAACATTTTAGTTAAATGAACAGTAAGGCATTTGTTGACAGCTTATCTCAGCTAATCTCATTACTGATTTTTAGGGATTAGATTAGCTTAAAATTAGGATTATTGATTTAAAGCATTGATTATGTTTCCTTAGTTAGGCCTACTCTTTTAGTATAAATAGCCATGTAAATTTTTCTGTTAGAATATAAAAGAAAAATGGATTCCTATTATCAACATGGTATCAAGAGCTTGAGAATCCAGATTTAGGAAGCCTGTTTTTTTCGAAATTCCCAAACCCTAGAAATTCCAATTTGGTACTCTCCATTTTTCAGCCTATTTTTTTTCACCACCCCCTTCAACAAAGTCACAGTCTCATCTCCGGTGAAACCTCAAAATCCGGTGACCAAACTCCCTGCGCATGGCTCTCACATGCCACCCATAGCTTCGGTGTACTTGCTCACACGCCTTTGCATGCAGCTCACATCCATCGAGTTTGATTCTCCCACCACCACCATTGGCTCTGTTGGTGTTTCTCCGGTCTTCCTTGCTGTTATTGGCTCTTGTGGTGCATTTTTTTTAATGAAAAAAATGGCAGAATTAAAAAAAAAATCCAACATCCAATTTTGTAAAGTCAAATAATGCCTTTAATACTCATATTAATATTGACTCATGGATTATTGATTCTGGTGCGAATAGACACATGACAGGTTCCTCTAAAAGTTTTTTAAACTACTTCCCAAGTCAAACAAAAGAAAGTGCCAAGATAGCTGATGGGTCTTTTACTCCTGTAACTGGATCAAGTTCTGTCAACTATACACCCAATATCTAACTATCCTTTGTACTACATGCTCCTTGTTTTTCGATTAACCATTTATCTGCTAGTGCCATCACAAATACCTTAAAATGAAAAATTGAGTTTTTTCCTAATCATTGTGTATTCCAAGACCTTCAGACAGGGAAGAAGATTAGCAGTGGTAGATTGCATGATGGCTTATATATGTTGAAGAGCAGTAGTGAATCTGTTCAAGCCTTTTTTGGAGGTAATAAGGTTGTCAACCAAGAAATAATGATGTGGCATAAACAGTTAAAACACCCATCATTTTTTGTAACGGAAAAGTTATATCCCGGATTATTTTCAAAGACTCGGTTTGATTCATTGTTTTGTGAAGCTTGTGAGTTTGCTAAACACACTAAAAATTCTTATCCTTTGAGAAATAATAGAAGTAACACTCTTTTTATGACTATTCATTCTGATGTTTGGGGACCAACTCGACATACGTCATTATCTGATAATTAGTGGTTTATTACTTTTATTTATTGTTGCACTAGGATGACTTGGTGTATTTGCTAAAAGCGAAAAATTATGTGTTTAAATGCTTACAATCTTTTCATAAAATAGTGTGTACTCAATTTGATGCTAAGATACAATTTTTTAAAAATGACAATGGTACAAAGTACAATTTTGATACCTATTTGGAATCTTATGGGATAATTCATCAAAAAACTTGTCCCGATACTAGTTCACAAAATGGGGTTGCTGAAAGGAAAAATAGGCATTTGCTTGTCGCCATATCTCTTATGTTTTCCATGAACCTTCAAAAACCATTTTAAGGGGACACAATTCTTGTAGCCGCCTACTTTATTAATAGAATGTCACTCAGAACCCTTAATTTCAAAAGACCTTGGAAACTTTACAAGAAAAAAATAAGTATATTGTTCCTCCTAGAATATTTGGATGTGTCTGTTATGTCCATGATCGAAAAGAAGGCAAATTAGATCCACGAGCCCTTAAAAACGTGTCCTAGGTATTCTCCAACACAAAAAGGTTACAAGTGTTATCATCCTCGTTCACGAAAAACTTTCGTTAGTATGGATATTACATTCAGAGAAACTGAGCCCTATTATGGTACAACTCAATCACCTCTTTAAGGAGAGAACAATAAAAGAGAAGAAATGATATCTGACTCAATAACTATTGAAAACCTTATACCTGACTTAACTATTGAAAACCTTATTCCAAAAACACCATTGTTCAAGGGGAGACTACTGTTCCAAAAAACACCATTGATCAAGGGGAAGCTACTGCTCAGGGGGAAACTATTTTTCAAAAGGAGATTGTTGGGCGTTTGGACAACTAGATTTAAAAAAGTATTCAAGAAGGCTTAGAATAGAAAAAGCTCTCATGCAACCTACCATATTCCAAGAATCTTCCTCTTTTGTTGAGTTACCCCTAATGATTTAGATAAATTAATTGCCCAAAGAAAAGGTGTTAGATCCTATACTAGACACCCTATGTCTAACTTTATCTCTTATGACGCATTGTCCCTTCCTTATAAAGTTTTTGCCTTGTCATTGTCCTTTGCGTCTATCCACAGGATTGGTGTTAAGCATTTAAAGATCCTAAGTGGAAAGAAACCATGGTTGAAGAAATGAAGGCACTACCAAAGAATGAGACTTGAGAGCTAGTAACTCCTTCAGTAGATAAGAATTTGATGGGATGCAAATGGGTGTTTACTACAAAACACAAGTCGATTGAAAGAAACAAAGCCAGATTGGTTGTTAAAGGCTTCACTCAAACTTATGAAGTAGACTATCAAGAGACGTTTGCTCCTATTGCCAAAATTAACACCATCAGAATTTTGTTATCTTGTGCAGCCAACCTTGACTGGAACCTACAACAATTTGATGTGAAGAATGCATTCCTACATGGAGACTTTGAAGAGGAAGTATATATGGAAATTCCTCTTGGATTTGATAATGCAAAAACGCAAGGGAAAGTATGCAGATTGAAGAAAGCCTTGTATGGATTAAAACAATCTCCCAGAGCATGGTTTGACAGATGCCACAAAGCTATAATCACTTTTGGTTATCAATAAAGCAATGCTGATCATACCCTTTTTATGAAACATCACACGGGTAAGATCACTCTTATTATTGTATATGTTGATGACATAGTGATAACAAGAGACGGTGAGGAAGAAATGACTCGACTGAAACAATGTTTGGCTCAAGAATTTGAAATAGAAAATATAGGGAAGTTACAATATTTCTTAGGAATTGAAGTTGTCAAATCAAATAAAGGAATCTTCATATCTCAAAGAAAATACATCCTAGATCTCTTGACTGAGAAAGGTACGATGGGATGCAAACCCGCAAAATCACCTATAAAAAGTAATCATAAGTTGCAAGCTAGAATAGAGTTTATAGACTATTTTATCTCTCACACACTAGACCTAACATAACATATGCAGTCAGTTTGGTAAGTCAGTTTATGCATGATCCTCGAGAGTCTCATATGCAAGCTGTCTTTCGCATTCTACGCTACCTAAAGTTTGCCTCAAGAAAAGGTCTCCTCTTTTCTAAACATGGTCATCTCCAGAAGAAGCTTTTACAAATGTAGATTAGGCTAGATCTCTAGATGATAGGAGGTCTACTTATGGATATTGCAAACTTGTGGGAGGAAACTTAGTCACTCGAAAAAGCAATAAGCAAAGTGTGGTTGCTTGGTCCAAGTGCTGGGGCAAAATACAGAGCCATGGCTCAAGGTGTTTGCTAGCTACTATGAATATTAAAAGTTATGGAGGAATTAAAGTTGTCAAATAAAGAAAAATTATCCTTATATTGCGACAACAAGGCCGCCATCAGCGTAGCCCAAAACCCAATACAACATGATTGAACAAAACACATAGAAATTGATCGACACTTCATCAAAGAAAAGTTAACTGTCAGCATCTTAGGCTTAAATCATGTAGCCTCTGAGAAGCAATTAGCTGATGTGTTCACTAAAAAACATAACAACAGAAGTTATCATAATCTGGTTAGCAAATTGGGCATGTGTTACATCCATGCACCAACTTGAGGGGGAGTGTTAACAGCTTATCTCAGCTAATCTCATTACTGATTTTTAGGGATTAGATTAGGTTAAAATTAGGATTATTAATTTAATGTATTGATTATGTTTCCTTAGTTAGGCCTACTCTTTTAATATAAATAGCCATGTAAATTTTTCTGTTGGAATATACAAGAGAAAAGGATTCCTATTATCAACCATATTCAATTTCTCAATTCTCTCACCAAGGAGATAAGAAAATTGTTGGGATCAAAGACTTAAAACTTATGCGTAAATCCTCAAAAAGTGGAGAATTTATAGATTACCATATCAAAAGTATAATTTTATGGAAGCAAAATTGGTCACCATCCTCAAACAAGTAAAGATCAAAAGTTCAGATAGCATAAAATAATTCATTGAATCCAAACAAGATTCTACAAACAAGACAAAACTTGCGAAAGAAAAAGGAAAGTAGAGTGTAGAATGCATACCATTTGCATTGTATTATCCTCAACCACATTAAGTTTTCTAATGGCAGCTCTTACGCGTTCAGAGTGCCATCTCTCCGTAGTGGGCCAAAAATGAGAACTTGCCTGAACAAATTTAGCAACAAATATTTTTAAAAAGGAAGAAGACTGAAAGTGAAAAACATAAACACCTCAGGAAAAGAATTCCAACCAGGAGAAGAGCATATAATCAAGGTTTCAACAACTACTGTTGACTTGGGACATAAGTATATTTGCAACTTTAAAATGAAGAACATATTTTACATGAAAACCACTCACTCACACATGCTGAAGCAGCTTCAGTTTTAGCTTAAATTTCATATTTTATTCATTTTGCCAAATTTTACAATGCAAAACAGAATGAAAGATAATTATGGGCAGTTAGCTAATTTTGAAAACTACGAATAAGATCATATAATTCCTAGCAATAAATACAAAAAATGTTTCATGTAACAAAAAGTTTGTTGAACATGTACAGGTACCATGTCATGAAAATTAAGAGACAACATAAAAATCCATACTCCTTGCTTTAATTAGTCCTATGAACTTGGTATCAAAATACTACACATTGTAAGGTATGGGAAATTATGAGAACCTGGTAAAGGGCAGATTCATACGAATGAATGGCCTGTTCAAATGTACACAAGCAAGAGTCACTCCATGCCAATGTGGCTGCTAAAATAGAGATATCCTCATGCTCATCTAACTCAATCTGATGAAAAGAGAATCGAAAATCATAAATATATGCAGCCTTTCAGAAGGAGTTTGACATTGATCAAATAATACAAACTTAGATCATCAATTATGCCAAAAAATGATATTAGCTGCAGAAAATACATGCTAACTGCTAAATACAAGCAGGCTTACCAGAGGAATGAAAAAGTAAAAAGAACCAGCCTTATGCTTCACAGAAGACAAGTCTGTGTTGCTATTAATATCCAGAAAACCATAAGTTGACATAAGGACTGAATCACTTGAGAGAAATCTGCAAACAAGCTATAGTATATTCTTTAGTATGAATTATTTCAAAAAGAATGATGAAGTAAATAATAATGTCTTCCAGCTAATCTAACACAATTTGAAGAACATTGAGTAAAAAATACATAAAAGGAAAAAGAAAATCTGAACTTCAAATCTAAGTTATTATAAAACCATAATTCAAGACATTAAACTTCATGGTTCAATTTCCTCCATTTGGTGCTCATACTCCAACAAGATCCTTTAGAACTGGAACAGTGTGAGTTGCATTCATATCAAACATGCAAGTTGGAGTCAAAGTTGAACAAGAAACAAATTTTCCAGGTCAAACTGGACAGAGACACTAACGTCCTAGGAGATTAAAGCATGACGATTTTCTGGTTACTTCATCACACACTACTCATTTATGAATTTTGCAGAATAAATCAGATGTAGGAATAAAGGGTTCTTGTGTGTTTTACCTTGTCATAAAGCAATAAGATAAAACTAGGGGCAATACCATTTACTAGCAAAACTAACAAAGAATCAAAAGGCACCTCGAGAGAATCATTTGATTCACATGGATATCAAGAATATTAACCCAAAGTTTGTAGGAAAGCATGTTTACTACCCAAAAAAGTTAAAAAGTAAAAAAAGAGGAACCACATGTAAAAGAAAGAATGGCATTAACCTCTTGGTTGAACTTAGCCCTCCAGGGACACAAATAGAGTTTGTAAAGGAAATAGCAGCTCCAATTCCAAAAACACCACGAACTTTGTTCAAGTATAATGATTTCCATGTTGGGCTGATTGTCTCCTTAGAAAGAAAAAACATAGGAAAAACAGCCGAAGATTCTTGTTGAGAGCAAAACCAATTTAAAGCTTTTGCACTTGGGGGCACAGCAACCTGCAAAGACAACAGTTACGTTGCATTTACTCTAAAAAAACAAATCAAAACAAATTAATTAAATTACAATGTAATATTTTCAAAATCTATTTTCTTCATATCCTGACGTATAAAACACTTCAACTATGCAAGTACTAATTTACTTACATATATACTAATATCAAACAAATCTACAACCATAAATTTATCTAGAAGATACATCATGATTCATGAATAAAGTTTCATTTCTCATTGGAAACCACCTTGAGATATGATTTTAAAAAATGGAACTTTAAATGAACAGTGTCACATTGTACTTCCGTAACCATCATGAATTACAATTATTCTAAAAAGGGAACATTATGTCCATACATTCATAACTCGAAAAAGTGCAGCAACACCATACTATCCTGTACTGCATGTAAGTAAAATTTTGTGTGTTGTGTGTGCGCTATACCTGAAATCTCAAAATTCCACTAGAAGCACAAGGAGGATTAAACTTCAACTCTTCTACAGCCTGTTTAATACTCTGGAGACCATGCTCAAGTGTCAAAGCAGGTGGCAAAGTGCGAGTGATGCAGGTCTCCACCACTAAATCATCATCTTCCAAACCAGTAGCATCCGTTACGGAACCATGAAACCTCGCCCCATTGACCATCTAAAAGAAATCCCAACAACAAGAAACCATCACAACCGATTTATTGACCAACTATAAGTTAGAAGAATATTTAAAAAAAAGAAGGTAAAACACCTTAAGATTGCAGGAGACGAAATCATTTTTTAGTGGGCGTCCTGGAAATGGGATTGCTTTTTTGGCCCAAAAAACATTGTTTTTAAGGTGGGGTTTTGGTGTTAATGCAAAAAATGGCATGGAAATGTCTCCTTGTAATAACATCAAGAGAATTTTGGAGATTTTTTTAAGCAGAGAAGAAAGAATCGTTTTCAATGGAGTTAAATTTAGAAGATGAAAGGAGATGGATAGATAAGGAAAGCTGATTGCCTCGGCTTGTCTGGGCTACATGGCGGAGCTGGGCCGTTTTCGGGCTTCTCTAGGAGGCTTAATTGTTGTTTAGTCTGAAAAAAATTAGAAAATGGACTTATAAATCGGTCCGACACCGGACTTAATTTAAAAAAAAGTGAAATCCAAGAATAGTGACCCAATATAAAAAATTCAATAAATTTAATCTTTAATGATTATAAAATTTATTATTTTAGTTCTAATTATAAAAAATATTTAAAAATTTAATATTTTAAAAAATTAAATATAAGTTATAAAAAAGGTAAAAATAAATGTATTTTTAAGATTTTTGTATCCAAAATGATTTTCAATAATATATTTTACTTTGTTATTTCTTTTAGTAAATTGACGAAGTTGAAAATATCTAATACTATGACCTTAACCTGCAATCTCTGGCCACTGGTTATGCTAAGGATGATAAAAATAAGATTTTTTACCTAAATAATACAAAAATAATAATTATTTATCAAAATAATGCACTCTCCCCATTATCTACCAAAATGGTACATTTGGGGGAGTGATGCCTCCTAGATAGAGACGATCATGGGTCGAGTCGGGCCGGATTTCAATAAAATTTTAAATTTACTTTCTAAGCTCGGGCCCGACCCAAAAAAAGGCCTAAAATTAACCTAAACCCAACCCATATTATAATAGTTAAACCCAAGCCCGACCCAACCCAACCCATGTTAAATTTTTTTAAGATTATTTTATTATATAAATAATTTTAAAATATGATGTATAATATACATTTAAAAATATTAAAACAAATATTAAAATAACAAACAAATTAAAAACGATATTAAAACAATTCGTAAAACAACAAACAAATTGTAAATACAATAATAACCTTTTATATTAAGACAATTACAACTAAAATAGTAACAAAATTAATGATAAAACAATCATCAATGACTTCCATTTCCGCTTGTGGAATTTGCAATGTCATTAAAACTATGGGCAAGCTTTAACTAAATCAAAAAAATAGAATATCCTTAAATACTTGAAAATCTTTTTCATTTATGCTCACAATAGAGCAAAAGCACAGTTTAAGAAAAAATATATATATATTCGAGGGGAAAGCAAAGGGCAAAAGGTTGATAACATAGCCAATTTTTAGGCCATTAGTTGTTACAAACCATTATTACAAGTAAAAATATAGTATTAAAAATAAAAATAAAATCATTATTATAAATCCGAACTGGATCGAGCTCGGGTCAAGAAAATCAAACCCAAGGCCCAACCCATTTTAAAAATTGGTTTCATTTTTTGTCTAAACCCATTTTTCGGGCCTACATTTTTACTCAAACCCGCCCATTTTTTGGGCGGGCCTTCGGGACGGGTCAGGTGGGCCGGCCCATGATCACCTCTACTCCTATATAAGTGGCATACTGTGAAAAATCTGACACAAATTTTTTTATACTAAAATACATAAAAAAATATAAAATATTAAGTGGTGCCTCTTAGATAAGCAACACTCAATTTTTTTCGTATATAGTATAAACTGGTAATTAAAATACGGGTATAGTATAAAAAAATAATAAATATTGAGTGGTGCCTACCTGACAGGCGGCACTAATGGTGCTTATTGGGTAGGAGGCACCAATGGTGCCACACGGCACTTGTGCCTATTTAAACACCTAAACCAAATCAACTTAAACACACATTTTTGAATAAGAAAGTAAATTTTGTTCAAACAAAATAGAAGAGTTCAGAGAAGGAAGAAGGAAGGTTAGTACAAAATTTTAACAGTAATTTTATTTACAATAATTTATTTGTTGATAGAAATTGTATGATGTTGATATTACTTTGTAACAGATGGAAAATCAATTTTTTGTATGTGTTTATTTTGATGGAGAAATTTTGAGAACAACAATTGGATGTGTATTTGAATGTCATCAACAACTAACAATGAGATTTAACAAAAATGTCTCGGTTGATAATATGAAGGCAAAGATTAGTGAAAGAATTGCTAGACGTTGTGGGAGAAGGATATCAAAACTTTTCTATAAGTTTTCAGTTTCAACATATCCTATCAAATTTACCTAGATGAAACTCGTAGACGATGAATAGTAGAGATAATGATCGCTCTTTATTGTAGGAATCGGACTAACGAAAATGAACCGATTCAGTTATTTGTTGAGCTAACTGATGTTGAGACAGGGAAAGATCCCACTCCATTAAGTATGGCGGGTCCAACATCATACGTTGATAGTCAATCTGTAGCTCGCTAGATCAGCATCGATCTTAATGTTGCACCCGATAATGATGCGGATGGTGATGATAGATACGATAGTAGTGATCCTTCTAATCACGAGGTCGATATTAATAGTGATCCCGACGTGGACGAGAAAATTTGACAGACCTCATACATGCAGTTCAACACGTTTGTCAGAAGGTTGCGTCTAAACTGACATTATATATTGGGGAGTATTGGACAGAAGGTTGCAATTGGCGGGTACTAGCTACATTTATCCAAAAGTCGTAGAAGTGGGGGATAAGAAAATTTGACAGACCTCACACATGTAGTTCAACACGTTTGTTAGAAGATCACCTGAAACTCGATTCCAGAACTATCTGCACACATATCATGCCAAGGATGAAGGACAATCCAACCATCAAAGTTTCTACACTGATTATCGATATGCAAGCACGATTCTATTATCGGGTTTCATATCGAAAAGCATGGATTACGAAACTGATGGCAATGGAACAGTTGTTCAGTGACTAAAAAGCATCGTACAATGAGCACAGGGGTGGATAGCCGCAATGCGACAGTACGTGTCGGGGACTACGATTGAGTTGGTGACACGACCTTATTGTGGCTCGGATAACAACATACAATTGGAAAAAGAATTTTTCAGTATATTTTGTGGACGTTTGATCCCTACAATCGAGCATTTCCTCACTACAAGCCATTTATCCAGGTAGATGAGACCTGGATATACGAGAAATATACGCAGATCCTACTAATTGAGGTGGCTCAAGATTGGAACCAGAACTTGCTCCCGATAACATTTGCTATATGGACAAAGAAGACATGAAATCATGAGAATTCTTCTTGACGAACCAGCAGAGATATGTTGTTCATAACAATAATATTTGCATTATCTCCGATATAGGGAAAGGGATTATTGCGGCCATTAGGGGTACCGATTTGCCATGGAGATCGATTTACTGCAGCTAGAACATTCCGACTAACTTCTAACGAGAATATAGGAATGCAAACTGGCGAAGACGACTTGTGAAAATGGGTAAAAAATTTAGTTTCAAGTTATATTTTTAATGTTTTAATTCGAGATTGTAACTTATGTTTTCTTAATTTTCTTACAGCGTACGAGTTAGAGCCACATCAATTCCGACTAAGAATGACCAGACTTGAGCGTGACATGGAAGGTTAAATGAACAAGCCTTTACGAGAGTGGTTGGGTACCATGAAGCCGTGGCAATGGTCTCAAAGTTTTGATGACGGGTATCGATATGGTCAAATGACGACCAATCTGGTAGAGTCGGTTAACAGCATGTTTAAGATAATACAACATCTTCCAATTTTATATGTGTTCTCAGTTACGTTCTACAGGTTAGCTACCTTGATACCAGTAATGGGGAAGCGACAAATCGATCAGATGAACGTCGGACACGTGTTTGTCGAAGCTGTAAGAATGTAATGGATGTAAATCGTCGGAGAGCGAGGACGATGAACATTAAAATATATTCACGACAGTTTCAATGATTTCAAGTTACAGAGACCATTGGGCGTCGACCTGGTATCCACCTAGGTCATACGGGGATGATATTCAGAACAGACACTACGATTGTAGGTGGTTCGATACACTTCGTTATCCTTGTGAGCATGTCATTGCAGCTTGTGCTAAAGTGTCGCTCAATGTTAAACAATTCATTGACCCTGTTTACACTCTCGAGCAAATGTTACGTATTTGGAAAAATGAGTTTCCTGTCTTGCCTGACTTGTTTACATGGGAGGTGCCTCCGATGACTTTCGAGCTTATCTCAAACAAAGGTTTGCGAAGAAATCAGAAAGGTCATTCGCATGTCATCAGAATCTATAACGAAATGAACATTATGGAGAAGACAAACAGCGGCAAGTTGTGTGAACTATGTAGGCTAGCAGTGCATACTCGACGTAATTGCCCCCAACGAACCTACCATATTGGTCAATCCTCCGGATCGACTATTGTATTGGACATTTTTCGTTTAAAATTAATTAATTTTATGAATGAATTTGAAATTAATTATGTTTAAATTTGTATTTAATTAATAATTTTTATATTTGTATTTTGGTTTATGATTTAGGGTTATGACTTTTACATAAATTGGATCAAGACTTTTTGAATTTGATATTTTGTACTTTTTAATGTGATATTCTTAATCTCTGTATTGTGTGGTCATTTGGGTCAATAGTATAGATATTAAGATGATCCAACCCTCTCTACAGATAGATGAGCTGTTGTAATTAATGCAGACTCGACTTGTGAGCTGTTGTAGTGAACGTAATTAATGCAAACTCGTCTGCCTCTAATGACACTTACTAGAGGAAAGGAAATATGGAATCCCCATAAATATATTTTTAATGGCTTCATATTGATTGTGGCTTTTTCTAGTTTTTTATTTGAAATTTTGGGATTTAAGGTTTAAGGTTTTTGGTATAGGGTTTTAGGTTTAAGAATGTAATGATCTTAAACCCTAAATCTTAAATCCTAAATCTCAAACCTCAAACCCAAAACCTAAAATCCTAAACCCGAAACATAAACATAAGCATAAATATAATTAATTAAATACAAACATAAACATAAACATAATTAATTCCAAATTCATTCATAAACATAAACATAATTAATTTCAAATGAAAAATAATAAATACAAATGAAAAATGAATATAAATGCTTATCTCATCTCATTTGAAGTTCGATGGTGTGGTTTTGGGAGTAAAACGTTGTGGTGGTCGATGAGCACGTAGAGGGTGCTCGTGACGTTCAACATCATCGTCTCTTGAACCGTCAGGTGTCTCTTACGTCATTGATAATGATGAGCCGTGGGTGAAGTTCTGCGACGGTAATGGATGAAGAGGAGTAGAGTACTACAACAGGCTGAAAGGCGTAAAGTACTATGGTGGTATCAGGCTGAAGATATCAAATATCAATGACGATCTCGAATCTTGCTGATCAGAACTGGATTCGAGAAACTCCGAATGATACTCCTGGCCTGACCAACCTGTACTATGGCCATTTCCTGATCAGCTTGTATGATAGATTTCGTCTGACCACCCGAAAACGTATCTATCGCATGACCATCCTAGATGATACGACTCGGGCCGGCTAAGGGTTTGGCTCATGCTCAGGCTTCTGATCATGCTCTGGATCGATCTCGCGATCGGGCTCATGCTCAAGCTCGAGCTTTAGCATAGGCGGATGAAAGTGGTGCCCACGTGGTAACGTGTACGGGAGGACTAACATTGTTTGCCCATCATATAAATATGGTTTCCCCGTCTAGAAATACCATTGTATGTACTCTACGGATGTCGCCAAAATGAAACTAAGATCCATCTAACATCAAGGTATCCGCTCCGTCCATCTCTCCCACACCGTAACATAATCTCCATGCATTAAACTCAAGTCTAGCTCGGGTTTCCCTTTCTTGTCAATTCCATGGATCTTCCCCAAGTTTATTGGGTCTGTCGGGTTGGTTTGTAAGCACCCGAACTGTCGAAGCACTCGATCTCCATGGATCCACTCCACTGTTTGAAGGCATATAAGTAGTGCGTTAAGGCACTACAAGTACGAGTGGTCGCGAGCAAACCCGAGAATAATAGTCGTAACGTCAAGGATTGAGTAAGGCATCCAAACAAACTACAAAGTTAAATAACATTGTTATAGTAACACAACTCAATTAATATTAATAAATTAAGATGAATAAAGTAATTACATGTTACAAATAACTTACCTTCTCCCCGGCATGTATCTCGATCATCTGTTGGTATATCGAAACTTGTTGCTACCTCCCAGTATTCGGATTCTCGTGTCATCTAAGAAAAATAACTTGTTAGAACAAATTTACACAAAAAAATCAAATAATTGTTATAATGCCTAAATGTTATCACCTATTTACAAGTGGAAAAATGCATGGTAGGCGTTCAATATTGGCCAAGAATGGCATCCGATACAAGGCCCACGATTGCAGTAATATGAGGCACCGACATATGTCGAAGGTAGCAATCTTTGTCGTTCTACAAAGCTTGCGATATAACATCGCTAATACTGTCGAGCCCGAGCTATATTGACTCGCTTCATCAAAATCCCTTAAAAGAAGCAAGTACATTAGGTGGATGGAATTTCCATTTATCGTCGACATCAGTACACCCTCTATGAGGTGCATTATATAAGCCCGAGCGACACATATCACCTCAAGCTCGGTAGCATCATCTACTAAGTGATGGAATCGTTCCCTCAGCCATGTAAACTTTAGCCTCATGAATCTCGATTGGTTATCACCGGGTAAGACTCCCAATAAGTTATTATAGAGGTGGATCGGATTAGATATTATCGATAAGCTCATAACCCCCTTCTCGTTAATTGGAGCCCAAGCTGGAGTGCAACATCCTTTAATATGATAGTGCACTCCTCACATGGTAAGTGAAAAGTGTGGGTCTCTGCCGCCACTGCTCGACCAAAGCGGATATCAAGTCGTACCGTAAATCAAATGTCCAGATTAGTGCAGCTGATCCAAATCCCACTGCAACCAAGTACGGCATGATGTGTTGATCCAGATCATAATTGACGGCATTTATGTAACATCTCAATTTTTGATACAGATGATCTTGACATTATTAGATTACCAAAATAGTTAATATAACCTAATTTAATTTCGTAAATGAAATGAACTTATGTAACAAATAACTGTAACAGCTCGATTTTCAGTGGTATCAAAAACAGTGATTTCAGGATCACAAATCCGATAAGTAAAGTCGTAAATTTACTTATTTCAAAATCTATGGTGTCATATGCATCGTAGTAAAGTTTGGTTCAGAAATTTTATCGTTTAGATAGTTAATTAAGTAGAAGGGACTAAATTGTAATAGCTGCAAAGGTAGAAATGAAAAAAATTAGAAGGATCAAATGAGTAAATTGACCAAGGAAATGTTAGTGGTGGGTTAGCATGAGTTAAAATAAGTATAAATATGTTTTATTAAGGTTAAAAATGGGTTAATTAAAGCTTAATGATGAAAGTTTAAATATTTACAAAATTGTCATTGACTATATATATGAAATTAAAATAAAAATGGAAGTAAAATCACTCATTTTCTTCATCTTCTCCATGGAAAGAAGAGAAATTTAGGGTTTTGCCATTGTCAACTTTGAAAGCTTGATTGGGTGAGCAAATCTTGACCGTTTTTAGTAATTTTTATGTTTTTGAGTTCGTAATTGCTTAATTTAGCTAACCTAAGGACTAATTTGTGATTCTGCCAAAAGTTAAATGTTTTGCCATTAATGAATGAGCTTATTCTTGCTAGTTTATAGTAGTTTTAGAAGCTTGGATATGAGATTAATTAGTTTTGTAAAGTGATTTTTATGAAAACTAGAGTTTAAGGACTAAAATGTGAAAATGTTTGTGTGTAGAGGTTGGATAAGCACCCTAGGAAATTCGGCTAAGGATTGGTTATGTAATAAAATGGTTATTTTTCATATTTTATGTTGAAAGGACTAGATTGAATAAAAGAAAAATATTAAGGGTAAAATCATAATTTTCCCAAAAAAGACTAAATTGTGTGAATGACTCAATTATATGACTTAATGTGTGAATTGGATAATTTGTGAATGTAGACTACAATCGTACTTCAAATTGCGAAAAGGAGAAATTATCGAAGTAGTCATTGAAGTCTAATCGCAATTGCAAATTAGTCAGGTAAGTTTGTAATGTTAAATTCTTATTAATAACTGCTTATATCTACCTTTCTAATGATTGTTAGAAATGAGAAACGATTGGAAACATGAAAGATAGAAACGACGAGATGAGGATTTCCAAACCTTGTGCCAAAGATAGAAAATAGTTCGATGGTTGAGATCCTGCATTTGTTGCGAATCCTCTACAGTATCGTGAGTCACCGTAAGGTGAATAAAATCCAAGAATGGATTACAAGCCCTACGATGGTTGAGATTTATGCTTGTTTGAATATTCTCGTTAGCTTAGTGTGAGCAGTATCGTAGCGAACAGATATACTGTATTGATGGCTATGAATAGCATCGAATACTGGTAATAGGCATGACCTCAGGGTCAATAGGGAGTAAATGAGCATCATGACCTTAGAGTCAACATGGAGTAAAACGAATAACGATCACTAAAGTTCAGTTTTATTCTGGCTCATCAGATTTATAAAGATGTTTACCACTTGTTATTCGGTAAATTGTTGAACATTGCAAACTTGTTAAGCTATGAAGCTTACCAGTGAAATTATTGTTGTTTTGTAGATTTCATTTTGCGACTTGGAGATCGGATCATCTTGAAGACATCATATTTTCTCGGGAGCTTGTTCGGTAGTATTTACATCACTCGATTATATGGCATGTACTAGAATGATGTCGTTTTTGTATGCTTATTTTGAGATTACGAAATTTGTAGATCCTTGGTTAAATGTCGAACCTAAATGCTTGATGAATGTTGTTGTGACATTTAATAGTTTAATATTAACCTAAGTATTGTATTTGAACTTTATGGTGTTGTCCATTTCACCTTATGTCTATGAAGGAAGTTTGTATATGAACTTGTATGAAATTTGAGAATTCTGCATACTTGTGTCGGTAGAACTCCTGCATGTGTCGGTACAAGTACAGGATAGGAGAGATGTTGTTTGCTGACTTGAGTTGTAGCAATAGTTGCACTACAAGTTTCAGTAGTTCTGTGCACGTTTGTATCAGTAGTTAGAATACTTATATCGATAGAAGTTGTAGGGTAGAACTTCTTAGCTCTCTAGAGTTTTTAGTATCGGTAGAAGTATAAATAGTTTCGGTAGATGTTTCACTTGTGTCGGTAGAACTATCACAGGTATCGGTAGAAGTCTGTACTATTTCTAAATTACTTACTAACTTAACTACTACCGGTACTTGTCCAACAAGTATTGATAGAAGTCTCCAAAAATCTTGAAAATGACCTTTTTGCCCTTGATAAATTGTGCTGATAATCAAATAATGATTCTTGATGTGTGGAATGGAATCCTTTGATAAAACCAAGCTTGAATAATAAATATGTTAAAGATAAATAGTGATAATGAATAGTAAGACACTAGAACTCTAACCGACGATGATTTTATGGTTTTGGGTGTTATAATAACAATTTATTACCGCTCTATTAGCTTTTCTTTCGAAATGTGGTCATCATCGTTAATCAAAAAGCTCATATCATATATGCAAAATAAAAAATTCAAAATTATTAATCTGTCAGAAGTAATTAATACAATTTTTAACTAATATTTATTACAAAGTTAAAAATAAATAAATAACATTTTATTTATTGAATAATTAAAACACCTTTAGAAATAATAAATGATATAAATATACAAATGATATAAAAATAATAAATTACAAAGGAAAAAGATAAACATACCTTCCAATTTCAAACAAACAACCTAAATTAAATTATAAAATAATATAAAAAAATATAATCACTATAAACAAACACACTTAACTAAACAAATATTAAAAAAATTTATAATAACATTTTCCTTTAAACATACATACCTTTCAAACATGGATTTTTACTAAAATAATACAAAAAAAAAATAACATACCAACAAAATATAAATAATAAATAAGGATTTTTTTACAAAATTAATATAAAAAATATCCTATTTAAACACAACTAAACAAATAATAAAAATTACCTTTAAACACACTTAACTAAACACATAAACATACCTTTCAACAAATCTTCTTTTTTTACCTAATTTAATCATAAATTAAATTAATTAGACAATTTTATAAAATAAATGGAAAACAAAAAAAAATTATAATAACATACAAATGAAATATATAAACACTATAAATAAGGATTTTTTTACAAAATTAATACAAAAAATATTTAAATTAATAAAATATCAATCAAAAAATAAAATATAAACATACCTTTCAAAAAACCTTTTTTCTTTTACCTAATTTAAACATAAAATAAATTAATTAGAAATTTTATAAAATAAATAGAAAACAAAAAATATTATAATAACATAAAAATATAAACACTATAAACTAACTAACAACATAATACAACATTTAATCAAAATTAAATTAACAAATAAAAATTTTAAAATAAATTAAAATCAACAAATTTTAAATTTTAAATTAAAACAAAACAAAATCCTAAACTTAACATTTTTTACCAAAATAATATAACAAAAATATTAAAATACCAACCTATTTTTCTTACCTTTCCTTCTTCTTCTTTTTCTTTCCCCTTCCTTCTTTGCTACCGAACCCCTTCTCCTTTCTTTCTTTCTTCCGTTGATTTCCCTTGTGTTGCTAGTGTGTGTGTGAAACAAATTTTAGGACCATTTTAAAGGTCCCCATAAGCCCTCACGACTCACGAGACCATGAAAATGGTCTGGTCTTGTCCACCATGCAGGGAAGCGGTAGCTATCGACAGGGGAGCAACAGTCGACGTGAGAAGCAATAGTTTTGTGGTGTCGACTGTCAAGTAGGCACCACTCCTTTATATCATACTCGTATTTTTTACCGGTTTATATCAGACCCATATTTTTTTAATTTTTTAATATTAAATAATAATAATAATAAGAAGAAGAATAAGAATGTAACATCCGCGTTCTTGAACCGGATTTGGAATAGTAATAGAGTAGAATTGAGAATTAGACTATATAGCTAAAATAAGAAAATAGTTAGAAAATTAAGGATTAATTAGTAAGTGTGAGAAAGGAAGAAAGACTAAATAGTAATTTATCCAAATTGAATTATGAGTCATTATGGGAATTAGATTGATTAAGGAGTGGCAAAAGAGTAATTTGGTGGAAGATATTTTTGGAGGCAATGTTTTGGGCCAAAGTGTAAAGTGCAATTTTTCCATTATTAAATAAAGATATTTTTATAAAGAGAAATTGATAGAAAAGTCTAGAGAAATGAAGAAAAGAAATGATGAAAAGGTTATAAAAGCCATCAGCCATGGTGCTTCACGTTGGCCACCATTTTTCCACCATTTCAACTTTTGCTTTTCTTACAAATTAGTCCTTTTTCACCAAATACAAATCAATTAAGCTAGTTTCTTCCAAATTTCTTCAAGATTAGTGAATAAAATTGATAGAGAAGTGTAGTAGCTATCCAATTGTTAAAAGAAATGCATCCATACTTGTCTTGGAGGAGAAAGAAAATGGGAATTAGTGTTGAATACAAGTGATTAAGGTAAGAAAGCTAAACTCCTCTTTAAATACATGTTAGTTTTGGTTTAGAAACATAGATTATGATATGTTAGAATGATTTAATGTGAATATATGTGTTTTGTATGGAATTGAAGAGAAAGAAAAGAAGGAGAATGACTCAATTGAAGAGAAAAGAAAAGAGAAGATCAAAGAGGGAAAGGAAGTTTTCTACTAGAGTTGTAAGTATTACAAGATTTTAAATTGAAAATTTATTCTCTTTAAATTATATGATTAATTGTGATAAAAATGAGTAAGATGATATGTTTAGTTATAAATATGGTGATTAGGTGTGATTAAATGAAATTTAGTGCAAAGGAAATATGAGAAGGGAAAAATTCACTTCAAAACAGTTTGGACAGTAACAGGGGACTAACTTCGAAAATTCACCAAAAATTGTATATAATGAGTTAAGAGTCGAATTATATATGTAATTAAAGCTTATTGAGTTTAGTTTCATATGGAAGAAACATTGAAAGAAAAGGAACTGCATATTTCGAGATATACTAGTTTTAGTGTAATAAGGTCAGAGTAGATTCGAGTTCCCCTGTTCTGACTTTAAAAAATTATAGAAAAATGTAGAAAAATTATTAGAGACTGAAATTTATATGGATAAATCCTTAATGAGTCTATTTTCAATATAAACAAACGAGAACATCATTTGATCTTTGTAATAAAAGATAGATAATTTTTAGTGAAGAAAGGTCGAAACTGTCAGACAGCAGAGAAGAGGTAAATTGAAAGAATTTACTGTAAAAATTGGCTTAAGTAAAAATTCTGGAAATTTTATGGTAATAATATGATTGAGTCTAGTTTCAGAAACATCAAGCGTTTTATAATTTCGAATTCTGTAGCCCAAGATATAAATAATTTAGTGACTGTGACGCAAGTGGACAGCTTTGAAAATTAATGTGAAAATAAGAGTAAAGAGGTATATGATGATACATATGTGATGAACAATATATATGTGAAATATTATGTGTTGAATTATGAATATTGATTATATGATAAAATGGTCATATTGTGTAAGCCTTTGAGCAAATAAAAGTGAAAAATACATGATTATGTATATGTGAAGAGAAATGTAAATGTGATATATGAAATTATGAGAAATGATGAATATGAGAGATTATGCCCATGTAGACAAGTTAAAACCATTGTGATAATAGTGGCATGCCATTAAGGAACACTAGCGCGCTCTCTGATTAGCACTGTGTGTGCTCTCTGTTTAGCACTTTGTGTGCTCTCTGATTAGCACTTTGTGTGCTCTTTGATTAGCACTTTGTGTGCTCAGTACTTTGTGTACTCTCTGTTTAGCGCTTTGTGTGCTCTCTGTTGCCCAGCACTTATGTGCTCTCTGTTTAGTACTTCGGTACTCTCTGTTTGTTCCGTTTATCTGATGGGTTTTATAAAAGTCTACTATGGGCTAAGTGGATAAATAAGCTAAGTGAGCTATGGTTAAGAAAGCTATGATGACTAAATTGTGAAAAGTGAAAGAATTTGCAAATTATTACATTGAGGTATAGGAATGATAAATACATGAAAGAAAAGTACTATATTTGTATGTGCAATTATATGTTAATAATTAAGTGAACTAATGTGATTGAAATGACTAAGTTGTGAAAAAGGAATGAAAATGTAAAATCTACCGTTGAGGTAAGTTGGAATATGAGGATGAATGTGTGTTATGGAGAAATTATAGTAAGTTAAATGTTACATGCAAGAAAGGTTAGAAATTTCATACGCATGAGTAATTAAATGTTTGATAAAATTAAGCAATAAATAAATAATCATCTATTATGCTTGTAGTGCTTACTAAGCCTTCACCGGCTTAACGCGTTTATTTTAACGCATAGGTACAAAAGCTATGAAAAGCTAGAGTAGAACAAGGGACCTCTCATCACATCACATCACTTTTGAAGCTCAAGTTTAGGTAATTTACTTTGAAGAAAAATGGCATGTATAAATGGTATACTTAGGTGTCCCTAATGAACATGTTACTAATATTGTTTTGAAAATTTACATGAATTGAAAGAAAAATTTTATTATACTCGTTTTTAATTCTCTGACATTGTATGTAATACTCTTATGCGGGTTTATACGTGTGAACCGGGTGTAGGAGTGTTACAATTATCAGATTTTTAAAGTGGTGCTACTTATCTAAGAGGCACCACTCCCCTAAGTGTACCATTTTGATAAATAATGGAGGTGCATTATTTTACTAAATAATGGAGGTGCATTATTTTGATAAATAATTATTTTTTTGTATTATTTAGATAAAAATCCATAAAAATACTAAAAAACTAGAGCTTGAAACTAGTACCATCTTTGTAGCAAAAAGTAAGGCAATTAAAGTTGGGGTCATCGATTCAACCATTTTTTTGGGTTTATGAATTTCTTAATGTTAAGCTTCTTTTTTATTTTTTATTTTTTAGAATTATAATTAAATTGATAAGTTTATAAATATTAAAGGTTAAATTTATTGAATATTTTAGATTTAAGATCAAATTGATAAAATGTATAAATATTAGAGGGCTAAATTTATTATTAGGCCAATAAAAAAACCCACGATAGACTTTTGTTATCAAGTTAATGATAATAATAACTAAAATATTTAATTTCAAAAATTAAATGGTTAATCGAAAAAAAAGAGTAACCAAAAAAAAAAAGAAAAATAGTTGAGTAATTATTTTTATATTTTAACCATAAAAATTAGATTGAAAATTCAATATGTAAATAAATGGATTTTTACGACAACGAAGTTAGAGATAATCTCTTACCATTAAGATTGTAATGATGTTTGGTC
The DNA here is from genome assembly GCA_039519145.1 of Kokia cookei. NCBI lineage: Eukaryota > Viridiplantae > Streptophyta > Magnoliopsida > Malvales > Malvaceae > Kokia > Kokia cookei. The sequence continues at coordinate 31,106,413 of CM076901.1, forward strand.
TTCATAAAGTGTCACGGGCTTTGGATTTGTAACAGTCCGATTTTTAGTAGTGTCGAAAACAATAGTTTCGAAACTTTATTTTCATTGTTTGAGTCTATAAATATTAATTAATATTTACAAAGTTAATATATATATATATATTTGGTCTAATAATTTAGCCAAATTAATAGTTAATTAAGATAATAAATTATAAAAGTTTAAATTTTTAATTAGCCAAAAAGACCAAATGAGAAATTAGAACATCTAAACAAACGGTGGTGGATGAGTTAAAGTCCACTAAACTTTTGTATAATTAAGCTTAAAGTTTTGTTAATTAAGTTTAAGTATAAGTATATAAGACAAATTAAAAGAAACAAATGTCATTTCTTTTCTTCTATTCATCTTCTTCACCGTAGCAAAAAGAAAGGATAGGGTTTGAAGCTTTCAAAACTTTGGGCATTTAATTTGTGAGTTCAATCAAATAATTTTTTTTTGTAATTTTATGTTTTTGAGATTATGTGAGCTTGATTTAACTAATTAATGTACCAATTTGTAAAATTGTTAAAGTTTTTGAAAGTTTTTATTGATAATTTCTTTAAAAAATAGTGTTAAATTAATAGATTTTAAACTTAGATATGAAAAAGGATTAAATTATAAAATTTAATTGTTTGTTTTGCTCAAAAGAACTAAAACGTGTAAATAGTAATTTTTGGCTTTTTTTTTTGACGGAGTGTAATGATTAGGGTCAACTTTGGTTACAAAATAAAATTTAGGTAATCGGTTCAATAAATAAAAAGGTTTAGGCAGTTAACTTGAACAAAAAGCATAGTTTAAGGGCCTCCTATTCAATTAAGCTTTTATAAAATAAATTTAAAAAAAAAAGTTTGAATTTGGATTAAGTCTTATTTGTTGGTTTTTTAAATAATTTTTTAATTTATAACATTATTATTTTAATAAATAAATTTAATGTAAGGGAAAAAGCATTAAATTATCTATAAATTTATATGTATTTTTTTTTTATATAGAGAATGAACTTTTAAATGTTTTTTTTTTTTTAATTTTTTTTAAAATTAAGACTGTTTTCTTTTTTTTTTTTTAAATGTGTTTAAGTTTAGGTATATACAGTTTGGGCTGGTTGTGGACCTTATGGATATGGTTTCAGTACATATTAATTGATTGTTTGATTTGAAAACTTGAAAAAATGACCAATTAAAATGAATAAACCTAATCCCTTTGATCGAATAAATAGAAACACTGACTAAATCAAATTAATTTGATTAAATAGTATTGGGTTCATTTTAGTTTAATTGGTTTAATTGATAGATTAATTTGTAAACTAATAATTTTTATGGGTAAATTACGTTGTAGATTAGTCAATTATATATATATTTTTTCATATTAGCTTTTAAACTTTTAAAATGGTCAATGAATCAATTTTATTTATTTATTTTTGTCTATTTTCGTCAGTTAAATATTTGATGGAAAAATAAAGTGATAATTTAAAAATTGATAAGATAACAAATTTAACTTTCAACTAAATAAATCTAAAGATTTACATTGTATGTTATAAATACTCACTTAACTTCGGATGCACGTCGATTCACAACTTGCAAATTTTGCTTATGAATTTTTTTTTTAAGATTTGAATTGCATTTTTATTGATACACTGAACCAATGGATATAGAGATGGAGAAGATTTTAGCTATGAAGTAGAGAAGAAGAAGCCCCCTTTTTGGGATGTTGGTATGGATGGTGCTCAAGGTGATAGGAAACAGCTGGCCTCTTCTGAGTGCGGGGGCCCTAATGGTGCTAGTGGCTCAGGCCATGGACCTAACTGGGAATACAGTTGGGGATGGGGATCAAGCCCTAGAAGTGGATGGGTTATGGTTCAAGCTCGGTTAGGTCACCTATTGGGCTTGAAAAGGGTTATGGGTCTGGATCAATTTCCAGGTATAGTTATGGTTATGGGATCAGAGATGGTGGTGGAGCTAGAGGAGGAGAAGGCAAAGCAACGACTCTAGTGGAGGAACCGATGGTTCAAGCACAAGAACAACAACAAATGTAATCGTAACCGTTGGTTCTCAAGTAACAAAAACCAATATGGTTAAAGGAATTTGCATAGGCTTGCAATCAGTGGTGGAGCCTGAAAATTTTTTTTGGGCTCGATATTAAATTGTATATTTTTACGATAGTAAAAATGTAATTTTATTATTTTAATAGTTTATCTTTATAATTTTTAAAGGATTAGATCAATTTTTTATCATTTTAAAAGTTAAAGTGTAATTTTATCATTATTAATTTAAAATTTTATAAATTATAAAAAGTTTAAATTAAAATTTTATCATTTTAAGAAAGTTATGACCCTTGCGTCTCCATTATGCTTCGTTACTGCTTGCAATAGCGTTGAAGGTTAGGTTAATATGTATTACAAATACATGGTGTTTAAGTGAAGATGATACATAGTTTGAGTAATGTTATTCTTATTACTAGTGTTAAATTTCTAGGCTTGCAATTGTTATAAGAGAAACTACAAGGTAAAATTTTATTTTTTTATATAAACTTTAGTGTAAAATTCTATATTTTAAGTTTATTATATTTTTAAATATTTGGGTACTTTTTATTTTTTTAGAATTGGTAACGATTAAGATAATTTTGTAATGTTGAGGATCAACTTTTTAAAATTATGATTAAGTCGATATAATAGGTAAAAGTTGAATGATAAATTTGTTATTATATCAATTTTTTTAATTAACCTTAGTTGGATGACCATTTTAAAACTTTCAAAAATTTGGCCGCCAAAATAGAAACTTAAGCTAGTTGAGTGACTTACAGTGTAATTTATTATTTTTTAAATATTTATGGTCCATGAAAATTAATTTTTTTTTAGGATTTGTGACTTTTCTTCCAATAATATATCTCCAAAATTCAAACTAAACCTAACCTTTGCAAACTCTGCACCAAGTATTTTCAAATTATGACCCTTATTCTAAAGTAGTCCTCAAACTTAAAACATTGTAAATTACATTTTCAAACTATAAATATTATATCAATAAACTCTTTTTGTTGTTAAAATCATTAAATGAGACTTCAAATCTTATGAAACATAATTTAAAGTAAAAAACTTATGTCATGTTTGGTTGGGGGGAATGAAATAGTATTTTCCCCTTATTCATCGAATGGTAAACCATTCATTTGTTTGGTTGAACTTATTACTCATTCAATGAAATAACTATTACTTTTCTTTTACTTACCATCCCGAAGCTTTTTAAAAAACTATCATTCATTTTTTTATTTTTGATTTTACTTTATTTTTTATTTTTAATTTTAAAGTTATACGATAATATTTTACTTTTAAAAAAAAATATTTTAAATTATGTCACATAAAATTTTACGTATCATTTAATGGTTAAATTAATAGTTTCAATAATAAAAATATCATATCAATAGTTTAAAACATAATTAAAATACTTTTTAAGTTGAGAGAATAATTTAAAATAAAGATGCAATATTGTTAATATAGTATTTCATAATATCATTTTATCGTTTCAACTTTTAAAGACAAAATGTTTTAAGATTAATTATAATAATATTGTTGCATGGAAAAAGAATTACCACGTCAGCCAAAAGGCTTACGTCTGACGTGTGCTTAGTGTTATTAGAAAAGTCAAAAGTCGAGAAAGTCTAAGGTGGGTCACACATATCACACGCCATGCACAGGTTTCCTTTTTTCCAGACTAAAATACCAAAATACCATTAGATTTCTCATTAAATTTATCACTCAACCAACAATCCTCTAAAACGGTGTAAGGACATTTTTGAAATTTTCATCACAATAATATCACCAAATCTGAAAAATTACAAATGAGGCAAAAAAATACGAGTAATATTTGGCCATAAAATGTATATATAATATATTTACTCCCTCTAAACTGGGCGGTTAAGCCTCACAATCCAACGTAACTGTAAATCTTTCTTGGCAGCCATGAAATCAGTTCCAAAATCCCTTGCAAACTCAATCTTCCTTGTTCTTTTCATCATCTTTTCATCTTCCACTCCACTTGCATTGGCTCAATGTGAAGCAGAGACCAAGACTAATGGATGCCATAACTACAGAGAATCCATGAAGCTAAAAATCATTGCCTTTGTCGCAATTTTACTATCCAGCATGATTGGCGTGTGTCTACCATTGTTTTCTCGCCAGGTTCCGTCACTTAAACCCGACAGGGACTTGTTCACCATTGTCAAGGCATTCGCCTCCGGTGTTATTCTAGCGACTGGGTACATGCATGTGCTACCGGATTCTTTCAACGACCTTATGTCAGTGTGTTTGCCTGAAAACCCATGGAGGAAGTTCCCTTTCACAACCTTCGTGGCAATGCTGTCGGCTGTGTTGACCCTTATGGTGGATTCATTTGCAATGAGTGTATACAAGAAACATTGCGGTAAAGCTTTAATGGCGGATGCTAACAATGGTGGTGGATTGGAAAATACGAACGTTGTACCAATAGATAATTTTGAACACGGCCATAGCCATTCACTTGAGATGAATGACGACGTATCATCACAATTGTTAAGGCACCGAGTTATTGCTCAGGTATATATACATGTTTGAATCCTCAAATTCAATGGTTTTGCTTTTCAAGTCTTTACATTATATATTTCCTAAATTTAGGTATTAGAGTTGGGAATTGTAGTTCATTCAGTGGTGATTGGTCTTGCAATGGGAACCTCTGACAATCAATGCACCATTCGATCACTCATTGCTGCCCTTTGCTTCCATCAAATGTTTGAGGGGATGGGACTTGGTGGATGCATACTGCAGGTAACCCTCAACATTGCACTATTTTCTCATTCAAACACCCATTTAGTGTACAATATTGATTAACATTGTGTTTGATATGTGCAGGCTGAATATGAGATGAAAATGAAAGCAATCATGGTATTCTTCTTTTCAGCCACAACACCACTTGGAATAGTTCTGGGAATTGGTGTGTCCAAGGTTTACAGTGAGACGAGTCCAACTTCACTTATTGTGGTGGGACTACTTAATGCTTGCTCAGCAGGGTTGCTGAATTACATGGCACTGGTTGATCTCCTTGCAGCTGATTTTCTGGGCCCTAAGCTTCAAACAAATATGAAGCTCCAGGCTTGGTCATATGTTGCAGTTTTACTTGGTGCTGGATTTATGTCTTTGATGGCAAAATGGGCTTAGTCATTTCAACATGTACATGCCTTTTTGTAGTTTTTTTTTTTTTTTTTTTGCTTCAACAGATGAGTTTATAGTGAATCAACAGCTTATTGTTTTGCAGAGTAAATTTGGTTACATTACAATTATTCAATCAATTATAAAATCTAGGCAACAAGGCTTGAACATTGATCTTTAAGATCGTTCACTCCATATTGCAGGGCTCATCACAAAGTATATATATCAGAAAAGTATGCAGACTTCAAATCATTGTAATTAAAACTGTTTAATGTTACATCAGATGTAGATGTCTTTAAGCCAATGCTTATAGCCACAAAGTCTCTTTGGTGCAAGCTATAAGGACAGAGTTATGCTATAAATAAACAAATAAATGTTGTATAAAACCCTTCTCCTAAAAGACAAAACGATAGCGACAGCCTGCTTTCAGCAGATGGAAGATTTTCTATTTCCTCCATTTACCATCTCTGGTTTGCTTATCTGCCTTCTTGTCCTATGTTGGTTAGGCCAAACAAATAGCTTGAAACTTTAAGTAGCACTTTCATCCCTCCAGTAATATATGCAATTTTATATGTTGAACCATCATACCATTCCAATTCACTGCATATTAATTGACTAGTACCTAACAGGATTAATTTACAGCTTCCTAGAATCATCCACAAGACTTTGAGGGATTAATTGGGGGTCAAAATATAAAGTCTTAAATATCAAAAAGGCTTCTACTGTTTCTGTTTTTTGTCCAGAAGTTCCAAATGGACCAATAGTTAAAGGTGATCATAGGATGAGCAAATGACTGACATTAATAGTGATCACATATCAAAAGAAATATAAAGAAAGAAGGAAGAGCAGAATTATTGAAAAAGTTTGATCATGTGGCTATACTATATATATATTTCAATGTGCAAGAAAGGAGATATATAAGGCAAATAATTTTGTCCTACTCAAATAAAAAAAAATGGGGAGGCCACAATAGACCAAAGTGTCCCCTCATGCAATAAAAAGATATACTCATTGCTATCAAGACCTTTCGCATATGGCTTTGGCTCTTTGTGAGTGGCTTTGGTATGGTATACCCTGTGAATGAGCACTTATTTGCCTCCACACTCTTTTATAGGCCGTATGAGGATTTAACTATATCGCAGAAGTGAGGTTAATTTTAATGAGACTAATGATACAAATGAAACAATATCTTTGTACGGTATGCTATTATGTATGTACAAGCAAGGTCATAAATGGGAAATCATAGTTGGATATAACTTTTACTTTTCATGTATGTATCTATACATAAAACCATGGTTTAGTTTAACCCTACTAGAGTTATATAGTCAGTCAAGTGTTTGAAACATGAGTTAGTCCCATGAGGCGATTTACTTGTTAATGGAGACACCAAAAATTTGAAGTTGACATGCTTGCTCCACTTTTTTGGTTAGGTTCAAAAGTGATGATGATGGTATGTAAAGCACCGCACATCTTCACAAAGCAGGTAAGAGCATATTTTCTTATGTATTTTGTCGTTAGGGAATCGGATGATTAATGGCTTAATGCGTGGGGCTAATGAGACTTGTGGCTTAGGATACTTGAAAAATCCATTTAATCAATCCCATAGGAAATTTCAAATAATATAATTTATATGTTACAGATGGTTGCATTCGTTTTCAGGGATATGGTATGAGATCATTAAGCAAGCAAGTGACCTAACAGAGTTACTAGAAAGAAGTTAGGTCTTTCCAGTGGATTGACTAATACTCTGATAGATGGTGATTACTCACTGTGGCTCGTTGATTGGTTGTGAATTTGGAAAACACTGTTACTTTAGTGATTGTACTAGGGAGAAGATGATGGGGACAGTACCAATCCTTTCATGAAAAGAAAGTATCCAATCATTGATGAATGGTTCCTGTAGGAACCTTTGGAGCTATCAAAGAATTCTACATAAACCACTATTAAACCAGAGCAAGAAGGATAATGAGAATGTAGTACTGATAAATATATATTATTGAGAAGATCACTAGTTAAACAAGTTTAGTTCTTTAAAGCACCTAAAAAACTTTGTAATATCTACATTGTTAGTGGATTAAGACTTTAACCAAGTTAAGGTCAGAGCAGAAAAACAAGCATGCGAGTCAGTAATATTCTAATGCCACCATCCACCATTATTAAACAAACAAAATATTTGTCATGGACAACAAGGCATTGTGCAGGTTTTGAAAAATATCAGTAAAGGAAAAAAAAAAAAAAACTGACGAAACTGCAACTTGTTTTTTATTAAGGAACGATGGTGATAAGCTTATCTTGTTCGAACCAATGACTGTCAAATGTGAGGACCACAAGAAAGAAATCAAAAGGAAAAAAAAATAGGGTTGTTTAAGTGGGGGGAAGTGGAGACGGTGCACATTTGGTACTGGTAATGGTAGCAAAGTTTTGCAGTATGGTACCCTTGTGTGGTCACAGAATTTCCAAGAGACCCCCCTAACATTACTACAAGTAACCAATTATTGCAGGCAATAAAATTTTTAGACTGTACTAAAAACAATGCATACCTTACATTTCTTTAACCCCCCCCCCCCCCCCCATGCATGAATACCGATGATTGTTTACCATTATGAAAGTACAAATGCAGACACTCCTGTTACAATTTCCATGGTTTGATTCCTTCTGATGAAGATTTCCCCAAGATAATACTTACTTCATAAAACTTCCTAGCAGTGAAACATGGTACTTATCTTACAACAAGACTTTGCTAGGAGCACTGCGAAGTATGTTCTTATTAACATATGTAACATATTAATCCTTTGTTTCATCATGAATTTGGATACAAATGTGTTAATGGATATAGCCACATATCTGCAGATACAGGCACAAGTGAGCAATGAAGAGAGGGGTAGAGAGAGAGAGAGAGAGTTGATATATTGGGGTTGAAATGACGGGTTGTGCAATTGGATGCAAGAAAGGTGCAGCAGGCACCTAAGGTCACTAGTATAAAGGACCCACTTGAGCACAATTTTGTGTTTCAATGCAACTGTTGCTCTCTCAGATGATGTTTGGCACCAAATGGATTAGGTGTTTAATTCAGTCCCCCTCCGTACATAGCACTGCTTTCGCATTTGTAGTGCCCCTTTCGGCCCTTTTCCTTCTGCATACTAGCTATGCCTATAGCAACATAACTAGGCTAGGCATGTATGAGGGTAAAGAACAGCCATTAGTGATCCCCTTTTATTCTTCTTTTACTTTTCAAACCTCTTTTTTTTTTCTTTGTTGTTTTCTTTAATTGGTAGGACCCCAGAAAACTTAGCTCATCCTCCAATTTGCTAATGATTAATCAAATTTATTGAAGAAACAGTTCCAAGTTTAGGCAATACATAGGATTAAACCTACATGGTGTATGCTTTGATTCTGAAAGGTATTCAACTTTTTCTATCGACATTGTCCTTCTCTTCATCCATCTCATTACCTTAAAAACTATGTACTTTAGCTGTAACTGTAAGGCATGGACAGAGCTGTGAAGGGTTAACATTATTGGCTGATCAAGTCTTTTGCACACATACCCTTACAAAAAAACAAATGCACTCTACGAAAAGGACAATTCTGAATTATACATTAGGACAATATTCTACTAGTTGAACGGGGTTGGTAACAGACCGATATCACCAACATTGATGAACAATGCGAAATTCATCTTGCATCACACAGTATAATCAAATTAGCAGTGATGGTTTTTTTCTTTTGTGGGGTGGGGGGGTGGGGGGGGGGCTTACAATCAGTCAATTTGCTCATATTCTGCACCTGAAATCATGGATGAATAGTCAATTTGGCATTCAACTTCCACAAATAGCATATATTATGGTACCCACACACTATCAAGTCGTGGGAATGGCCTTACCCAGCTTTGTGTATTTTGTTTTTTCCCCCACAAGACTTACCATCTGTCAATCATGTCGGGTTCAAGTCCCTATTTTGGCAGCTTTAGTAGTCTTTCGGGTGTTGCTCAAAAAATTTGGCATTCATTCATCCTTTTCAAATATTATGCATGAAAGGCTTTAATCTGCTTCCAAATTTCCCATTCATATCTACAAATTTTGGTATTGGTAATACAAAAAAAATATTTTCAGTTCTGGAAAATCTTCTTTACCATTTTCTCTTCAGAAAACTGTATAAATAGGAAATTTTATTTAGAAGATGGAGTTTTAAGCGGGATCGTTTGTGATCCCTCCAATTTTTCTTGGGAATTGAATTTAGTGTGGTTTCATTGGTTTCTTCCAGTTTATTTTCTGATCAGATTTTCGATCAATTGTTATTGTTTTTCGGTTTTCATTCTTTCAAGAAGAGCAATGCCAATTACTTTCCACCTTCTTTATTCGAGTTACAGATATTGAAGTACTGTGTTAACCTTGAGGGGCAACGTCCACTACATGATTACACAAATCAGAGTGAATTTGCTTATAAGGTAGTGGTTCTTCTACGACATAGTGATTCCTATTTTATTTACACTTAGTTTGATTTCTTGTCAGCGCTAACAGTTTTGTTTTGCAGTAGTATATTTCCAACAATTTAGAAGTAATTTGTATTATTGTTTAAGCATAAGAATCGTTTTTGTTTCCCACTGCTGGAACCAATGAAGGCTCCTACATGCAATGAACTAGAGTACACTTGAGGATAGTTGGAGCAAGTGTAGTGTCTTATTGAGCCAGTCGATTTGAGGGCACTTAAGTAGTGCAAGATTGTGCCTGAGTAGTGTTGGAGTAGTTGCAAACTCCATTTGTGTTGGCCAGTGGGACATTACGATCAAAATGAGCTTGGAAGGCCTAGCGAAATTGAGTTGATTAAGTCTTAGCTCAATTGACATGAGAATTGTTGTCAATGCAAGAGGATGTAGTTCGAGTGTGCTGATGTGCATTATCCTCCTATTTGGGTTGGTCGGAGGTTCCTTGAGTTTGAGTGGGTCCAATGAACCTTGAGTTTGAGTTGGTCAGGGAACCATGAGAGGATCACTAGATCCTTGTGTTTGGGACAAGGCTTACGATGCCTTTATCCATGATAAGCTACTAATACATGAGATTTGTGTAGCTAGTACAAGCATCACAAAGTTTTTAACCAAAGTAAACTAGAGGATTATCAGTCCGAGAGCTTGAACAAGAGAACTTGTGGAGGATGTCTTGTTCAGGCAACCTATGAGTTTGTGTGAATGAGCATTAAAGTCCGAAATTTAGATTGAGATCAACCTAGTTTAGTGGTGCCGATGTGTTGCGGTTGGTCGGCCACACCCAATGGGGTGACCATGAAGGGGTCGAGAGGGTCTAAATTGGGGATGGTCAATGTGTCTGAATTTCTCATGTTAAGAACTTTTGGTGTCGCAAGGGACGATTGGCAGAAATCATGTCTAGTAGGACACATCTAAAAGTATACCGTAAGAGTTTAGTTGGTGTCACGTCTAGAGGGATGCCTTTTGAGTATCAAAGACATGGTAATATTCAATCGATAAAAGGTTATACTATTAAGGGTTCCTCAAGGTTGTAACCTAATGATTATGTGTTGTGGCATTGAGTCTAAATGTTAGGTGGAGGAATGAGCATAAACAAGACTATGCTAACGATTGAGATGAAACCAAGCTCGAGTCTGTGTTTGATGTGCATTAAATGAATCATAACCTTAAGCCTTGAAGGCCCAATGTGGACTTGAAACTAAAATGTCAACTTGGTGCAACAAGGTTATTAAAAGTGTGGCTTCATGTCGTTGAGGGCACCGACATAGTAAGTAAGGGTATGTCATGGTCTATAATTTAGTTATCCAAGTTAAACTTCCCCAAATGGTTTTGATTGAAATTAAAATACAATAACTTGGAAGTTAGAATTTATTGGATACCTTGTAGTCCTGAAGAGATGTTGTAATGCAAATTGGGTAACTGATAAAGTTAGCTTTACAAGTGAGCATGTCTTCACCTTGGGCGGAGCAACTATTTTTTTAAAGTTTATTAAACAGATATGTATTACTCGCTCCATGATAGAATGTGAGTTTATAACTCTTGACTGAGTCAAACAAGAGGCCGAGTGACTTAAGAATCTACTTGTGTAGATTTCTTCATCGGAGAATGGAGTACTTGCTTTGAAGCATGTAAGGTTTGAAAGGAACTTAGCTGATCCATTAACCAGAAGGTTAAGTAGGAAAATGGTTATTAATTCATCGAGGGGGATTAGTTTTAAGCCCAATGGTTGATGAATTCATGTTGGATACCCAACTTAGTTCTTCAAGTTCAGTATGGTCAAATGAAACCATTGAAAGACTCATAATATACATTCTACCTGTTCCTATGAGAAACGATTTATATGCATAAGGTTGAGTTCTCACTCTTAACAAATTCATATCCTAGGACTTGGGTGGTCCTATTAAGACAAACTTGATGAACTCACTGACATGTGAGGTTGAGTTTATTACTCTTAATTAATTCATATCTTAGAGTTTGGGTGATCCTATTGAGACGGACTTAATGAATTTACCGAACTTAAATTTGAGAGAATGAGCTTAATAAAGTGCTCTTAATGATTTTATAGTCCTTATTCTGGTCGTCTATATTGAGATATATTTTATGAAATCATCTACGTAAGCGTGAAGAACTAGCCACCTTCAATAAAAGATATTGGGCTATCTTTCTAGAGCACTTACCAACATCTCGAGATGTATTGCTAAAACTTGTTCATATATCGCGGAACATCAATTGGTTCAGAGATTAGTTGTGTGTCATGAGTTAACCCCTATCTTAACAAGTTCTAGGTTCGTTCACTTGTTAACGAGAAGAATCACTCATTTCACTATGTACTAGTTTAAACCAAAAAGATACTAGTACTTAAGCGACTAATTTCGCTATTGCTCTTCTCACGTTTTATATTTTCTCATGTTTACAAAATTTTCCAATTCTTTTGCATTAGTTGGGGAATGTTGGTAATGCAAAAAAATATTTTCAGAATATTTTCAGTTGCGAAAAATCCTCTGACTGTTGTAAAAAATATTTTCAGGATATTTTCAATTGAGGAAAATCCATTGCTATTTTTAGAAATTGAAACTGCTATGTAACATCCATGTTTTTGAACTGGAGTTGGACCAGTATTAGAGTAGAATTGAGGATTAGAATATGTAGTTAAAATAAGAAAGGTTAGGAAAACTTAAGGATTAAATAGTAATTGTGAGAAATCATGAGGGACTAAATAGCAATTTATCCAAATTGAATTATGAGTCATCATGGGAACTAGATTGATTAAGGAGGGACAAAAGAATTTTGGTGGAAGATATTTTTGGAGGCAATGTTTTGGGCCAAAGTGAAAATGGAAGGCCCAAGGACTAAAGTGCAATTTTACCATTTTTATAAGAGAGATATTTTTAGTGGAAAGAGCTAAAGAATTTGAGAGAAATAAAATTAATTAAAAGATGAAAATATCATCTTTTTCATTCATTTTCAACGTCACATGCATATCTCTCCTTTCCAACTTTTGCTTTTATTTCAAATAGGTCATTTCACCATTGTTAAACCTTCCAAGCTTCAAAATCTTCCATTTTCTTTGAAATTTCTTTAAGAAAGGCATAGAAGGAAGTTATTAGTCACCTTAATTTCCTTTTATAGCTCACTTTGAAGGGTTAAAGTGTGTAGGGATTGAATTAGAATTTTGGGGTTTCATGAACAAAAGTAAGAAATGATTAAATTCTCATGATATACATGTGTATTTTCATAATTTAGCATGAAAATCATTGAATTTTAGCCTTTAGCTTATATGTGTTTATATGAAATTAAAGAGAAAGGAAAGAAGGAGAGGGACCAAATTGAAGAAAAGGGCAAAGAGAAGAGCAAGGAGTAAGAAGAGAAGAATACCAACCTTTTTGTTGTAAGTACTACAAGATTTTAAATTCAAAATTTATTCTCTTTAAAGTATATGATTTTAGTATATGATTAATTGTGATAAAAATGAGTAAAATGATATGTTTAGTTATAATTATGGTGATTATGTGTGATTAAATGAAGTTTAGTGCAAAGGAAGATGAGAAGGGAAATATTCTCATTAAAACAGTTTAGACAGAATCAGAGGACTAACTTCAAAAATTCACCAAAAATTGTATAAAAAGAGTTAAGGGTCGAATTAAACATGTGATTAAATCTTATTGAGTTTAGTTTCATATGGAAGAAACAGTGAAATAAAAGGAATTGTATATTTTGAGATATTCTAGTTTTTGTGTAAAAAGGTCAGAGTAGATTCGTATTCCCCTGTTCTGACTTTGAAAAATCATAGAAAAATGTAGAAAAATTATTAGAGACTTAATTTATATGGATAAATCCTTAATGAGTCTATTTTAAAAATAAGCAAATGGGAACATTATTATATTCCTGTACTAAAAGATAATTAATTTTTAGTGAAGAAAGGTCGAAACTGTCAGGCAGCAGAGAAGGGGTAAATTGAAAGAATTTTCTATACGAATTGGATAAAATAAAAATTCTAAAAATTTTATGGTAAAAAGATAATTGAGTCTAGTTTCAGAAACATCAAGAGAATAATAATTTCAAATTCTTTAGCTCAATATATAAATAATTTAGTGACTGTGACTCAAATGGCAACTTTGAAAATTTGTGAAAATAAGAGTAAAGAGGTATATGATGATATATATGTGATATATACATGATGATGTGGTTGTGTTTAGTGAAGGAGTGAAATATAACAACTATGAGAAATGTTGTTATATGTGATTTTATACCCATGTAGACAAGTTAGAACCATTGTGATATTAGTGACATGCCATTAAGGAACATTAGCGCGCTTACTGTTCAGCACTGTGTGTGCTTACTATTTTGCATTGCGTGTGCCTACTGATTTGCACTGTGTGTGCTTACTATTTCCCCAGTACTTATGTGTTCGTTGATAGTACTTCAGTACTCACTGTTAGTTCTGTATATTCGAGAGGTTCTAAAAGTCTACAATGGGCTAATATGAGGAAAAAAAGGATCAAAGTATGAATTAAACTAATGTGGTAAGTTACATGATTTATGCAAGTAAGGCAAGAAGTTTATAAACATGAGAAATTTAATAGTTATTCATTACTTTTGTAGTACTTACTAAGTCTTCACCGGCTTAACGCGTAGGTATAGTAGCTACGAGGGGATAAAGTCAAGGCAAGGGACCTCTCATCACATCAGCTCACCTTTGGAAGATTCAATTCCAAGTATTTACTCTTGGTAAAAATGACATGTACAACGATACTTATATATGTTCCTAATGAAAGGAAAAATGTTGTTTTGGATTACTTTGAGTTGATGAAATGAATTGATAATATTTTGAATAAAATGATTTAAAAATACATTGTTTGGAAGAAAAATTTTATAATACTCGTGTTTAATTCTTCGGTACTGTATGTAATACTTCTATACCGGATTCCTACGCGTGAAGGGTGTTACATGCTATTTTACCATTTTGCCTTTCAAAAAACTGTATTAATAGAAGGTCATTCTCTTAATCTTTCATAGAACACAGAAAGAGAAAAACAACTTTTGTTTGTTCTTTAAATTTTGGTGTTCTGTGAAATTACACGAGAGAAAAAAATTATGACACCCGATTTTGGCAGGTCTTGAATTTGGCAAGTAAACTGAGAAGTAAATTGAGTGGCGTAGTGTTAATTGCCCAGTTGACGTTCTTGGTGTGTAAAAGTAGTCGCATAGTAGGCATTGAATTATTGTGAGGAATTGTCTTAAGAAGCAATGAGTTATTAAGAAGAAGAGTTTGGTACAATAATAAGAAATTTCGAGTAATTGGGTTATAGCTAAGAGTGTTGTACGCCAAGTTTGGATTAGTTATAGTGTTGGTTACATTATAACGGGGTGGTTGGGAACGAACGATAGAACTGCTCCATATATATATATAATGAAATGTTGGAATTTCGTACACATCTTTTTACAACTATAAACAACTAGTACTGTAGATTGAAGAGATTTTGACGCATGTCCAATTCCCATAGGGACAAAGGTTGTAAATCTAGATAATCAAGTTAGAAAAATGAGAGTTTTTCTCCTTCATTCTTCAAGAAGTATTCTTGTTTAGATCTTAGAGAACCTAAAGAATCCCCTTCTTTAACTGGAGCTTAAGATTTGTAGATCTGGATCTTTACTAGTGATTACTCCATGTTAAGGTAAGATTTAAGATTTTGTATGTTGTGAAGAGTAAAACTGATAGGTTTCGTAGATTAGTAAGAAAGGGGAATAAGACCTTGTTTAGGGATTTTCGATGTTAAAATAATAAAAAAAGAGGTATATGAATAGATCTTGATGAGTTTATATATTCTGTAGTAGTTACAGCTGCTAATTGTTCAACGAGAGTTTGGATTTAGAGTTTTGAGCTATAGTATGTAAGAATCAAGTGAGTCCCCAAATTGGCTCCTACATATATAATGTTTACTCTATATACTTCTGTGAAGAATCATACGAACCATGAAGCTAGTCCTAGAAAAATATGGTGTGATGATGATGCTATTGCATGTGTGTTTGATGAACTTTGTTTGTGTAGTGTGTATAAGTACGTTTGGGAAGTATGCGATAAGATGTGGAACAATTTGAGTGTTTGTATGGATTAAGTGTCTAGTATTGAATGACGTAAATATAAGAGGAGTATACCTTATAAGTCTGTGTCAGTTGTAGTCTGAAAGGGTCTGTCAGGAATTTAAACACGATCTTTGAAAAGAAAAGTCCATGAGTCATGACACTATATTGTGTAAGACCATAGTTGTATTATGGCATCATATGGAAAGACCATATTGTGTAAGACCATAACTGGGCTATGGCAATTGACATTTTATGGAAAACCATATTGTGTAAAACCATAGATGGGCTATAACATCATATGGAAAAAAACTAAAAGAAGGTGATTACCCAAAGAAGGGGTTCTTTGCGCGACCTAGAACGATGAGGGGCAAACCTCACGAAAGGTGAGTCTAGGCAAATCCCTATCGTGAAAATGTCAGAAATGAAAACCTTTTTGGTAATTTATGAAATAAAAGTCTTTATGGTGATTTATGAAATGGAAGCCTTTATGGTGAATCTTGAAAAGAAATGCCTTTGTGGCGCACCCTAAAGAATGACCCTTGTGGCAACTATATGAAGGAAACGCCTTCGTGGCGGAACCTAAAAGAAATAAATGGTATTCACGACGTACTATGTTACATCTTCGATAAGACATTCTAATGAGCTTCCTTTGTGATGAGCTTTGTATGAAATGTTATGGAGTAACCTACATGGTGTTAAGACAATAACATAAAGATTGGAATGTGCCAGAGCATATGGCGAACTCGAAGTACGGGCTAAATGGACTTGAAGAACAAATGTGGGTAAGGGCTAAATCTGGTAAAATTTAAGAATGTACCTTCCATCTATGTACTAAAGTACTCATGAAATTTCGAGGAAACGATGACTTGGAGTATGTTTGTAAGAACAATGGTATTCTGTCTGTATTAACCTTTAGAATGGGAATGGAGAAGGAATCACGAAAGTGTAGGGTGAAGAGTGTGAGTAATGTATCGAGGATGTAAAGGAAAGGAATTCAGAGTAAGGCATGGTATCTATGTTATGAAGAATGGAATTATGGAAGTAATTAAGATCTACAAGATAGTGAATGGAACCTTAGATGCGATGTGCAAGTATGACTCAGGCAATTGGTGTTGGCTTCACTAAGTTCTCTTAAACTTATTTCTGTGTGTTATGTTTCAGGTGAGCTCTCAAGGGTTTACGCCTGAAGTGACAACGTCAGGACTACGCCAAAAGAGCACCGTATTGGGCTATTATGCATACAAAGCAAGTTTGTTGGCAGGGTCAAGTTTGAGTTGATTTATAGAAGTCTTTTATATAGGATAACTATAATAGACCAAGACATCAATTCAACCATGGTTGTAAATAAATTCTCTGTGTATACCAATTGAATTTTCGCATTGTTCATACTTATGTATTTCATAAAGAAGTTTAGTAGTTAAGCAGTTGTAATCGAATGTAATTTGTATAAATAGAATTGAGCTAAATATGTACTTGTGTGGAAACACCCTAGATTCGGATCGAGTTTGGGGGTGTTACAGAAATTCTGTCTAAGAGATTGGGTTTTAAGCTACACCATTTGTGACTCCTGCAATTTTTCCTGTGAATTGAATCTAGTGTGGTTTCACCAGTTTCTTCCAGTTTATTTTCCGATCAACTGCTTTTGTTTTTCGGTTTTCATTCTTTCGAGAAGAGCAATGCCAATTGTGTTCCACCTTCTTTATTCGGGTGTATGAATATTGAAATATTGTGTTAACCTTGGAAGGCAACGTCCACTACACGATTACACCGATTAGAGCGAATTTGCTTCTAAGACAATGGTTCTTCCATAGCATAGTGATTCTTATTTTATTTACACTCAGTTTGGTTTCCTATCAGCGCTAACAGTTTTATTTTGAAGTAGTATATTTCCAACATTTTGCACTCTGCTTTCAAACAATGGAATAAAGCAACCTCTCTTATTCTTCATCCACTGGTCTAGCTAACAGGCCAACAATATCAAAATTTATGAAACTTTCTCATGGTATTTGTAGCAGCCTTCAAAATTACATGTTCATAACAGGTGGGGCATACTTTGCTGCTTGGACATCAGGAAAGCCTAGGTAGGCAGGGAATAAGGCATCAACAAATATGCTAGGATTAGACCATAGGAATTTTAAATCTACATCCTGTAGCTTCTAATATAATATTTTCTCATCATTTTGCATTCATGCACAGACAATAAGTTTAATAATAAATTAACAGATACAAAGAGTAGTGCAGAATATCTTTAACCTAACCTTTCTTTATATGTTTAGTATTGAAACTTGTTCTCTTTGTTGCTCCCCAATCCCTATCTAGTAGCTTCTTTTATTTTTATTTGGCAGCCCAGAGCAGATGTTTTAGCGGGGAATCACCTAATAAGCCTTTGTAGAGTTATTATTTAAGACATCAGTGTTGTACTCCATTAACAAGTAGCAGAAAAACAATGCGTTTGCAAGTTGCTGCTTCTGAGATTTGCAATGACTTTTTCGATTTAATCTTACCTCTCCCTTATCATGTTTGCAAGTGGGCCTCAAGGGGATATAGATTAGCTGCAATTTTCCTAGTTCAGGCATAAATTAATAATATTACTTTAGAAAGCACTTATAGATGTTAAACAAGTCAACGTAATGAAAGAATAACAAAACAGATAGATAACCTGTTAAAGGGGGAGTCAACTACTCCCATACTAGATTGCAAGATTAATTTTCTATAGAAAGCAATTCAAGGCAAAGTATTTAGTTATCTGATGTTAAAACTGTGAAGATAAATTGCTCTCTGAGGAGATCCTCAAATCTTAAATCGAAGTGCTTAATGAGTCATCTCCTTTATAATAGAATGTCATAGAATGGTTTACCTTTTAAACAGGGCGTTGTTGCGTCATCAGGCACAAGGCCTTAGTGTCTGCTAGAGCTTTGAAGTATGAAAAAAAATTCTCCCGAGATTAAACCAATTGCCTTCTTTTTCCTTCTTTAAAACATTCCTCATTCAAATTATTACTCCCATCAGCAAGTTCTTTTCTTTTCTCTTCTAAGCATTATATCAGATGCCAGATGATTATCTGTATGGCATGTACACATGCCTAATCTCATACATGCATACATCAATGCATACATGCATACACACACTGAAAGTGGTGCATCTACTACTACAGTGGCGTATACATTAATGATAAATGCCTACAGTCTGCTGTGGTAAGCCCTTATGCTGTTACCCTTGTTGCTGAAACTGGCCCACCTCAATCCTTTTTCCTCCTATAAAATATCGTGGTTCGTTCCGTTTTCCCCTACCTTCAAAGGTTCAACACTAACAGCAACACATTACTACAGCCCTTTAGCTTCTTCAGGCATCGACATCAGAGCTTAAACCATGGCTCCAGGTGAGCTCGCAGGACTTCACTACCTAGCACCTGAAAACCCAATCCTGATTCCAGCCAACCTTGGCATGATGCAAAATACTATACCAGCTTTTCATTTCAATAGATTCTTAAACAGCCTACCCAATTTCAACATCCTACCGCCTGCTCATGAATTCACTGCACAATCCCCAAGTATCAGCAATAATTCAACTTCAGATGAAGCTGAGGAACACCAGGTCAACATCATCGACGAAAGGAAACAGCGAAGAATGATATCTAATAGAGAATCTGCTCGTAGGTCAAGGATGCGGAAGCAGAAGCACCTTGATGAACTTTGGTCCCAAGTAATCAGGCTTCGCAACGAGAACCATAGTCTGATCGATAAGTTAAATCATGTATCAGAGTGCCATGACTTAGTTCTTCAAGAGAATGCAAAGCTCAAGGAAGAAGCCTCTGATCTTCGCCAAATGCTGACAGACTTGAAGATTGGCAGCCCTTATTTGAAAGAGCTGGAAGAGGTTCCCTGCAACACTGCTCACCTGCGAGCTGAGTCCACAAACCAATCAATTGCCAACTCTGTAGACTTTCTTCATTGAGATGAGAGTTATGTTTGCCATATACAAACTATTATATGTTCCTCAGTTTGGTACGGTTGTTAATCAAGCTTTTGCCTTAGTTTGAGCTGTATGAGAGATTAGAATCAAACCATGCAATAACATCTTTTGATCATTTTATCCTAACTCAAGTTATTGGTCAACAAACGTTAATCGTTTGAAGCAACTGTTTCCAGCACTTCTTAATGGTTTGCTATTTTCCCAAACTAAATATGTGAAAAATGATACCTGCGGCGGTCCATCAGCAGCAACTCAAGCACTTAATCATGACTATCTATTAATTATTTTTATGAACCCCACCAACTCTGGTTACACAATTCCACCCCCAAATATGGAGTTAAAAAAGAATAGTAAACAGCACTAAGAGAAAAAATTTACCGATTTCACTACCATAAAGAGAAGTGACGTACATGTTTTTTCCCATTTTTCTTAAGCGGTATACGATTCTTACGAAACACAAGTTGAATTTTCAGTGGTGGGCGGCCCCATAGCAGGGGACAAAAGGACAAGTTGTGGTGGAGATGAGCTACTAGTGGCTCAGCATTCAAATAACTAACATACCAGGCAAAAACATATGAAAAGGCTATACACTAACATAGCTCAAAGTACTATTTTCAGCTTTTAGTGAGGGCATCAATTTGCCTTGCCTAGCTTAGGTTGGACCCTGCTTACATTTGTTTTCAGGAAAAAGAAGCGACATCAAGTGCAGCCTATGCTTCAGGTGCTGCTCCATCCATCTCCTATCCACATCTCTTCCTTTCTCTTGCCTCCGACGCAATCCATGCTTGCACCTATGTTATGAATACAATACTCGTCGGCAGCTGAAACCAGTTTCTGCATAAGTGGATACAACCTGCAGGCTCTTCATTACAGAGACAAACAAGTAATGAAATTTTTGCTTGCTGTAGGTAAAATCGAAAAAGTAACCTAATTAAAACACACAACAATTAAATCATCTTGAATTATTTCATAAGAGTTAGATAATTTACTAAACTTATCAAGACACCTATTTGTTCACCCTTGTTTCCAAATTTAGTTCTCTTCCTTTTATTTTATCAATTTTTTTCTTTTTTTTCTTTAAGAATACATTAAACCTTTTGACACGAAATTAAATGACACCCAAGCACTCCATCCCGGTTACTCAGCCTAACATGCTCTCAGTTTTTTGTAGAATGCATTAGCCCTTTTGATGCGAAATGGAATGACAACCAAGTACTCCACCCCGGTTACTCAGTCTAACACACTCCGAATTTATTTATTTATATATATTTTTTCCAGACAGAGAACTTTAATTTAGGAGGACTAGGAAAAACAAACAAGAAAAACAATTTTAGCATGCATCAAAATTAACTATTCTCTTATACTTAGACTCAATCAATTTTACCATAAGCAAGATAGAGTTTTCTTTATTAATCATAATCTTGTGAGCCTAATAGAAATAAAACAGTGGAGAGAAATTTAATCATAACAAAATCAAAATTAACTCAGCAAACAAGAATCATATTGATGGGCAAAATAGTGGACATTTCGTGGGTAAAATTATGGGCATGAAATGAGACAAAATATACTTAAAAAAATAAAAATAATAAAACAGACAGAAAATAGCAAGGTAGCAGCAACAATAAACTCATAGCAGCACAAACAACAGATAAAAATAAGAAAAACAATGAGGAATGTCTCCCCCTGCTTAAAACACATTGACCTCAATGTGAAGATAAATACGAAAAGAAAAGGGTTTAGAATACTCCTCATGTTATCGTTGCTCTCGTAGTGCTACAGTTTCCATCATTAATTTTTTTTAAAATAAATTTCTCGAGTTTCCTAGACAAAAATAAATAAATAAATAAATAAATAAAATAGAAAAATAAAAAATAAAAATAAAAATAATTGGGTTGCCTCCCAACAAGCACTTGTTTAACGTCTTTAGCTTGACGACCGAACTAGAGTTGGGGTCGTTCCCACTGAATTTTTTTGATCATATGAGGTTGGAAATTTGGTGCCTGCACAACAAAAGGTAGAAGTTTAGTGTTCATAGGGGGCAATAATTTCTTAACAGATTTGCAAGATGGATTTAAATCATCAAACAATATTTTAGGTTCATTTTTATGGAGTGATTTGAAAGTCTCTTCTACTAAGGATTTCACTATATCGACACGATTTACATTCAAGATTTCACTAGGGTGGCTGATGGCGTCATAAACATTGAACTTTACGATCTCCCCATCAAACTCCATTGTGAGGGTTCCACTTCGCACATTGATCTTAGTATTTGAAGTACTAAGGAAAGGTCGTCCTAACAAGATATCGGAAGACCCAGGAGTTTTATCCTCTTCCATCTTTACCACATAAAAATCTGCAGGAAAAATTAGTTTATTGACTTTCACTAACACATCCTTAAGGACTCCTTCGGGATGTACAATAGACTTGTCCGCCAACTGAATTATAACACCTGTTTCCTTCAAAGAACCCACGTTAAGTGATTCATAAATAGAAAAAGGCATTACATTTGTAGAAGCTCCTAAGTCACACATAGCTTTCTTAATTCCAAAGTGACCTATTTTGCATGGTATTGCAAACATACCCCTATCCTTACATTTTGTTGGCATCCTTCGTTGCAAAACCGCAGACACATTCTCACCAACATTTACCTTTTCATTTTCAGTCAATTTTCTTTTGTTGGTGAAAAGTTCTTTCAGAAATTTAGCATATCGTGGAATCTGTTTAATAGCATCTAACAACGGTATATTTACCTCGACTTTTCTGAATGTTTCAAGAACCTCTTTTTCCTTATTACCTTTCTGGGTTTGCCTCAATCGTCCGGGAAACGAAGGTTGAATTCTGGGTAATGGAGGTTTCGACCGGACCTGTTCGTCGTCTTTCTGATTTTCATGGCAGATTCTTGGGCATGATTTTTACCATGAATTGGTTCCAGTACTTTCCCACTTCGTAGAGTCACAGCATTCGCGTTTTGTCTTGGGTTAAGTTCTGTTTGTGACGGCAACCTTCCCTGTGCATTCATTTTCTCCATTTGCATGGTCAACTCCTTAATAGATGTCTCAGTTTTCTTTTGAAAATCTATAAATTATTGCTGAAATTCAAGAACATTAGTTGCTAATTTATTTACCATAGTTTTTAGGGAAGTACTTGAATTTTGTGCTTGTTGTGGAGCTCGATTTTGGATTGGCTGGTTATAACGTGAATTTGTCCCATATCGCAAATTAGGATGATCTTTCCACCCGGGATTGTATGTATTTGCATAAGGATCATATCGCCTTTGAGGTGGTCCTAGGAAGTTTCCCACAGCGTCTAATTGGGCCATAGAATCATCATACAAACTAGGGCATGCATCAGTTGTATGCTTGAATTCACCACAAATTCCACATTGACGGGCCGACTCTAATTTTCCTGCAATAAGAGAACTCACAACATTAGCAAGTTTTTCAACTTTATCTTTTAAGGAGGAATTACTTAGCTCATGAACCCTTCGAGTAGGTTCAGGGTTGGCTCGAAATTGTTGAGTATTTGCGGCTATTGTGGAAATCAAGTCTCTTGCTCGTTGAGTAGCCATATTAACCAATGCTCCTCCACTGGCTGCATTTATCATATTCATCTCCATAGGTTTCAAGCCTTCACAGAAATATTGGAGAAGAGACTGTTCAGTTATACCATGTTGTGGACAACTTGCACACAACTTCTTGAATCATTCCCAATAGTCGTAAAGAGACTTCACATCTTTTTGCCTAACCCCACAATTTTTCTTTTTAATTCAACAGCACAAAAGGCTAGAAAAAACTTGTTAAGAAATAAACGAGAAAGATCAGACCAAGTTGTAATAGATCCAAGAGGTAGATAGAATAATCATTCCTTAGCGGAGTCAGCTAAAGAAAAAGGAAAAGCACGTAATTTAATTTGATACTCAGTTACCCCCTGAGGTTTCATACTTAAACAAATCATATGAAATTCCTTTAGATGTTTATGTGGATTCTCATTCTGCAACCCACGAAAAATCGATACTAATTGGATTAAACCTGATTTAAGCTCAAAGTTAGCATCCACAGTAGGATATACAATGCACAACGGTGGTTGATCATTAGGAGCCTCGGCTAATTGTCGAATTGTCTGATCCATAGGTAGTGGTGGATCTTGATTTTCGTCAACCCTAGCAATCGGTACTTTTTTCGGCGGATCAACTCTTTGGTTTTTCATTGTTGGATTAGGGTTTTCGTTTACCTTAGATTCAACCTCGTCGCCTTCTTCTACTTCTGAAGGTCGACTGTGCTTAACTCCTACAACTTCTGATTGCCTTTTTCGTAACTTTGTTTCCTTGTTATTGGCTTTTGCAGTCTTTTCAATCTCGGGATCGTACGAGTATGCAAGATTACCTGTAGCAGATCTAGTCATAAGCAGAAAAAAGAAACCAAGATTAGTACGTTACAAATCCCCGGCAACGGCGCCAAAATTTGATGTGTCGTCGGGAACACCAAATATAACATATTCCGAAAATTAAAGTAAATATTAGTAAAAGGGAAGTAGGGTCTAATCCTCAAGGACTGGAGAGTCGTAAAAGTCTTGTCTATCGAGATCGTGGGCCAAATTGTGCCCAAGAAAAGCTCCGCGATCTAAGGAAAAATAAAAGAAATAGAATTAAAAATAAAAGAAAATAGAATTAAAAGAAATAGAAAATAGGGAAGTCGAAATAAAAATAAATAGCGTAAAATAAACAAGTTGAAAGAAGAAGAGTTTTATCGATATTTAAAGATCCAGCCTCCGGTTATCTTAATTCTTCCTCGATTCAATCATAGACTTTGAATGATTCTTCTCATGCCCAAATAAGCCAGTTATAGTGGAAGAGGACGCCTATGACCACCAGCTCCGGATATAGTTTTTAGTGGGACCTGACTCTAGTCAACCGTCGCTCCAATAGGACTGTCTTACACTAGATCACCTTTTCCCAATGACGAATGCCACGCAGTTTTGTCTCTTTTGGCTCGGCAACCTCTGACGTAGTAAGTTAACGAACCGACTATGCAACCTTCTCAAAACACACAAAGCGGTCATCTTTGCACAATATTAAAAGATTACATTTGTAGGGATTTTGGACGGAAGCGTCAATACCGTATTACAGAGAATTGATGAATACTCGGGTTGAAAATAATTAAGCACGGATTCTAAGCCTCATGAACCTTGGAGGAATATTTGATAACCTTTTACTAGAAGGGTTTTTTAGTTACTCATGATTTTTGGGGAAGAACTTCAAAATAAAAAGAATAGAGTTTTTTATTGAACTAGGATTTTGGGAGATGGAGGATTTTTTCAATGAATGGGGAATGAATAATTCAATCACTCCACCCCCTATTTATAGTACATAATATTCCTAGTTGAATCCAATCTAAATTCTAAAAGATAATTAGAATTATATCTGACATTTAATTATCCTAATTTGATCCAATTTAAACTCTAAAAGATAAATACAAAAAAATAAACATAAATTAAATACAAATTTAAATAATAAATAATATCTTAAATATTAAATCTTAATATAAAATATATTTAAAAAATAAAATAAACTAAAACCAAGTCTTTTTGTCTTATAAACTCTCTCTTTTAGTATTCAATCTTCACATAACTTCAAATTCTCCTCCAAAACCATGATTTTTGTCTCCAATTTATTTTCTATCACTACTTGAGTCCCTACAAAATAAAAAGACAACAAATAACACAATTTAATAGGATCATACTCTAAAAATATATATATTTAATATCCAAAAGTATGTCATATTTAAGTATTATCACAAAAGATCATTTAGATTTTCCTCATCTATCTCTTTTTCAAGCAATTCTTTCAATTTACGCATCAAAGACGATTTCAGACCAACTCTAGCTTGTTTTATATGCTTAGCCTAACGAAGCAGGCCCAATTGGAGGAATTCTAGTTTCTCAGTTATATCTCCAGTAACTAAATTCCAGATTCTTTGTACCACATCTACAAAAGTACTTTCCATAATCCATCAAGCTTCAAATTTGAAAGTTTGTTTGTTTTGTCTAACCGTCTCCTCCTCTAAATTCAACAGAATAGGACAGTGATCAGATTTAGAGTGTGGCAGATGTTTGATGGAGGCATCTGAGAACTGAACAATCCAATTCGCAGTGGCCACTACCCTATCAAGACACTCTCGAATATTTCCATTCGGTGTATTACCCCTTTCCCATATAAACCAAAGGCCAGTGTAGCCCAGATCCGTTAAACCATTGACATCTAGAACTTCACGAAATTGTTCCATTCTCCGCTCATCTCTTGGCAACCCTCCCTATTTTTCTGAATTATACATAATTTCGTCAAAATCACCAAAGACACATCAAGGGGAATTATTTTGTGCCCTTAAATTACATAGTATATTCCATGAATCTCTTCTTTGAGCAGCATAGGGTGATCCATAGAACCCAGTTAGTCGCCAAGAAACATTTTTCATACTATCTTCAATCATCACGTCTATAAAATTTTGCAAAAAAAAATGTAACATTGTTGTAACATCATTAGCCCAAGAAAGACTAAGACTACCTCGACTACCACTTGCACTAACGTCAAAACCATTCTTAAAACCACATCTTCTTCATATTTTCTCCATTCGATGATTATTAATCTTTGCCTCCATTAAGAAGACCAGTTGGGGTTTGTATAACTTCAGCACGTGCCGAAGTTGACGAATTGCTTGTGGGCTCTTCCATCCATGAACATTCCAACTTAAGAGTTTCATTGTGCCCGGTCGGCTTGCCTATTGGCAGCCGCCGATCTTAAAAAGGTAGAATCGTCATTCAAATCTAGCATGTCACTCATTTTGTCATCAAATAAAACATTATCAATCTCAAAAACTGAAGTTTTTTATTTTTCCCCGTGTTGTTTTTTGGTAATCCATCACATTTCCTGCGACTACTTCTGAGTTCATTTTCCGTTTCCCCATTTGAATGGAGACTATCAGTGACACACCACCGTTACTGCGTGCTAATCTTTTCCAGCGTTTATTGGGTCGCCCAATTTCGTTCACAATGGGCCCTTCTATAGCAAAGTTGAAGGCCCTGTTAATTGATAGCTCCTCTTCTCTTGGAATAATCATACTGTCATTAGAATTCTCTAAAGTTGAAACTCTAATTAAAGTAGACTTTGACTCACTGAAGAGTTCTTTATTTTCATGAACCTGTAAAATAGAATCTGAGTCCTGATTAAACTTTGTTACCTTGTTTGCAAGAGGCCCACTCCCATCATCAGCTATCTTTCCCACATTATTCTCCTGAAGAGAAACAATAGTGATTGTCGGCAATTTCAATAGTGTATCAACCAGACCCAGATATACATTCTGGGGCATTGATTTCTTTATGGATGACCCTAATTTTGCACTAAACTTCCCAAGGAAATTAAATTCTGCCTTTAAAGCTACCGAAAAGGGGAAGTCATCCTCAGGGAGGTTTTTAATATCAACAGGGGTGGTACTACAATCACGAATTCCATGCCCCATACAATCACATCCACCACAAAATATTAGCAACTTCTCATATTTAAAAGGGACCCAAAATTTCTGCCTTTCCTCAGATAAAATAAAGACTCTCATTCTCAAGGGTTTTTGAACAGCTAAGTTAACCTTAATGCGACTATAGTCTCCCTTAGCTTCTGACTGAATAGCTCCTCCAAAAGTTGAGCCTATGGCATTCATCAAATATTTGCGATCGCATTTCGATGGACAAGGACCCCTCTTTGACCCAAAAAGGGGAGAGGACCAAACGAATTCTTTTCCTTTCTACTGGTTCTTGTAAGCGCTCAAACAAAATTAAGTGCTTCCTAAAAAGCCATGGTCGACCCTCTAAAATTGATTCTAAATCTTCCTCTTCATCAAAAATAATCAAAAATAGGTTTTGACCTGCCATTTGAATATCAAATCTTTTTTTTTTGTCTTCCAGATACTTCTCATTTGTGCTCGAAAACTATCAAGATTGTATGTTTTTTTTGTCCACAAAGAACGTAGTAACGTGGGTTTTTCAGGAGGACAAATCATGGAGCTCTTTATTGTTAATTGGAGTAACTCATCTTCTAACAAAGAGACATCATTAGATGCCATTCTTTTCTCAAAGCCACCGTCAACCCTAAATCCTAGCCTCAACAACCGCTGCTTCCCTAGGGAAATTCAGAGAAAACACTCTTAACTTTTTTTTAGTTATTCCTAGATAATAATATTAACTAATTTGAATATTATTTAAATGTTTATTTATTACTTTATAACACATGTTTAAAATGAATATTTTTTTTTCAAAAGCACTTTTTAACAGCTATACTAAATACTTAAATCTTAAATCAAAATTTTCAAAAGTACTTTTAAAAATTACTTTTCCAAAATACTTTTTAAAAATACTTCTCAAAAGTAATGCTAAACTGGTTCTTAGTAAATAATGATGCAGTTTACCCTTTATATAAACTACAATCTTACTGGGCCTGTGCCTGTGCCAAAAGCTTCGTTAAATTTGGGTGTCAGATGGCATTATGGTCTGGGCCATATTTGGAAGGAGGACTAAAACAATAAAGTTTAAAAACGTAACTTGCCCAAGAGGTCAGTGCTCACTAACTTTTCTTTTTTTTTTTTCTGCCTATCCTATCTGAGGTGAAAAACATACCGCTCTTCTTTCCAACCAAGTCTATCTTTCCTGACCGGTAAGTCCCTTTGCTTATGCCTCCTTTGTAAGGGATTTGTTTTTTTAATCTGTATGAGCTCTTAATTATTGTTTTATACATTTTTTTTTTAAATTAGTTGCTTTATTTGAAGGTCTGTGCTTTGAGAAAATCACTCCAGTTATTGTTGGATAGATTTGTTGCTTAGGCAAACGAAGTTGTCAATTTTCGCGGGTTCCCGGGTTATGCATGTGAAAGGTTTGACAAAATGACACTAAGGAAATTTGGGTTTCTTTGAATGAGGGGAAAAAGGGTGATTTAATGACTGTTTGGGGGTGAAGATTACATTAGGGTTGATTATGGAAGTAATACATTTTTTACTGGTTTAGTGAAGTATACTGTGAAATTTCATTGATGTTGGACTATTCATCCTTCTGAGAAATGCCAAATGATGATGTTCATAGTTTATTCTAACTAAAAAAGCAATGAACTGTGATACTTAGATATTTATTATCTTTGTTGAAATTTTGAAATTTTATTAATCGCATACATTTTGGATAGAGAACTAGGTTGAACTGTTTTCTTTATCTCCCTGAAATCTGGAGATTGATGCTGATAATATTTCTGTTTTGCTTAATTGGCTAGTGCGCAGAGCTTGAGCTTGAGCTTTAAATTGTAAAAATGGAAGATGTCATAACAGAAATCCCCCCACCATCTAGATTCTTTCAGGAAGATCTTAACAACTTCATACCTCCATCTCCATCTCTTGCGTCGCCATTCCTAGTGTTTTCTATTCCTAAGCCTGAAAAGCCCCTTCGCCCATCGCTTCTCATCGTTGCATTATCTTCACCATCTTTGTACATCTTCCATCATTTGTCAACTAAAACATTAGTTGGAAGTCTTATCCTACCTGAGGTCCCTTTCTCTGGCCTTTCTATCGAACCCTCTTTGAGAGACAAAACTTGCAACATTTATTCCCTAAATAATGGGGATAAATCTACTCTGCTTGTATCAGTTCAACATGGTGTTTCTGCAGAGAGATCTCACCTTGTTGCGAGGCTGCTGATTGGCGGGGACATTGTTCCTGACAGACTTTTGATTTTGGATTCAATTCAGAGCCAGAACTTCAGGGGAAAGCTCTCACCGGATGAAACTTATGCGTTTAAGCTAGAGACGTTGGCCGAAAGAAAAGGATTGGGTCGTAGCAATGTTGCTTCTTCCCTTCTAGAGGGTTTAGACTATTTTCCATCAGGTAGTATGATTGATGGCTTGGCTGCTGCTCTGTTAAGTCGATGCCAATTACAGAACATAAAGGGAACATCGTGTGTTTCATGGCCTGAATTCAGTAGTTCTGTGGTGGCTCTGATTAGATCGCTATTGCAAAGGAATGTGCTACCTAGCTTGGACTTGAGCTTAATGCGAGAGATGCAGGATCAGTACGCAAGGTTCAATCTAATTAAGCGCCAGCCTTATGATACTGAAATGTATACATAGTGAACAAGGTTTTTGATTCACACACCAAAAAAACAAAATTATAGCTTTATGGAACTTTATGTTTTAGTTTTGAAAGAGCTGTATGAGAGTGATTTGTCATATGTGTTAAGTTGAATTTATGAAAAGCTTTTGAACTTGTTTTGGAACTTTAGAAGATATATATGTTTTGAGTGGCTTTATGCACTGTTTCAATTTTTGTGAAGGAAGCATATAAAGCTGGATATTCCCAGTAAGCTGAAAGCATTCGTCTTCTATGTACCTGTTGCCATCTATACAGTAAATGAAAGCCTTCTAATTGAACCTTGTCACAAGGTTCATTATTTGGACATAACATTTCCATATTTGGATATAAATGACATTTTAAAAAAAAATTTAAAGGGTGATTGAATGGTAAACATGTAGTAAAATCTCAACAGCAGTGTTCGTTTTGTGTAGTTAAAAATTTTCCACTTTTTTTTGTCGAAAAAATTTTGAGGTGATTTAGTTTTGTAAAGCTTTCGTAGGTAAAAGTATCATGGAGGTTTTTTTACTAAGAGTTTGATTGTATTTTGTCACTTGTATTCAGAAAATGAGTAAATTAATTCTTTTGCATTAGATCAAAAAGTAAATTTCTATTAAAAATTTTATTGACTTTTATTATTAAAAATTGCTCATTGTACATTGACATGAAGTACACATGGCATATCATGTATAATTGTCTGATTAATCTGTCGATCACGTTAGTTTTTAACCATAGAAATAAATAAAAATTTTAATCGAATGAAATAATTTACTTTTTGATCTAATACAGGGATTAATTTACTTGTAAAGGCCCAATTTTGACCGATCCGAAAATAAAACCAAAACATGACGATTTTGAATTAAAGATTATTTTAATTTAAAAGTCTATGTACAACAGGTCCATTTGTAAAAAAATCTTAAAGCTACCCAAACCTTTTTACATAATCCAAACACCCTAACCCAATACTTAAGTAGGCCCAACAAGCTCAATTTACACAAAAAATGGTGAAACCCTAAATTTGCTAAGCTTGTCCTGTGTAGTCATCGCTCACGCCTTTAGTTCATGGCCACATCAGCGTCACGTCATGCCACATCAATGCCACATCAGCCACTAACTCCTCGACTGTCTACCCTTCAATTGCTAACCATTGACCTTTTGGGTCCCAAGGCTCCTCGTCTGCCACCACCGTTGACACCACCACACCTCTACGACCACCGCTACCACCATGTGAGACCTGCAAAACAAAAAAGAAACAGTGACAAGAACAAGAAAACAAATAGCAAGAAGAAAAAAGAGATCGAAACTTTTAGCTTTAAGCCACGATGTAATCGTTTATGTAAAACGCACATAATAGAAATAAAAAACAACAGATTCAAACACAAAAAAAAAAGTTCAAGAATCATTGTGTATTTTTAAGGTATATCGCTTTTAATATATATTTAGATATCTATTTTATACATTGTTTTTATTTTCCTACTTTGTAATATATCAAAAAAAATACAAATCGAATAAAACTAAAAGGGAATCGAGGTTTCGTACCTAGATTTCGCATCTTTGTTGCGTGACCGCGACATGCTCCGATAGTGAGCAAGACCGAGATCGCTATAAAAGCCTCCAAGCATAAACACATGATCATCTAAAAATAGTATAAAAAATAACAATAGATTTGTTTTAAAAAAGGGGCAAAAGAAAATGGATGAAAAATTAAACAAATAAGAATATATTAAAAAAACAAATTCTCTAAAAAAGAACAAAATCTTCTCTTTCAAAGATCCGAAAAGATCTACTTAGATTTGGATCTGTTATTTTTAAAAAATAATAATAAAAAAGACTATGGAAACAGATTTTCACGAATGAAAAATCAAAACTTACTTCTTTTTAAAGATCTAAAAAATATTAGATCTAGATCTATTTTTTTAAAAGAAAAAGATCTAAAAAACGAAACCCTTTTGTTTTCTAAAATAAGAGTAAAAATCAAATTTGGTTTTCAAGGTTTTCAAACCCAAATTTAAAGTTTTTTTTTAAGAGAAAATTAAAAAATGAAAAATTTTTGCTTTTCATTTTGAATATGGGATTTTTGTGCCTAGATTTGGTTTTTATGCTTTTCAAAAAAGAAATGAAAAAAGGAAAGTTTGGCTTACCTACCGCCGTATACGGCGGACCGACAACTCGGAAGTGATAGATCTACGGCGAGCTAAGGACCAACCTTGTGGCCGGAGAGATAAGAGGTTGAGAGAAAAAAAAGAGAGATTTTTTGGTTTTTTTTTTTTTTTTAAAGATGAATGTAAAATTGAAATTTTTCTCTAAAAAATTAGCTTAAATATCATTCTTAAAACGCTGCTATTTTGGTGAAGTCGAGCAAGGGTAAAATGCTGTCGTTTAAATACGCCCGACCTGTTTGTGTATTTGGACCCTGAGGGTCCGCGTGTTTTCGCCAAAAAAAGGTAAATTGTTGCTTTGGTCCCTCTTTTGTTTTGCCTTGTCTGTTTTAATCTTTATCAATCAATTTAAAGATTTAAACGACGTCATCTCAAGCCAAATCCAATGGCTATACGATGCTCTCATTTTAGTAGTATAATTTAAAAAAAGAAAAGAAAAGGGAAAATTTTGCATTTAATCCCTCCATCCTCTCGATTATTCGAAATTTGTCCTCGTGCCCTTTAAGTTTTTCTTTCAAAATTTAAACATCAAATTTTATTTTTTTTATATGTGATCCTGTACTATTTTTTTTTTGAAATAGTTTCGTAAGAATGGAAATCTCTCTTTTTAATTTTGTAGATTTTTTTAAACACGTGGCTTTCCTTTTTATTTCACATCTTTTAAATCTTTTTAATTTCTTTTTTTATATCCTTTAATATTTTAAATTTTACCAATTTACCATTAAACTCTTTTAAATTTAAAATTGTATAGTTTACCTTCATTTTTTTTGTTTTATCTTTTAAATTTATTTTTCTTCATTTTTTTGCCTCTAATTTGATCCCCTTTTTTAGTAAACTTTTACGTGTTTATTTATTTATTAGTATATTAATTTTTAAACATGTATGTTGTCATTTTGTTTCATTATATTTGTGAGTATGTGTATTTATGCCATGATATATTTTGTTGTGCATTTGTTAACTATCTTGCCCTTTTAATTGTTAACTAATCACTCTACTTTTGAAACAAAGAAAATAAATTGTATATTGTTTTATTACATAAATTATTTTCAAAACCGAGGCAATATCTTTTTATACGAAAATCTCAAAGAATCGTGTCTTAATGTGTTGGGTGTGATTTCTCGTGAAATTTGCAAAATCAAATATCCTCTTCTAAATTTTTCCAAATGCCCTCCAATTTCGAAGTTTTCGAGAATGTCGTGTCCTAATGTGCTGGATGTGACTACAATTCTCTGAAAAATTCGAAAGACACAAGGCATTTTTCTCTTCAAATTTAATTGTTGAAAATGGCATGAAATAATTTATGCGTTTAAGGATCGTATTTTAAATTCCATTCAAGTTTTCAAATTTTAAACAATCAAGATCGGAAAATAATCGACTAGGTACCAATTTTGGGCGTGTGAGGGTGCTAATCCTTCCTTATACGTAACCGACTTCCGAACCTGTTTTCTGGATTTCGGAGACCAAAACTTTTTTTGTTAAAATAAATTTTAAGCATTTTAAGGTGGTCCAATCACATCGAATGAAAACGATTGGCGATGACTCCCATTTTGATTTTAAAAGATATTTTCGAAACTCGTTTTAAAAAGTGGTTTCGATAGCTTGACGACTCCACTGGGGACAAAAGAGAGTCAAGCCAAAAGTCGATTATTTTCAGGTCCTTTTTTAAAAAATTTCAAAACTCGATTTAAATTGATATATGATCCTTTGCATTTTCTATGAAATATTCTGATGATCCTTTGCATTTTCTATGGAATACCATGATATTATTATTGCTAGTGTAAAGGTCGCATTTATTTGCATTTGTTACTTCACCTTTTAAGTGAAAGTGGAAAGCTACTCCTTCGTGAGGTTTTCACCTCCGTGCAGGATAGTGAATTGCTTTCGGGATTACATCCAAACCCATGTTTTCGTGAAGTTTCCACTTCTGTGCGAACATATGGGAAATGTGTCCCCCTAAACCGAACTCGTCCGTATGAGCCTGTAATGGGTGAGGATCGAGGAAACTGCTAGTTTAAGTACCCTACTCTAGAGCTTAAACTTCATATAATGAGCCTTAAGTGTCTGCCTTAAGATAGAATTACACCAAAGGTGTTAGCAGTCTCCCAAGACTAGATTCTTTATTTTATATTCGTATTTTCTTATTATATTGACTTGTGTTCTCTTTTGTATTTTTTTATTATTTTTGCTTGCATTACATCCCTATAAAAAGAGAGGAAATTCTAAGCTCAATTACTAAATCGAAAAGTTGGTCATAAGAAAACGAGTACCTTGATAAAATAGAAGACAATATGATCGGGCTTACATGGCAAAGAAAGAAAGAGAATGAAAATCGATGATCTTCCCGATGAGTAAGATGAAAACAAAGATTGCGTAACCAATTGAGCTTTAGCCTAAGTACGAGAAGTAACTGATCACTCAACCTTTTCAAGCTGATGTTGTGAACCGAAAGTTAGAGACGAACCAAGACGATTTGAACGACTTCCTACAAAAATTAAGACTTTTGAACACCGTAACACGACCATATACATATCTGTTTTATGTAAAGGAATTTGATTTCTAGTAAGGTTTTTCTAATAGAATTGAGCTATAAGTTAATACATTTCTTATGCATACATGTATTCATAAACATTACATTTCTTAACATGCATTAAATTCCAAAAACATACACCTAATTAATTAAACCTGAAACAGTTATATCGAAACCATTGAGAACCCTCATCGTTAAAATACTCGAAAAGCAATGGATCAGAGAATTGAACGTTTAGAACAAATGCAGAAGGAAATATATGAGAAAATGCATGTGCAGCTGCAAGACCAATTAGCAAAGGTGCAGTAGGATATGAAGGATCAAATTTTGGAATCTCAACAAAACATTATAGGTGAACTGACTCACCAGATGAAAGAGGGGGTCGATAAAGGGAAAAATCCTGTTATAAGTTTAGGAGATGAGAGTGAGGAGCCAAGGTATCTGCTTCTATGCATATTCAAACGCTGTAAGAAACATACCCACATGGGGTACCAGTAATAATGAGAGCACAGCAGCATCCCGTCGGTATGTCAAGGCCAGCCAATTTTCAAACGAGATCTAGTTCCAACCCTAGAGATAATATAGTTAACCCTCTCGTCCATGACTTAGATGACGTGGAGGAAACGGAAAGAGTGATGATTGAAATCCCAAAACAACTAAAAGACAGATACAAATGGCTAGAGGAGAAAATAAATGCGATGGAAGGTGCTGATACCTTTTATGGGATTTACGCTAAGGAGCTGAGCCTCGTTCCGGACCTAGTGCTCCCCCTCAAAATTTAAAAATTTTGATTTTGATAAGTACAGCAAGGCTAGTTACCCCGAGGCACACATTATAATGTTTTGCAGGAAGATGACTGGGCATGCCCATAATGACCAGTTATTAATACATTGTTTCGAAGATAGTTTCGTAGGATCTGCTGTCAAGTGGTACAACCAACTAAGCTGTGCCAAAATCAATTCATAGAAGGATTTGACACAAGCATTTGTGAAGCAGTATAGTCATGTAACTGACACGACGCCCGATAGGCTAACTCTGTAAAATATGGAAAAGAAGGCAAATGAGTGCTTTAGGCAGTATGCCCAGAGATTGAGGGACATTGCAACATAAGTGCAACCACCTCCGTTGGAAAAGGAAACAACGATGTTGTTTGTCAACACCTTGAGGGCTTCGTTCATCAATCATATGCTGGAGAGTGCTACTAAAAGCTTCTCTGACATAGTTATGTCCGAAGAAATGATCGAAAATGCTATCAAGAGCGAAAGATCGATGCAGGAGAAGAAGGTAAGAAAGTAGCCTCCAGGAAAAATGAAAATGGGATAAACAATGTAGGTTTGTACAGCGAGACAAAACTACCCAAAGTCGGTAGTAATAACACAACCTAGGGCTATATCAGCTAACAACAGAAAAGCTCCGAGCCAGGAAAATAGGTCAAAAAATGAAAGGATTCGGTTCACTCCCATTCCCACGACATACAAAGAACTTTATCAACAATTGTACGATGAACATATCGTATCGCCATTCCATGTAGACTCAATCCCACCTCCATTTCCAAGTTGGTATGATCCGAACGCTTAATGTGATTTTCACTGGGGAATAACCAGGCATTCGATCGAGAATTGCTTTACTTTTAAAAAGCTGGTCGAAAGACTTATTAAAAGGAGAGTCGTGAGGATTGAGGGCCCAGTAAGGTCCAACGTAGAGGAGAATCCATTACCGAATCATCCGAATCAAGAGGCAAAATGATAACGTTAATGCTATTTCTAAATAAGGGAGTGGATATGAAAATTTATCGTGAATTTGTTCTTATGCTCCTAGAAGTATTATGAGTAATTGGAATGTAAAGAAACTCCCTATAACTTTTGGGACATCTTCTAAGTAATACTCAAAATACACCTGTTGCTCTAAGCCCGAGAGTAATAAGGACCCTTTTGTAAAGGGCATGTAATCCTTATATTTTATTTTTAATGAGAACAATGCATTTTCAGTCTCATTTGGCAAATATTTTAAACACATTAGACAAATATTCTTTCCACGCCTTACAAATAATCATCCTAAAATTCATTTGTTCTCGTTTGATTTGACAGATGTTTTCATACATACTCATACCGCGCTAATCATTCTTCAAATTCATTTATTATTTTAGATCTCTATTGGTTCCTTTAACAGGTCTTTTGATATCAATGATGAGCGATACTGCTGCTGACTTAGATCCTTTTGATAAGGACGTGTTGTCTGGAAAAACTTTAAGGCTTTGAAAATGTTCAAGGATGTAACTTATCTCTCGATCTGTTAATTATCACCTCGAAGAGCTGTGGATTTAGATAAGAATTGAGGCATATGTCTTTGCAGAAACAAGGCAAGATGTTTCGAGAATCTAAAGGTCTTTGCATGGTCCTATTAAAGCATGTCGTGTTTTAGGAACTGATGTAAAAACAATATAATCCAATTTCCTGAAACTTCGAAGAATGATGCTTGACTTGTTACGAAAGAGAAGGTCAAAAAAATAATAAATAAAGAAAAAGTCAAGAAGGGGTCGAGATAGAAACCCGACAAGAGCATCTTGAAACCCAAGAAAAAAAGAAAAAAAAGAAAAGAAAGAAAAGTCAACCCTCAAAGGGCAATTTGAAAAACTTATGCATCTCTTTCACCTTCTCACGTCGGGGCCTTTTTCTAATTTGGGATGTGGCCATCACCAAGCAAATTTTGCCAAAATCTTCCAATGAGCATCGATTCATTACTTCACTAAATGGGTAGATGCCAATTAGCGGTTAAGTAGATTCTTGAAAAAGAAAGATGAAATGCCAAGAAAGGATCATATCCGACAACGATTTGAATTCAAAAAACAGCACGATAGTAGAAGGCTTCAGCTAATTCAAGATCAAGTATCACGATTCAGTACCACGTCACTAAAGGCAGATAGGGCGGTGGAGACATCCAATCAAGATACCAAATGATCGATTGGAAGATAGCAGAGACCTACAAAGTCTCGACATGAGAAATCACCATTTGCCTTCGATACTTATCAGAACATCTATCGGGGTAACACCTCTCTCACTAGAATGAAAGTCGTCCTACCTTTTAGAGTCAATTTTCTTTCCCTCCAGATAAAATTAATGAAGCAGAATGGATCCAATCCAG
The DNA here is from genome assembly GCA_039519145.1 of Kokia cookei. NCBI lineage: Eukaryota > Viridiplantae > Streptophyta > Magnoliopsida > Malvales > Malvaceae > Kokia > Kokia cookei. The sequence continues at coordinate 31,144,106 of CM076901.1, forward strand.
ATACAGTCAGCTAAACTTGATCAAAGAAAAGATACTCACAAAAAAAAAGTAAAAAAAAGAAAAGAAAAAAAAAAGAAAAAAGAAACAAAAAGGAAAGGTCGAGGTGAAAATCCATAAAAGGCATCTCGAAACCTAAGGAGATTTGAGTTGAAACCTGAAAGGACAGCTCAATTTTGAATAAAAAGAAGAGGCGTGAAGTGGTCTTCTCTCTAAAAAGTAACAAGGTGGAGAAACTTTACACCTTGAGGCATTAACAAAGTACTCCAAGTTTCATAGACACATGTCAGGCTCAAAATGGTTCTCATCAAGTTTGCTCAGCGAAGCTCATAATTTGATATTTGGAGCACTTGATTTCATTCTTTATTCATCTTATGTTTGATAATTTTTTTTTTCATTTCTCGATATTTCTTTCATTCGAGCTTTGTCTTCAATAAAATCCAGGTTTATCTCTCTTACGACCTTGTTCAAGCATTATTGCAGTAAAGTAACAGATAATGGATTAATGTGAAAATATTTTGTGTATCACTTTAGAAGATTCCTAAAAGGTACAGGGACTTGAAACAGGACCACCAATTGGAAAGAACCACGCTTGAGGATTAGAAAGTTCCTCGGAGCAAGTAGTTCAGATTGTGATTCCTCATTGATTTTCATGTCAAGAATACCATACCAAAAGGAGAACATGATAACACATCGGTGATAAGACTTAGACAAACGACGAACAATGTCGACTAAGGACCAAAATAAAATCATTTCTCAAAGATGACATTTTGTATTCATCATGCACACTCATTTAGTTAGGAGCATTTGACTCATCTCGATCATGGCATCCTAATAATTTGGCCTACATAGAAGCCTATTAAAACATATTCTACAAGTTTCATTACCACGAAATGACGAAGTGAACCGAGGAAACATAAAGACGTGATAGGAAGGGTTGAGGTCGCAACGGCGAACTCGGTACCTCAGAAGATGTAATGGGAAACGTTGAGGCCGTAACGGCGAACCCGGTACCATGAAGATTAAATGGAAAGGTTGAGGCCGCAATGGCGAACCCAGTACCTCAGAAGATGTGATGGAAAAGATTGAGGTCGTAAAGACAAATCCGATACCATGATATATGATGGGAAAGGTTGAGGTCGCAACGACTAACCCGGTACCATGAAGATTTAAAGGGGAAGGTTGAGGTCGCAACAGCAAAAACGATACCTTAGAAAAATGATGAGAAAGATTAAAATCGTAACGATAAATTTTTACCTCAAAATTGTAGTGAAGCAAATCAAAACTAATAGCAAGTATTTATCTCTCTAAAGTTGTAGTAAGAGCAAGATGAAGCTTCGATATCAAATCCTATCTTCTTAAAGTTACGGTTGAGTTGGATTCAAACTACATCATTCTAATCTTTTACCACTAATCAAGAGGGCAGATTTAATATTTTAGTCTTTTACCCCTAATCAAGAGGGGCAGATTTAATATTCCAATATTTTACCCTTAATCAAGAAGAGCAGATTGAAGATCCCAATCTCTTACCCTTAATCAAGAAGGGCAAATTGAAGATCCCAATCTTTTACCCTTAATCAAGAAGGGCAGATTGAAGATTCCAATCTTTTACCCTTAGTTAAGAAGGGCAGATTAGAGATTTCAATCTTTTACCCTTAATCAAGAAGGACAGATTGAAGATTTCAGTCCATTACCCTTAATCAAGAAGGACAGATTAAATATTTCAATCTCTTACCCTTAATCAAGAAGGGCAGATTAAATATTCCAATCACTTGCCTTTAATCAAGAAGGGCAGATTGAAGATTCTAATTTTTTACCCTTAATCAAGAAGGGCAGATTGAAGATTTCAGTCTCTTACCTTTGATCAAGAAGGCAAATTGAAGATTCCAATCTTTACCCCGATCATGGGACAGATTATAACCATTCGATCTTTTACCCCGATCATGAGGAAGATCACCGTTAACCAATCTCTTACCCCGTGACAGGGGCAAATTACAACCATCTGATCACTTACCCCGATCATGGGGCAGATCACCTCCGTCTAATCTCTTACCTCGCGACAAGGGTAGATTGCAACCATCCGATCTTTTACCCTGATAATAGGGCAGATCACCGTTAACCAATCTCTTACCCCGTGACAAAGGCATATTGTAACCATCCGATCTTTTACCCCGATCATGGGGTAGATCATCGTCAACCAATCTCTTACACCGCGACAGGGGCAGATTGCAACCATTCGATCTTTTACCCAGATAATGGGGCAGATCACTATCAGCCAATCTCTTACCTCGATCATGGGGAAAATTGAAACCATAAATCTCATCTTTTACCCTCAAGTTAAGTGGACTGATTCAAGCTACCATCTCACAGAAGCGAATCTTAATCTCTCTGAAATTGTAGTGAAGTAGAGTGAAACTTCGAATCCTATATTCCTGGTGAGATATAGAGAAGTGGAACAAGATATGAAGCTATGACACCAAATCCCTGAAATTGTAGTAAAATAAAGAGGGACTTCAACGACGAATTTTATCTCTTTGAAGTGGCCATGAGGTAAGACGAAGTCACGACGCTAAATCCAAAAGAAGCAGATATTGTGAAGTGAGCGACCAATGAAGCAAAAAACGAGTTACTCAAAGATGAAACCCCAAAGAAACTAAGACCGAACAAAAATTGATCCTCCTTTTAGTCTTTGCTTCATCTCGTTTCACGATAATAAGCAAAGAGGGGCAACTGTAGAGGCCCAATTTTGATCGGCCCGAGAATAAAACCAAAACATGAAGATTTTGAATTAAGTTTATTTTAATTTAAAAGTCCATGTATAGCAGGTTCATTTACAAAAAAATCCTAAAGCTACCCAAATCCTTTTACGTAACCCAAACACCCTAGCCCAATACTTAAGTAGGCCCAACAAGCCCAATTCACACAAAAAATGGTGAAACCCTAAATCTTCTAAGCTCTTGTGTAGCCGCTGCTCACGCCTTCAGTTCGTGGCCACGTCAACGCCACATCATACTACATCAGACACTAACTCCTCGATTGCCGACCTTTCAGTTGCTGACCGTTGACCTTTTGGGTCCTGAGGCTCATCGTCTGTCACCATCGTTGACACCACCACGCTCCTGCCACCACCACTGCCACCATGTAAGACCTACAAAACAAAAAATAAACAGTGACAAGAACAAGAAAACAAATAGCAAGAAGACAAAAGAGATCGAAACTTTTTGCTATTTAAGTCATGATGTAATCGTTTCTGTAAAACACACATAATAGAAATAAAAAACAGCATATTCAAACATATAAGAAGAGTTCAAGAATCATTGTGTATTTTTAAGGTATATCGCTTTTAATATATATTTAGATATGTATTTTATACACTATTTTTATTTTCCTACTTTGAAATATATCAAAAAAAATACAAGTCGAATAAAACTAAAAGGAAATCGAGGTTTCATACCTAAATTTCGCATCCTTGTTGCGTGACCGTGGCATGCTCCGACAGTGAGCAAAACCGAGGTCGTCGTAAAAAGCCTCCAAGCATATACGCATGATCATCAAAAAATAGTATAAAAAATAACAATAGATTTGTTTTAAAAAAGGGGCAAAAGAAAAAGGATGAAAAATTAAACAAATAAGAACATATTTAAAAAAAAAAAAACAAATTCTCTAAAAAAGAACAAAATATTTTCTCTTTCAAAGATCCGAAAAGATCTACTTAGATTTGGATCTGTTATTTTTTAAAAAATAATAATAAAAAAGACTATGAAAACATATTTTCGCGAAAGAAAAATCAAAACTTACTTCTTTTTGAAGATCTAAAAAATAACAGATCTAGATCTATTTTTTTTTAAAGGAAAAGATCTAAAAAAACGAAACCTTTTTGTTTTCTAAAATAAGAGTAAAAATCAAATTTGGTTTTGAAACCCGAATTTAAAGTATTTTTTAAGAGAAAATTAAAAAACAAAACTTTTTGCTTTTCATTTTGAATCTATGATTTTTGTGCCCAGATTTGGTTTTTTTGCTTTCAAAAAAGAAATGAAAAAAGGAAAGTTTGGTTTACCTGTCGCCGTATATGGCGGACCGACGACTCGGAGGTGGCAGATCTACGATGGGCTAAGGATCGACCTTGTGGCCAATGAGAGGTTGAGAGAAAAAAGAGAGAGATTTCTTTGGTTTTTTTTTTTTTTTAAAGATGAATGTAAAATTGAAAATTTTCTCAAAAAAATTAGCTTAAATACCATTCTAAAACGCTGCCGTGTTGGTGAAGTCGAGCAAGGGTAAAATGTTGCCGTTTAAAAACGCTCGACCTGTTCGTGTATTCGAACCCTGAGGGTCCACGTGTTTTCACCAAAAAAAGGCAAATTGTTGCTTTGGTCCCTCTTTTGTTTTGCCCTGCCTGTGTTAATCCTTATCATCCAATTTAAAGATTTAAACGACGTCGTCTCAGGCCAAATCCAATGACTATGCAACGCTCCCGTTTTAGAAGTATAATTTAAAAAAAAAAAAAAGGAAAATTTTGCATTTAGTTCCTCCATCCTCTCGATTATTCGAAATTTATCCTCGTGCCCTTGAAGTTTTTCTTTCAAAATTTAAACATCAAATTTTATTTTTTTTATATTTGTTGTACTATTTTTTTAAATAGTTTCGTAAGTATGGAAATCTCTTTTTTTAATTTTGTAGATTTTTTTAAACACGTGGCTTTCCTTTTTATTTTACATATTTTAAATCTTTTTAATTTCTTTTTTTATATCCTTTAATATTTTAAATTTTACCAATTTACCTTTAAACTCTTTTAAATTTAAATTTATATAGTTTACCTTCATTTTTTATTTCATTTTATCTTTTAAATTTCTTTTTCTTCATTTTTTTCCACTAATTTGATCTTTTTTTTTTAATATACTGGTGTGATTACATGGTAGTATCTATTCATACTTTTTTAATCTTTTGACAATGCACACACACCTTGTACACATAGGCGCTCGAACCCGAGACCTCTAGGATGAACAACATCCTCTTTTTCACTGAAGCCACTTATTGAATTCAACTCAGTTTGATCCTTTTTTTTAGTAAACTTTTACGTGTTTATTTATTTATTAGTATATTAATTTTTAAACATGTATGTTGTCATTTTGTTTCATTATATTTGAGAGTATGTGTATTTATGCCATGATATCTTTTGTTGTGCATGTGTTTACTATCTTTCCCTTTTAATTGTTAAGTAATCACTCTACTTTTGTAACAAAAAATACTTAAAGAAAATAAATTGTACATTGGTTTATTACATAAATTATTTTCAAAACCGAGACAATATCCTTTTGTGCAAAAATCTCAAAGAATTGTGCCCTAACGTGTTGGGTTTGATTTTTCGTGAAATTTACACAATCGAATATCCTCTTCTAAATTTTTCCAAATGCCCTCCAATTTTAAAGTTTTCGAGAATGTTGTGTCCTAACGTGTTGAATGCGACTACAATTCTCCAAAAAATTCGAAAGACACGGGCATTTTTCTCTTCAAATTTAATTATTGAAAATGGCACGAAATAATTTATGCGTTTAAGTATCGTATTTTAAATTCCATTTGAGTTTTCAAATTTTAAACAATCAAGATCGGAATATAATCGACTAGGTACCAATTTTGGGCGTGTGAGTGTGCTAATCCTTACTTATACATAACCGACTTCCGAACATGTTTTCTGGATTTCGAAGACCAAAATTTTTATTGTTAAAATAAATTTTAAGTATTTTAAGGTAGTCCAATCACACCGAATGAAAATGATTAGTGACGACTTTCATTTTGATTTTAAAATATATTTTCGAAACTCGTTTTAAAAAATAATTTCGACATTACCTATCTTTTAAAGAAGATAAAATGTAATTTAACTTTATAATACAAACAACTTAATATTCTTGCAACACTGTGATGCTTCATAAATTTAATATTTGGACTTAGGTTGATGAATTGCTTCCTGCACGTGGTACTAATCGCTTGCACTTCAAGAATAAGAATCACCATTTTGCATAATTTTCTCGCCATTCCTGATATTGGTTTTTCCATCTTCATGGAGAAAGCAAGAGAAAAATGAAACTACAAGAAATATTTTTCTTCCATATCATTCTTGTTTTTGAAGCTAAAATGCTAAAGCGCCATAACGTGCAAATTCAACTTTGGTGACCAAATAGATGAAAGAAAAATGACTATTTTCTTTTCTTATCGTGGCCCGAAATAAAAAAATAAATATTATTATTATTATAATTCGTCTAGAGTTATTTAATATCGTTTTTTTGTAAGGTATTTAATTTTTCACATTCTGTAGACTCATTAAGGAATAGATGTTGATCACTGGTTTTAAAAAATGTGATCGTATGAATCAATTGAGCTAAAATTATGATATTCTTTTATCTAAATAAACTATGAATTTGTCTAGATTTTGGTTTAACCTAATAAGTTGGACCAATTTAAATGTAATAAAAAAAAATTACATCATATCATATATTAATTTAGATTAGGACAAGCCTTTTTACCAAAAGACCTTTGAAGGTGTGAGTGGGTTAAATAACTTATGGTTTAGAGCACCCACCAACCATGCCAACATTAGTTGTACCCTCTCTTGACCTTAATTTACACAAATTCATACCATATACTTAAACAGCTATGGCAGAAGGTAAAGCTTCATTATATATGTTCCAAGTCCCACCCGTTTTCCCCCACTCATTCAAACTTGGATATCAAATAATGGCGATTAGTCTCCAATGCTTCCTTGTTTTGATTTGTATCTCCATTTTCAGCTCCACTATTGCTGCAACTGACCCTCCTTTGACATTGCATTATTACAAATCAACATGTCCTAATGTGTTTGATATTGTGAAGAAGGAAATGGAGTGTCATGTCCTCTCTGATCCTCGCAATGCAGCTTTCATTCTTCGATTACATTTCCATGACTGTTTCGTTCAGGGCTGTGATGGGTCAATTTTGCTTGATGATACAATCGAGTTACAAGGAGAAAAGAAAGCTCCAACCAATGGATTAAACTCTCTAAAGGGTTTCAGAATCATTGACAAAATCAAGAACAAGCTTGAATCCGAGTGTCCTGGGATTGTTTCTTGTGCTGATATCCTCACCATTGCTGCCAGAGATGCTGTCATCCTGGTATTTAAAATGCCTTATACACTTGATAACATTTCTAATTTCTTACTTCTTGACTTGCCCTCATTTTTATTGTCCAATTAATTGCAGGTTGGTGGACCTTACTGGCATGTACCCGTGGGAAGAAAGGATTCGAAAACAGCTAGCTATGATCTGGCTATGGAAAAAATTCCTTCTGCAAATGAGGGTCTTCTTAGCATTATAGCTAAATTTCTTTATCAAGGTCTCTCAGTCACTGACATGGTGGCTCTGTCCGGTAAGCTCTTGTTACTTAAATTTTTGGAGAGTAATCAACTGAGACTTGATTGTTCATGGTACTGCGTATGTGAATTACTTGCAGGGGCTCACAGCATTGGAATGGCACGTTGTGAGAGCTTTCGAGCTAGAATTTATGGAGACTTTGAAACAACTTCGGGGAAGAATCCGATATCAGATTCGCATCTCAGCGAGTTGAGATCGGTTTGCCCTGCAATAATTGGATCAGGAGACGACAATGTAACAGCAATGGATAATGTTACACCGAATCTTTTTGACAATTCATTTTACCAAACACTTTTGAGAGGTGAAGGGTTGCTTAATTCAGACCAAGAATTGTACTCCAGCCAATTAGGAATCGAAACCAAAAGCCTTGTCCAAAAATATGCAGCTGACTCTGTTGCTTTCTTCAATCAGTTCTCGGATTCAATGGTGAAACTGGGGAATATTATGAATTCGGATAGCTTTGTCAATGGTGAAGTAAGGAAGAACTGCAGATTTGTCAACACTTGAAGGAAAGGAACAGCCTAAACACCAGCATTTGGTTATGAATTGTTTGTTTGTGTCAAGAAGAAATAATTTATAAAAAGAAAATAGATGTTATAGTTTTCTGTGAAAATGAAAGAAGTTTGCTTGTGTACCAAGAAATTGAAGTTTCTGTAAGAGATTCATTTCAAACCAACCATACAAAAATAATCCATACTCTCCCATTGAAATTTTCCTGTCAAAGTTGCTCTTTTAAATATACATACTCGTATGAAAAATGAAGAGTCCCAAATAAGGAACCATTAGTATGGGTAAAACATAAAAAATTCCAGATTTGTTGAGTTTGGCCTTGCTGGAGTTGGGCAATGATCCTTTAGCCACCATGTCTGTTCCTTTGGTGCAAAGGTAAGGGTTTCCTTCAATGCTGTATGAACTCAAAAATTCAATTCAAGTAACTAAAACAATGAACAACAGAAATTGTTGAACTACAAGTGGAACTTACTTGAATACTTGGGCAGGGAATATGGGGACTTTACCACTCAAATTATTGAAAGACAAGTCTCTGCAAAATTAAACAAAGTCCATAATATATATGAAATAATCCTTGTGGAAAGAAAAATGAAAAAAGGATGAAGAGATTACATCAAATGAAGGTCAGTGAGATTAGCCAAAGAAGAAGGAATTTCTCCAGAAAGATTGTTACCGGTCAGCCTCCTGAACCAGTGACCAGATTCTATATAAACTTATTGCACTAATATGTTAACAAAAGACAGAAGGGGTCAAATCAAAGAGCAGAACATACAGGAATTCAAGGTTCTTTAAATGAGAAAAGGTGGTGGGAATTTGACCACAGAAATTATTGTTGGATAAATCAAGATTTTGAAGCTTTGAAAGCTTCCCTATTTCTGATGGTATATTTCCTGATATATTGTTGTCCTGTAGAAGCCTGCAGAAATTATATACATATTTATCTCATAACATTTAGTTTTAGTGTCTGAAAACTTTTGTGGTAAGAATTGTATATTTACACTGTCTGGATATTGGTCAAGTTCCCAATAGAAGGTGCAAGAACACCTGACAATCCCTGGCTTGGAGCTCCTCTGCAACAAAATCATTTCAACCAATTATCAGTCTATGAGCATGAATAATACCGTGTTACTCGGACTCGGTTTACAAAGCAGCCTAAAATAATGCTACTTACAAGCCAATAACTTGACTATCAGCAGAGCAAGTGACCATACTCCAGCTGCATGGATCAGGGAAGGCTTCATCCCAATTTTCAAGAACCCCATTTGGATCAACCAGGAAGCTTTTTATTCCCATTAAAGCTATTACTGTATATTTCCCCCCCAAAAAAAAAAAAACAGATACATGCATAAAGATTATGTTGACAACCATGTCTTTGATTGCAGTAGAAAGGGACATATGTTACCTTCAGAGCCGACACCATTTGATGGGGAACCAGACGTCGGCAAGCAGGAAAAAACCAGACAACACACTAAAACAGAAATCTGTGTCCTGATATCCATTCGAGACTGAAGTTTACACTAACAGGATTATAAGAAATAAGCTGTGAAAGGCAGTAAGCTTTAATTAAGGAGTGTAAAGCTCATAAATCCTTGAGCAAATCAATCACTAGCCACTTTAATTTGAAGGGAATAATGATATCCTTGCATTTTCTAAGTGGCTTCAGATGGAACAAATTCCCTTGTGAAAAATGCCTTTTATAAAGTCATAAGATTCCCAATATAATAGTATAAAGGAGAGCTTAAAATGGAGTTTGCAGATGCCAAGGACTGAAGTTGGGATATCAGCAAGGCATATGCATAACCAAAAGAAAGGGAAAGCAGCATTGCTGAGATGTTCCTATTTTGTGGTAGAAAAGAGCAAAGGCAATTCCAATACATGCAACTTGGCCCAAGTCAACCCTGGTGGGATCATACAACCAAGACTATATGTCTGCATGCATTTACATATGTCAATACATAAATAAAGGCTTAATAGGCAGATTGGCTTAAGAGATGTACAATTTTTTTTTTTGGTAAAAACACGTTTTCAGTCGAGCAAATTAATTCCTCTCAAAAAAATTAGAGCAATTAATTTCCTGTCAAATTCAAAAGTGAGATAGAATATGTATATATTAGATGCTAATCTGTTAAATCAAAATCAAATTGACAAGATGTATAAACTTTGAGAGTAAAATTTGTTATGACACAAATGTGATCCAAAAAAAATTCAGATACCAATTTGAGAAATTTGCCATTTTGAAGGGTCAATATGTATATTAAGCCATAAATAAAGAAACAGTCTTGGGTTCTTAGGATGAACCTCGTGCAGAGGTTCAGAAAGAATTAGATCCAGGAGACAACCAATAAGAATTAGATCCGGGAGACAGTCTTGTATTCTTCAGCAAATGCATTTCAGGCATCTTACTTGTAAATACATTGATTTTGGTCAGATTTCCAGTTGTGAAAGTTCGATCTTTGTCCATGAAAAACAAAGAGGATCGGCAACCATTATCGGGGATAGACACCCTAATAACTTAAAAAAAAAAAAAAAAAATACCACTTGCTGCTTTAGATATGACCTGCACGATGGGAAATAAGGGAATAACTAGTCTTAAATAAAAAGTTTATACAGGCAAATTTATACAGCTCTTTGAAGGATCACATATACTTGGTGAAATTGAGCGGGGAAGTCTGTGTTCCAACGGTCCCAACCTTGTCCGGAGAATATATATATATATATATTTTTTTAAATGAGATTTTAGACTCATCTCAACCTTCAAGATACGCTTTTAGGATTTAACCCATTCTAGATATTGATGTCTTTGAGGTTATTTTAATTGTATAAATTTTCCCCTCAGTGAGCTTGCTGTTGGCAGGCCATCAAAAAATTTTAAAAAATCCTAACCAAATTCATGTAATTCTCGTACAGAAAAACAAAAGTTTTAGATATAAAAGAGATCCAGCTTATATATAATAAAACTACCTCAAACCAAGTAAGAAATAACACACTACATGATTAAAAGAAAAAATCCTTGAACGCCATGCTCCCTATCGAGGAGAGCAATTTATTTATGATAGAAAACATAAAACCATAAAAGAGATCTTAAACTACTCTTCTTCCTCTTCTTCCTCTTTCCAGCAGCATTTCAGAGTTGATCTTGGTGATCCGCAGCTACCAGTGCTGTTAAATTTCTGGTACATCATGGAACCTCCACTTCCAAGCCCTTCAATGCCCATCTCTCCGCAACAGTATCCTTTTACATCCAGCAGGCAGTTCTGCTTAGGTGACTGACCACCACCAACATCAACGTGAACAGCTACAGAAAAGTCACTCGGCTTGAAGCATTGTAACACCCTCCCGACCAACTGCTTCAGATTCTTTTCTTTCAGATCATATCCCACAGCTTCAAAGCTTGCATAGCTAAAACCATCTTCTGGGGTAACATGAATAGTAGAAATTGCAGCACCTTCAATCGCATTCATTGAGTAACCACAGGGTTCAAACTCAAAATCACATATCTCAGACTCTGGAAGGATCTTCCTTATGCCAGAATTAATGGTCATCACAGCTGCGGAGCCTGATTGGTCTTTGTAGAAAACCGACGCCTTTTCCCTGTCCAAACCAGTCAAGCACATTTCTAGAGTGTAAACCGGGCCAGTAGTGTTCACAGGTTCTGCAGATGCTGAGTACACGTGCCATTTCTGTTTATCCAGCCCACCCATTACACAAGCCTTGCTACCAGCGCCAAGCTTTCCGAAATAGTTATCAAGAACAGCAACCTCTTCAGAGAAGTTTCGGTGAGGATATGACTGAGCACCAGGGAAAATAAAGCTCCCACGAGTATACCTAACAGATTTTACAGCAAGGGGAAGACTGCCAGCCAATTTCAAGATGGGTGGGATAGCAAGAAGCAACTTAGTTGTCCCACAGGTCTTAATTATAATCTTGTATGGATAGACAAAGAGGCTAGACTCAGAAAGGACATAGGAGTCCACTCGCTTGTTCGATAATGAAGAAACAATGGTGCACTCAGCTGGACCTAGAATCTCATCCAACTGGGCTTTGGTCAGTGCCCGAAGACCCTTTCCTTCAGGATCAGCAAAGATGCCAGGCTCAAAAAAGGAAATTTCAAGCCTTTTCTCATAACCCTCAAATCCAATTGCAGATACTGCCATTGTGATTCAACCAAGGGTTGTAAACTTTATCTGAATTACACAGTCGCCAAATCAGGAGAACGCAATGTAAAGAAACCAGCCACGAAGAGAGAAGAGGAAGAAGTTGGTCGGGAAAATAATCTAAAACTAACTAACAAAGCAAATAACAGTTTTATTAACCACTACTAGTGGTCAGACGGGACGCTTGTGAGTATATCAGGATGGCTTGCGAGCGCACTGCAAAAGAAGAGAAGAAAAATGTCAGTATTACGTGATAAAAATACATAAAATCCCAATAGCATTCTTCAAGATCTGCAATATTCAAATATAGGCCACTACTTACGTTGGAGTAAGCAGCAGTTCTGAACTTCTTGATTCCACCGTTTGGTCGAACGTCTTCAATGCTGTAACCGAGAGGAGCTTCGTAGAATAAAGACTTACTACTACTAGACTTCTTTTTTCCACCTTTAGACTCCATTAGATCATTCAGTCACACCTACATAACCATTGAAAAAGCAAGATAAGAACCACTACACAAAAGCTAAACATCAAAAACCAATTCAAAAATCAAATGTTAGTTTCAAATCAAAGGTTTTAAATCAATCAAAACAGCGTTAAGTAGAGCACTTAACGAATGCAAGAAGTGCCAACACAACGAATAGAAAAACTCAAAACCTAGGATGATGGTGCAGAAATTCTTTTTCTTTAATCCGAATAGAAAAACTATAGTCTATTTAAACGAAGGGTAACAACATGCACATGATTATCTAGACAATAACTGCTAATAAGGATTAAACTGGGGCATGAGACACAACGACAAGATCATATAAAATAGTATAAAATCAAACAAACAGAGAAGTACGAAATATCGAACAATAAAAACAACTAAACCCAAAACAAACCTCGATAATATCTATACACAACAATAGCGAGAAGATTCAAGAAATATAAAGGAAATATTACAAAAGTTTTTGGCTAATAAACTGAACTAAAAAAGCATGGAAACATTTTTATTATTTTATGAAATCACATACACATTATAAAAAATAATAGTATAAGCAGAGATTATTCATATCCTCTTAAGAATAAATCTTTTAATTCCAAGACAGAAATAATCAAACTTCTATTCAAGTTGCATGCAAAACCATATAACTAAAACAGCAATAATAAATAGAATAATCAATTAAGAAAAAGAAAAATAATCAAAAGAATCGTTACTTACAATTCAAAATCTAAGATTTCCGGAAACAATCGAAGACGAAAACTGGATTACCAAAATTCCGTTCAGATCCTAAAAAGAAAGGCCAAAAACAAAATATCAGTATATAAATGAAAACCGATTATTCTTCAGATCTGAAAAATATTAATATATCAAAAGAAAGAGGGAAAAATACTTACAAAAAGAAGATAAAAATTCAACGAAGCGAACAAAGAATAAAGCCTTTGAAGAGGGGAAGCACAATTATGAGAATCTAGGTTGAATATAGGTTTATGGGTCTCGTAATAACAGCGGCTCACGCACTTTCAGGTTATGATTTCATATGGAGGGGGGGGCATTTTATATAGGGGAGTTAGGGCTTTTTTTCATGGAAAAGTTACGGCCTTGCCCCTTGCCCGTTTCAACTTTCTAGGAACGTTCGAGTAATTTATTTTATAATCTTATCTATTATATTCTCTTTATTTTAAGTTGACTAATCTACCCCTGCTTGGTTAAACGACTCTGGACACTCACAGCTGTATTCTTTGGGCAATATGAACCGGTTAAGCGTTAGAGCCGTGTTTTCACGTTGATACGTTAAAAATGTGTTGTGCGAGAATTATTTAATGGTCAAAAATAATTTGAGTTAGTTATTTAAATTTGAGTCGTATCAACTGTATTATGGTTAAATTTTTTTTATAATTTATAAAAATAAAAAAATGTATTATAATTTTCTTTTTCGAAAAAATATTTTTAATTATTTAAAAGTAACTTTTAATGACAAAAATAATTTTTTTTTCATTTAAAACCTTTTTAAATAGTGTTTTTAAAAATGAAATAAACTCAAAATAATTTTATTTTTTAGAAAACAGCTTTTATTTATTTTTATTTTTATTTTTAAATTGAAAATTGTGTTTAATAAATAAAAATAAAATTTGTTTTCAATAATGAAAACGTGTTTAATAATTATTATTTTTTATAATAGAAACATGAAAAATAGAATAATAAAATTTTATATCAAAATCAGTATACCAAATTTAATATTTGAAAAACTCTTAAAAAAATAATTTTACATTTATATGAGTTTGAGCCAAGATCAATTGATTTAAAGTTAAAAAAGATAGTTTTCATGTGCACTTTTACACATAAATTTTGATTTTGTGCAATTTTATACATGGATTTTTTTATTTGATTTAGTTCTTATAAATTATTAACACAATTATTAATATGATATCATTTTATGTTTATATATTACATAATTAATAATTATATTTATCTAATCTAAAAATAAATTGATGTATTTATTTTTATAAATATATATAATTGAATCAAAATTAAAATTTTATGTATACATTTGAATCACAATTAAAATTTCATGTGCCTAATTACACCGAATTAAAATTTATATATAAAATTACTCATTAAATCAAAATTAATGTATAATGTTAATATTTACCCCAAATTAAAAACCGTTGACTTAATTATTTTCAATTTTACAAGATATTTTTAGTGAAAACAACTAATTATTATTTTCTATTTTTTTTACACATTTCTATTTTCAAAAAACGTTTTTAAAATTTTCAACCAAACATTTTTTCTTCAATGTTTTCCATTTCCCTATAAAACAAAAAATGAAAATGGCATCTGTTTCTTGAGAATGAATAGAACCTTACTAGGTGATTTTGTAGTTTGATTTTTTTTTATTTTAAAAGAAATTTATTAAAATATTATTATTATTGATTTACTTTTTTCATGCTTTACAGTTTAATCAATTTAATATAATATTTGGTACCTAAATTTAATATATATTTTTTAATTGTACCTAATTTTTTTGGTTTAATTTGGTACCTAAACTTGATATATTTTTTTTAATTTGGCACATAAACTTGATACTTTTTCTTAGGTTGATACTCAGAGACGAAGCCAGAAAATTTTTTTAAGGGGATTGAAATTAAATTATAATTTTTACCATAGTAAAAATATAAATTTAAAGGATTAAATCAAAATTTTATCATTTTTAGGGGAGTCGAAGTGCAATTTTACTTTTATTAATTTAAAATTTTAAAGGGTTTAGATGGAAATTTTTTCATTTTATGGGGGCTGGGACTCCTGCCAACCTCCTTAGATTCGTCTCTGTTGATACTTATTGGAGAGTCTAATTTGGTACTTGAACTTGACTCTTTTTTTCTAATTTGGTACCTAATTTTCTTTTGTTCGATTTGGTACTTATAAAACGTTTTATAAATTACTCCGAATACTAACAATGTTATTTTTTTATGAGGTACCAAAAACAATTAATGTATGACCAACATGTGACTGATGATATGATATTTTTTGTATTTTATATGTTCAATTACTTTTAGTTTTATTCATGTAATTAATTATTTTATTAATTGAAAATAATAAATTTATTTTTATTTGGGGTTTTAATTTTTTATTGTTTAATATTAATTAGTCAAGCATAGCTCAATACTTACTTTTTTTTAACATGAATTTCCTTTAATATTGATAATATTTTTATAACATAACAAAAAAATTAACAACTTTAGTATTTTGAGTAATTTATATAACATTTAATAAATTTAAGTATCAAATTGAACCTAAAAAAAGCTTAAGTACCAATTAAGAAAAATGTCAAGTTCAGGTACAAAATTGGGTTCAAAAAATTTAAACATCAAATTAGATAAATAAAAAAATTTGAAGTACCACCTTTAATAAACTTACTTTAAATTGTAAACATTATATATATTTATAATATTTATATTCAGTATACATTTATTCTGTTTTAACATTGTATATATTTTAGAAGATTTTAACATTATATATTTGAAATTATAAGAGTTATATTTGTATGTAATTCTAATATTTAAAATATAATTTATTTATTCAAATTAAAATTTTATTAATTTATAATAATTTTATAAAACTTTATATTTTATATATCATAATCAAATTATTTGAATATCATTTAAATTAACTTAAATTTTAACAAAACCATTAAACACTTGAGAATTCTTTTAACATAAACTTATATATATAAGTTTTTTACAACACTTTTCAAAACTCATTCAAATTAGGTATACTTTAATCGCAACAAGAAGAAGCTGTCCCAGCCCTAAGGATTTTTTTAAAAGTTTTTTGAACTTATCTTCTTTAAATTTTAACTTTAAAAATATATTAGAATATTCTTTAAAGATATATATTCCAAAAAAAAAAAATTTAAAGTAAAAGAAATGTTCTTTTAAAATGTTGCCGACATCTTGTTTCAAAACAATTTTTTTTTCTCTTATAGATGACTCTGTTTGATACATTTTAACTAGCATTAGCCTCTATTCATGTAGGATATTAGAACAACTTTTGCTAATAATTTTTTAAAATTAGTTAAATTAAAAATACCTGTTAACAAAATTTAAGTTATTTGTTGATTGAGTCTTAGTTCGATTGGTATGAGTATTGTTATCAACATAGGATGACATGGATTCAAGTACATTGAAGCGTGTTATCCTTCTATTTATCAATTGGAAATGAGATTATGGATAGTTCTAAGCATTATGTCAAAAAGAATAAATATGATCCGAACTTATAATGAGATTACTCAAAAAAAAATTCTTTCAGTTATTAATCATACATAAAATCTTAATGTTATTTATTTTTAAATTTTACTAACAAAACTTCATAGAAGAAATTAAAAAGGATTAATGTGCAAAATGTCACTATATTTTAAGTGGAAATTGAAAATTTTCATTATACTTCCATTTGATTGATATTTGTCATTGTTTTTATGAACTAAAGATAAATTTATTACTATATTTTAACTCTATTTTTAATTTTGTTGCTTTACTTTTTTTTTTTATTGAATTTTGTCATTAAATTTATATTTTTAATTGAACTTTTTCTACTTAATTTTAATTTGAAGATAAAATTAATAAAAATACTTATTTATATTTTACTTTAATATTTAAACAACAATAAGTTAATTAAAATAATATTAAAAATAAATAAAATGGTTATTTTATAAAATTAAACTTATTTTTCTTTTATGATATATGAATTTTTTCAATAAATATAAATTTTAATTTAATTTATTAATTTATAATGTTTATAAGTTAAATTATTTTTAACTATTAAAATAGAATATTTGAAAAAAAAATTATTATTAAATTATGTTTTCAATCATCAACACTAATGCTGAGTGGTAAATTTAATTAAAAAATTAAAGTTGGTTATAAAAATTAATAAAATTCAAATCTTAGAAGTAAAATTAATTACATAAGAGTTGAATGACATATTTACTCATTTTTAAAATATAGTGATAAATATAAATTAAAAAAAACAAAGTAATTTTAATATTGACTTCTAGTCAAGTGTTACTAGAGGGTTTGATCCCCTAAAATAAAAAATTTTCATTTAAGTTTTTTATAATTTATAAAATTTTTAGTTAGTATTAGTAAAATTACATTTTGATATCCAAAATGATAAAAAAATAATTTAATCTTTTAAAAATTATAAAATAATAAAATAATAAAATTACATTTTTACTATCGTAAAAATATATAATTTAATTCCAAATTCCAAAAATAAATTTCGGGCTCTTCTAATATAGTGTCAAAAATAAAGAAAGAAAGGGTTAGTATTTTAATTTTAGATATGAATGAAGAGATGGTCAAGTCTAGTGTTAGATTATTGAATGATTTTACATGCATATTAAAAAAGGGCGGCTAATCGTCAAGCACAGCAACCAAATTTCCAAGTGAGACACCCCACGCCATAAATAGACATAAAAAAGTGAAGGATATTTTTGACATTTTGAATGGCAATATGAACCTAAACTTCTTTCAAAATATTCCCCATTTTTATTTGTTTTCTATTTATAATTAATTTCTAAATTTGGAATTTTCAACTTTAGATAGATACTTTGTTTGGTATAATTTGACGTGTTTTTCTTTCTTTTTATACTTTTTTAGATAATTTTAATGGCTTCAATTAGATAAATTTTGAGAAGAAATATGTATAGTATGACATAAAAAATTGAAATTTAAAAATATTTATTTTTCATTAAATTGTTGAAAATAGATAATAAAATCTTAATTACATTTTAATCAAAGACATAAAGATTCGTGTTCCAAAAGAAGTCTGTGGTGGGGGGAGGACTTTAACAATTATTTGAATTTGTGAGGATGAAAAGATTCTCATTTGGCCTATTCATCTGACACGTACGTGACTCTTGACCTGTAATTTTCCTCATCGTTGCTTTTCTCTTTTTTTTTTTTTTTTAAATTATAAAGTTTTACTGACCGCAATTTTTTTTTAACTTTACAGCAAAGACTATGTTGTCCATAAAAAATAATGATTATGTTTTTTTATTTATTTTTAATATTATGTGAGAATATACGATAATGTTTTGTTTTTTGTTGTGAATTTTTATACCGAAAATAATCTATTTAATTTAGAATCAGATTTTATTACTATTAAATAATAATTTATTTAATT
This sequence comes from Kokia cookei, assembly GCA_039519145.1. Taxonomy (NCBI): domain Eukaryota; kingdom Viridiplantae; phylum Streptophyta; class Magnoliopsida; order Malvales; family Malvaceae; genus Kokia; species Kokia cookei. Next base: position 31,162,835 of record CM076901.1, read on the forward strand.
TAAAATCAGAAAATTGAAAAAGGATAAAGAGTAAAAAAAAGAAAAAAAAAAGAAAGAGGTATGTTGTGGACGGTCCCTCAGCGTCACATGTTTGAAAGCTTGTCTGGTTGTGCCAACTTGCAGTCGCAGAACAGAATCCGGCCAAAAAGAGGTTGGATGCAAATTAATAATTATAAGGTCATCATTATTTTGATCGTAATTATAACAATTAAAATAATAATTATTAATATGAGATTGGATCACTATCCGAAATGCCAGGGAAAAAGATTCTTTTTTGGGCCAAACGCAAGGGGCGCTCACTTTAGCTACAAGCTTTATTACTTCTTTCTACGTATCTACCTCACGTTTGAATTTCGTCCACCAGTGATCTGCGACCAACTTTAACGATTTTATCATTATTATTATTTAATTTTTTTATTAATTAAATATTAATTTAATTTTTAAAAAATTACTTTTATGATTTATTAATATTTAAAATAAATTGTATTATTTAAAAATATTTTAATCTTTTAAAAAAATCAAAACATTTATATAATGAGATTTTTTGTGTGAAAAAACTTAATTAAGCAATCGATTCAAAACTTAAAAATCAACGACCCTATTATTCCTACAACTTCATAAAATATACTCTGACTCTAAAAGGTTTCGGTTTTGTTTAGTAATGTTTTTTAAAAGCATTTTTGACATAAAAAATACTTTTGAACAAAAAATAATACTAAACAAATAATTTTTGAAAGAAATTTTTGATTTCTTAAAAGTGCTTTTTCTGAAATGCAAAAGTTAAAATTTTTAGCTTTTTCATCTTAGAAGCACTTTTGACAGTTTAATTACGTTTTCACTCCTCCAACACATGATACTTTCCTTTTTTTGATTAATTGCTTAAAAAATATTTAAAATTTATATTTTATATATTAAAATATTAATAACAAAATATAATAAATTATTTTCTATATTCTTATTAAAATATCATAAAATTAACTAATTTGAACATTATTTAAACGTTCATTTATTACTTTATAACACATGTTTAAAATGAACATTTTATTTTTCAAAAGTACTTTTTGACAGTTATATTAAACACTAAAATCTTAACTCAAGCTTTTCAAAAGTATTTTTTAAAATCACTTATCCAAAGTACTTTTTAAAAGCACTTCTCAAAAGCAATACCAAACTAACCCTTCCTCTGGATGATTTCAAGCTGTGTGCCATGTAGTATTGTTTCACCCAATCAATTAAGACTTTAATAATATCCATAAAATTTCAAAATATATCTTGAAATACAAAGAGATTTCTATTTTTTTTTTATATATACCACTTTAATAAATCGAACAGCGTGGGTCTAAGTAACCCCACTTTATCCAAGTTTGACCTAACCAATTCTAAGAGGTTGCTGGGGAAAAAAACTATTCCTAGTAATTGCTTGGCACAAAATACTTCCATATATCTTAAATTCACCATTTAACTAAAGACTTTTTTTATATACATTTTAATATTCATATTTTGTTACATCTATCAATTGTTTATCTATACAATTAACTACGTCTCTAACAAAGCATCGATTCGATTAAAAAAATTATTTTAATGTTCTTTTGCTTTTAAAATAAGTTATATTGTTTGAAAATACTTTAATTTTTATTTAAAATACCAATAAAATTGCATGTGGCGACTATTTACATCAAAAAAACATTAACTTTATCAATAAACCAAAGCCTTATTTTAATATGATTTTTACATTTTAATTCAATTATGTAAATTTTATTACCTCCATCAATTGTATATATTAAAATTATCATACCAAATTCATGTGTTATTATTAATTAGTTTCAAACCATACATTTAAATATTTATTGTACTTTTTGAAATAATAATATGTGATCTAAATACGTAGTTTCTACACACTTATGCGTGTGACAGAGTTTTAGTATTGATAACATTGTTGATTGAGTTGTTGTTACAAGTCAACTCAACACTAACTCAAGATTGATGACAACATAATAATAAACAATTGTAGTACTTCTATTATTATTAATACGATGTATTTACATGTTTAAATTTCATTTTATTGACAATTTAATCGATTTTTTTCCATTTTAATATCTTACACATTTCATGTGTTATTATTAATTAGTTTTAAATATGTAATTCCCTCACGTATACGCGTGTAATAAAATATCTAGTAATATATTAAGTTTTTTTTTTATTGAATTTGTGTCACTAATCAATCGGGTCTCAACTTAGTTTAGAAATTACAAAAAATAGTCAATAACTATTTTACAAGCTAACAAATATTATTTTGAGGCTATTTATATCTTTTTGTATGTTGATAAATCTAGAAAAGACATACACATAATGAGAATCATGAGAATTAAACATAAGTCATCATACTTTTCACTACATCAATTTTACCATTTCAACCAAAATCACATTTAATTTTTATATCAATTTTTATATATTTGTTATATAAATGTTTTACCAATATGACAAAAACTAATTTTGATTAATGTTGCTTTACATTAATTACAATAATATGTAACTTCTTCCTTTAATTACATAAGTACAACTATATAATAAATTTTAAGTAAAATTATAATAATATGTAATTTCTTGATAATTAAAAAATAATACTTTATAAATAAAATCATAATAATATACTAACAAACTCTTATAATATTCTTACATTATGTCTGGATTGATAATTATAAAGGAAAAGAAAGTAAAAGGAAATAAAATAAGGTGATACAAGAACCTAACAAGTGGCTTTAGTGGTAAAGAAGATGTTGTTCATCCTAGGAGATCCAGGTTCGAGCACTAGTGTGTGTAAAGTATGTGTGCGTTGTCAAAAAGTTAAGAAAGTATGAATAGATACTACCATGTAATCACATCAGTATATTAAAAAAAAAAGATGATACAGATAAGGTGCGGTGATAAGTGCTAAAAGTAATATGTTTTAACCTCGTTCTTAATGCGTGAGTCACACGGGCTGAACCATTTCACACTGCCAGACCACACAGTCGTGTGATCTACACGAACATGTGGTAAACCATGTTGATTTCACGGGATTTCACACCCAACTTTGGAAAATTGCAATTTTTAGATTTTTTAGACATTCTAAGACATATATATGACAAAAATAGGAAGACAAGAGAGAGTCGTCATAGAATTTTCAAGAAAACAACTCAAAAAACACAATTGAAGTCGATTCTAAAACAGATTTCCATTAAGATTGAAGATTCCTAGTTGATTTTTAGGAGATTATCATGAGAATCTTTGTTTCTTTCGGTTATATTGTATCTATGATGTTTTTATTTTCAAGCATGAACTAATTTTCTAAATATCTAGGGGAACCCTATGATGGATTCTATCGTTTGATTTTTATTTTACGTAATAAATACTTAGTTTCTTATTCTCAATTATGTGTGCTTAATTCTTGGTTTAATATTTCTAGATTATTGATCAATGTTTGATGTGCTTAAATTGGAGATTGAATAGATCCTGTTTAAGAGTAGATCTTGTATAATTGAGAGCAGTTACATGCAATATTAGAAATAGGACGACATAAATCTACTATATTAGAGTCAAATCTAATAAGAGAATCATAACACAAGTTAATGCGATAATAGGGTTTTAATTAGGAAGAAATTTTAATTAATCAACTTAGAATCAGTTGCTCTTATGCTCGAAAAAGATATTAACATAATTTAGGGATTTTTACGGATTAAGATACTAAGTAAATAAATTGCGTAATTTAGATTGGTAGTGACAAATGAAAAGTGGGTGGATTCTTTCTTGAATATTATTTTGTTTATTGGTTGTTATTCAATAATTTTTTTGTTTTGTCCTTTAACACGTTCGTTAGTTAATTTTAGTTTTTATCAATCACTCGATTTATTTTGTTAAATAATAGAAAGACGGTAATTACTAGTACTTTTAGTCTTTATGGGAACGATATTTGTGCTCACCGTAGCTATACTATTAATTGATATTTGCACTTATCTTAGTCAAATTTTTAATTAGTTTCGTGACGCATCAAGTTTTTGGCACTGTTGTTAAGGACTAGAATATTAGGAAATTTTTATTTCTATTAATTTAGCCATGTTTTATTTTAATTTTAATATTTTTTTTTAATTTAATTTTTACAATCTATTTTTTCGTTTGTATGATTCTGACAAGTTCTTTTGGTTTATAACTAGAGACAACTTGTTGGAATTGTTAATTTTTTATAGTGAGATCGAGAAAATCGCTCGCAGAAATCGTAAAAAAGTTAGAGAAGCAAGACAATGTCAATAGATTTTAATAGACGATCAAGAGCAAAAGAACATTATTGTGGAGATGTATAATAATCTTGTTAATCTGAAACTTCTTGTATGTCTTGCTCCTTGGACTATGTTTGATGTTAAGCCTACTTTGATTGGAGTTGAATCGAGTATTGTCTGACCGACTGTTAACGAAAACAATTTTGAGATTAAGCCGAACACAATTCAAATGGTGCAACAGTATGTTCAATTTGATGGATTGCAAGATGAAGATTCGAATGTGCATTTAACTAATTTTTTTGTATTTTTAGCTTTTCCCTTATTGGCTCCGCTTTGATCCAATTCTTGATCTATACAATTATGTTATATAACAAATCAATACCAAACAATTTCGCACAATGTCATAATATGCATGATCCTATATAAATCCATTTTTCTATTTCCCTCACATATTACATTTTATTCAATTTAACCCCTGAACTCATGATAAACATAATTTTGGATTCCTAGCTTTGGATTAAAACTTGATTCCATATATTTTCATTAGATACCTTATATTTTTATTTCTAACAAAATTTCATGACAAGTTTTACATTTATTCAATTTGGTCCATAATGTAATAAAGTTAACAAACAAATTAAATTAATTTTACAATCTAGTCCTTTTCATAATCCAAGCTTAAAATCTATCAATTTCAAGCTTAATTCATCAAGTGATCAATAATGAAAACTTTCTAAAACTTCAATAGTTTATCAAATTGGTCCATGGTTAGGTAAATCAAGCTCCTATGGTAAAAAATCTATAAAAATTACAAGAAAAAGACTAAATTTCCATATCTAATTGATTGCCGAAAGTCTCAAGGGCTTAAAAGCTTTTTTCCCCTTATTTTATTCTTCTTTGGATGGCATGGAGGAATTAGGAAGATGATGACATCTTTCCTCCACTAATTTTGTATATATTAGGCTAATTAGGAAATAATTAATCTAACTTAAATTGGTTTAATCATGGTTTAATTATATTAGTTTAATTATTATTGTAACTTAATGAAATGGCATCATCATCCACTAACTCTTGGACCTTTGGTTAATTGTTATTTAGGTCTCTCAAGCTTTTGTCAATAAAAATTCTATAGCTATTGAACTTTTACAATTTAATCCTTGAGACTTAATTAACTATTTAATTGAGAAAATTGATCCGCCAATCTTCAATATATTTTTATATTAAATTTCTTAAGTATTTATATTTAATACTTACGGACTTGGTTTACGAAATGGGATTCCAAAACTGTATTATTAGATATCATTGAAAATTAGGTTGTAACAAGATGTGCAATAATGGAAGAAGAAAACGATGCAAATGGGTTTGATGATGAAGAAGACAACATACGCTGTTAAAGATCACAGGTAATGGCAAAGAGGGTTCAATGATGATGATGAAGAAAACGATGGCAAAAAGAGGGTCTTTTTTTGGGGGATGTTAACCAATGGAGTAAGATATCATTATTTTTCTAAGTCTAAGGGAAGGGAATGAGATGAAAGATGGAGATGTGAAGCAATGGAAGAAGAAACGATGCGGAAGGGGGTTTCGACGATGAAGAAAATGATAGGATTTGGGGTTTTTTATTAGGGTATTTTTTTTCACTATTTTCATATCATGTTTGGTGGCTTGGATACCTATAATTATGAAATGTCGGTTTTCCCCATTTTTAAACCCTTTTTTTTCAATGGTTGTGATTTCTTTGTTACTTATCTAACGACTAATCTTTTTTGGAGCTTTCCTTAAGCTTTTATTAGTCCCTTTTTAAGAGCTCGCGGTAGAATTCTCACTCATAGATTTAGATGCAATTCGTACCGAATTGAAGTGAGCTTACGGAGAAATTATTTGGATATATATATATATATATATATTAGGTTAAAATAATATGTAATAAAGTTTCAATATAGTTTTTCATTCATGGAGTCAAACAATAAAAGTGTCATGATTGGATTTCCGATTATATATCATTGTCATATATATATATATAGGTTAAAATAACATGTAATTAAGTTTCGATATAGTCATTCATTCATGGAGTCAAACAACTAAAAGTGTCATAATTAGACTCCCAATTATATATCATTGTCACATATGTGTTACCCTCCTTGGATATTCATGATCCGTTAAGGTTAAATCCATTCATCTAATTTGATCACTTCTATCTCAAGGTATCAATTGTATCTACTATGATGAAAATAATTATTACTTGTACTAGTAATGATTAAATCATTTATCCCAAACAAACAACTCATGACCATGTTCCATTTTCATAATCCATACAATGTCATTGAGACGATACTATTGACTCTTTATTTGAATTATGATTCCATTATTAGTAAAGCTATGTCATGCACACATCATATACCCAATGTACCAACCTTTTGCTTACTTTTTTGAGACATATAGGTTATGAATGAATTGAAGTTTATAAGTCATATACACATAGTCATTCACTTACTAAGGATTAAGGTAAGTTACACTATGAACATCACAAGAGATTTAATTCATAAACAAGTCCAGGATTAATTCATTAGGATCCAATTCAATGTATTGTTAGTTTAGTAATCACATTTATTAGCCAAGATAAGCTATCTGAATTGGACTTATAGACAACATAATAATCCTACCATGAGGAACCCAACAAGTGGCTCCAGTGGAAAAGAGGATGTTATTCATCCTAAAGGTCCCGGGTTCGAGCGTCTGTGTGTGCGTTGTCAAAGGGTTAAAAAAGTATGAACAGATACTACCATGTAATCACACCAGTATATTAAAAATAATAATAATAATAATCCTACCATGAGTGACTTGCTCATAATGACCCCATGAACTACAAGCTATTTAGATTACCTTCTAATACAAGTTGTCTTATACATTACAAAACATTATTTTTTATACAACTTAACATTCGATAAAACTTAAGTAATCAGTTAACTAATACCTGCTTAACCATATGCTTTTCATGCAAAATCAATGAGGACATACATATAAAAAAGAATGAATGGATATGTAAAAATTATATCATACAAAGAGATTGAAATATTTCAGTAATTTATGACAAAACTACTACAAGAAGAGTACAAAGCTTACATTTTGGTATAACTGAGTACACTGTCAGTAACCAAAGTTTAAATTGTTTTGTTGGGGGTGGTAGAACAATAGATGGAATAAACCAAATGTGGCCAACATGAGGATGAGATGAATCCTTTAGCAGAAGATAGATGAACTGCATTAACTCGAAAGCTGGAGGAATTGAATTTAGGGGTACGTGTGATTATAATATGGGCAATCTGGGGTGCATGCAAGGAACCAGGTGGTGCTTAATAATAATAATATGCTTGCTGAAAATTCTACTCGACTTAGTCGAATGCTATTGAAGGTAAATATTGAGCCTGAGTGAGGAGAAGATGTGGGGTTTGAGGAGTAAGTGCACTGATTTAGAACTGGGGTTGGCTCCTGGAGAATATCAAAAGCAATCCAAGATTGTTAATGGACCACATTAACTGGGCTCGTATTTTTGGGCTTACATGGTAAAATTAAATTCTCTCTTAATCCACTATTTCCCATTATTTTTGGTTTGTGTTGTTTCTCTTCTTGTTTCTTTTTTGTTCATAGTCTGGTATGTATTTTATTAATTGCAAAATTAATATGAAAAATGCTAAATCCTGGATGCTTAATTTATGTTTGATGTTGAAAATATGTTACAAATAAAATTTCAAATTTATACGATCAAATAAATGGTGGCTATTGAGTTATTTGAATCACTAAAAAAGGCTAAAACTATCATTTTCATATGAGCAGGGAGCACCTGCTGGCTTCCACCAAGGTAAAGGTAGGCAGGCATTAAAGTAAAAGGTAATACATACACCACATGGCATCAATCATCATTCTTTCCTTATTTTTCAATTTCACCCCCATGGATTTCTTAGCTTCAAACAGCATTTGAGAGTAAAACACAATGTATTACCAAGCGTACATAAAATGTTTATTTAAAAGATAATGTTTCTACAAATCTCTAGTAAAAACACACACACTGGGGAGCATTTTCAAAGTGAAACTTTTGAACTTGACAATCCCAGAAACACTTTTAGGGTTTCATCAATTACAAAGATTACAAAATTATTAGTGAAGAAAGAACAATGGAACATCATGATGATCACCATCTCCAAATACAATAAAATAAGTTGGACCAAAGCCAATACTACTTTATTTGTCTCAATGATGTATGTAGATCTAGCATGCTGCCTCCCCCATTATATCTCACCATGGTCATGCTTCTGCCATTAACAACCCCTTTTTTCCATTTGAATTCTGGTTTTGTGGGGGGGGGGGGGGGGAAGCACAATAGGATCTAGTAATTTATCTTTGAGGTTTCGGTTCGTATTTGATGTGAACAAGACTAGCAAAGTAAGCAAGCACATGAGGGCAGGAATAAAAAACCAAGGAAGTTAGGTGTTGAATCCTGCAGGGGACCATGACAATGGGATCTGTCGGTACAACACGTGCTGAAGATCTAATACGAAAAAGAAAAAGTGGACCAAATTAATTTATTCATTCTTAACTAAGCTCTTTTCATGCCTGATAGGTAACTTTCATCAATCCAATAATAGAACAAAAAAGAAATGAAGAAAACAATTCTAATTAAGAGCCTAGTTTGTGTCACTTAGCATGGGCAAGAAAAAGTCAATACTCGAGAATGATAAAGTGGATAAAATCCGGGAAAAAGTTAAGAAACACACATGACAGACTGATGGGTTTGGACCATATTGATTCAAAACACTTGCTAAAAGTGACAGACCCTGTTGCTGTAATTTTTAAAATGTTCTCGACTGTTGACTCTGTTGGTTGAGTGCTCGTGAATATTTCAATAAAATTTTATTTTATGGATGATTTATAAGTATCATTTTTAGGCTTATGCGTTAACCTTAAACCGAAATATTCTTCCCAAACAAAGAAAAAAAGAGGGTAAAGCTTGGTATGTTGGAGTATTTGCAACTTTACTGAAAATTGCTGTTGCATTCACTTATAATGTCCCTACATAATTATACATGTAGGAAATAGTGCTTTTTTCTGCAACACTGTTCTTCTCTTTGTCTAAAGAAAAAACGTAAAGCTAACGCCTTCTCTATGCTTTTTATTATCATTCAATCTACCTACAAGTGTTAAGCTACTACCTCTTGCAATACTTGAATATCTAGAGAGCCTTTAGCTACCCCTTTTTTTTTTTTTTTTTTTTTCATATTTGATTTGATCCTTTGCTTCCTTGATCAGCTTCAATATATGCCTATTAAAGCAAGCATTTTGATCTTTACACCCTTTTTCGATTTGTGTGTTTTGTGTCTTGTCCTTGAAGTAATCCCTGATAAGCCAATCTTTCTCAAGTTTGGAGCTCCATTTTAGTTACATGATGAAGAGAAGCCATGAAAGAGAGAGGCAAAGCTGTGGAAGTGTACAACAACAACAACATTGATTTTTTCCAAGACTATAGTACTTCATCGGATGTTGTTCCATGTAGGAAACATCCACAATCGTCTTCAGCTGGTGTATGTGCGTATTGTCTTAAGGATCGTTTGATCAACTTGGTTTGCTCCGACTGTGGTGAGCAACGCCTTTCGTCTTGCTCTTGCTCTGAAATCGCCACCAACCCTCGAAATTCATGCACCGGTGGTGAAGTGGGCAGCGTTGGTCGGGTCTCCTTCTTGATAGAGAATGAAAACAGCAGAGATCATCAAGTTTCAAACCCCAAGGCTAAAAGCACTAGTAGTGGAAATAATACTAAATCAGAGGATGTTATCTTGCTCAAGAGAAGCAATAGCAGCTGTGTGGAGATCAAGAAAAAGAACGGGTTTTGGAGAATTGGGAGGTTTTTCAAGAAGAAGAGGGACAAAGAGACTAACTGTGGGAAGAGTGTTTGTGGGGGTGATGAGAAAAGTGATTTGTGGGTGGTTGACTACATGGGGGTTTCAAGGTCAAGGTCTCTTTGCAGTTTCAGAGGGGGTGGGTTTTTTGGATCAGAAGATGGAAGTGACGTGATGAACTTTTCGGGTGCTAGGAGCTCGATTTCGGCTGCTCGGAGTTCCGGCGTCAATGGCGGTTTGCTCTTTGATCCTGAGAGGAAAAGTGGGTTTAGTGAAGCAGAACCAAGGAGAAGTGGTTTTGATAGTGAAAGAAGAGACAGTACTTTTATGGAGTCCGATATTGCAGCCATTAGGAAAAGTGGCGTGGGCGGCGGTGGTTTCATGGATGTTGATGGGGGTTTTAGTGGTGCAAACAGGCGGGTGTTTTCTTTGAAAGAGAGTTATTTTAATGGTGGGGATGATTCGGGTTTCATTGACTTAAAATTTGATTTTCAAGCAGAGTCTAAAGGGGATATTCCTAGTATGAAGAAGGGTGGGGGCGTTTTGTCTGGTTTTGGCAGCATGAGAGAAGGTGGTGAATTTATGCCATATAAATCCTCCGGTGGTTCCATTGAAAATACACTGCCAATGGCTGGAAATGGAGCCTTAAGCAATGGGAGTTCATATCGGATGACAATGGATGAAAGAGGAATAAAAAAGAATAGAAGAATATTCAAGGGATGGCGGTGGATTTTCAAAGCACCATCCAAATTAGACCATTCCAGGGAAGACAAATGAACACCATCTTGCATTTGAGTGTTGGAAACTTGAATAGGTCATCGTCAATCTTTCAAATTTCGGTCTATGTTTTCCTTTTGTTCATTTTCATATGTATTTTTCTTCACATACTCTACCATTTCCCGACCTGTTTGTTTACCTTGCAAGTTTACCATATCTGAAACATGATTTTAGAAAAACTGTAGGAGAGATCAACATACAGAAAATGTTGCAGAAATGGATAATTAAAAGAACCAAAAATATTTTGTATTTATGATGAGATTTATGGAACTGTGACTTACAAATTGGCTATCAAGCCTTGAAAGAATGGGTGGTGATGGTGGCAGCCGCTTCCTTGTGGGGGCTGCTATAGTGGCACTTTCCTTAAAACTAATATTGTAAAGGTCCCCCCATTTTCGATGGTGTCTCACTATCTCTACTCTGACAATGTTCACTTTTCTCTTCATTAAACTACAGAAAAAGGATTTTGGTATTGGAGGATTCACCATGTATGCCATCCTCCTGAGTTGGGAAGAAAACAGGATGCTCGCTATCATTAGAAAGTAGCACTCCACAGAGCATTCTCTCCTTCCCCACACTGCCGATTAACGTCTTTAATCCAATCAGCAGACTTGCAAATTCCACTGCAGCACTAATCAAAGGAAGCAACACAGGCATTGTCAGACAATCTGCATTTGTAGTCCATTCGTTAAAGCAAACTGATTTCATAATTTGGATCAGGCCATTTCATTTGTAGAGCATATATGATAGTGCTTTATGAGAAATATGGAAAACAAATGCAGCAAAGGGAAAACATTTACTTAATAGTTTAGTCTACTTCAACAATGAATGCCATCACCAGAAATGTGCCCCCTCTCAAGCAAAACAATGGAATTTCAATGTATTACACAATGGTCAAGAGGTCTTATCCCAGAGATTCAATGTATAAAAAGTATTCGGGTTTGAACAAATCACCAGAATATCAGGCCTACAAAATGTAACATCATTCATAGACAACCATTTCGTTGCTTCAGCTTTTTGGTGTGTTTAGTATATTTCGCCAGGTTTTAGAATCCAACTAGTCTATGACATGTGAATCAGTATTCTTAGCGAAGGTACTATAGTTTAGAGTTAGATTTTACATCTTCTTCTGTGCAAACTAATCGCAATTCTAAAGATTTGGGAGCATTTAAGATGTTTACCAGGTGGTGTGCCACAACATAATCTCTTATCATCAATATGCTGGACATCAAGTCCAATAAACCATGATCCCAGTGAAACATCCTCATTAGCATACTTGTGTAGAACATGCCTGACATAATCATGCATGTGTATAATCATCATTAGTGCAGCAAACAATGAAAACACTTAAGGGACAGGCCTCCAGATTCACATACAAGCTTCATCTTAAACAAAGATATAAGATCTTACTGATTTATCGATATATACGAGGCCAAATCTTTTGAAATGGCATACAACTTTCTGCTAGCATGGCAGAAATATTTATTTCCTGCCTCACCAAATTTCCAGTATTCGGGTTCATGGCATCTCACTCCCCTGTTCCATAACATAACGGTTAAGAAAACTGATATATATATATATACCTTCTCAAAAATCTTTTGCAGAAGAAAATTGAAACATTGATAATTTGGCTCACTTTTGAGAGAGGACAGGACGAAATTTCATGCACCCTATATACACATGATGTTTCTTCCGGTGTCTAACTAGAGTTTCTCCGAGTGTCGCTGCAGCAATTGGAGATGATGACTTAAAGGATTAATAAAATTTTAACAAACACTTAATTACAGTTAACTGCAATAAGTATCATAATTCTCACAGAAAACATATAAGAGAAGCATTGATCTTCAAGCACAAAGGCATATATGTAAAGGATAATTATAACAAAAACTAATCCTTTTGTCTGTCTGATTGTAAACTTAACTTTTGGTAGACAAATCTAAAAACTTACCTATATTTACATGGACATCATCATCAACTTTGACCTAAAAATCTGCGACCCATAAAGCGACAGCAGTAGCAAAATATATCTTAGGTTTTGCAGACAACTCAAGATACCCTTCAACATGGTCCTGCTGATATATAAAACAACATATCGCTCGGTTTACTTATTTAATCTTTCTTCGCAGTAAATTGTTATGGAGTGTTCTTGAAGAACATATTTTTAATACAGAAAAGCCTATAAAAAGAGATCAATAGTTGCTAAAACAGCCTAGCAGCCTCAAGAAGTCTCCATGTTTCTTATCCTCAGCTTCAATTGCTCAGTCCAAAATACCAGCCGTTGTGGCACTGGGAAATAGGAAAAAGAAAATGATTACAAAAAAGCATACATTAAGTTTTTAAATATGCAAGTTGGGATTGTTATTGTTATCCATTTGCGCCCTTGCATTGTCACTGTCATGCAACATATATAAGATTCTAGAAACAGACTTAAAAGTTCTCAGTATCAAGAATAAATACAAGTAAAATTTTATGTTTATAAGAGAATTCATCAGGACATCCTGTGGAAGTGAAATCAGTCTAGCATATAGGTTCAATGCATTTAAGAAGAAATACATGTCAAAGTTCGGCAACCAAAAAATACAATGGAAAGTGAATTAAGCCTTCACCTATGAGGCTATGACCAATAAAAAAGTGAACGATAATGGCCTTTTCATCCTCAAACTTATTCCGTTTTTCACCTATTTTCCATTAGTTTTAGGAAGAAAAACAACAGCAGATTTAATTCAGCAATCCTAATGGCATAACTTGGGAAAGGGATTAATGTATGTTAAGGAAATGAAGGGTATAAAGAAAAGATCAATCCAACAACCTTGTGGCATCCATGTAGCACGAACTGAGTCTCTTCTTTTTCGGCGGCTAAAAGCGGTATAATTCCTATAACCATCAGATACTTTCTCTTCCTAGATGATTCGGCTCTATTCATATTTGTGGATAATGGTGAACCACCAGGTAAGGATTCTTGTGCTGCCCTTGCAGCAGCTAATTCCATCTCTAAGTTCAAAATAGTATTATCCAGTGTTCTACATCGGAAACAACACAATAAGTACTTTGGTCAGCCGCTGTAAAATCAAATCAACCCTATTATGGAAAACCAATACTTACTGTATAACATGGTGAGTCTTAAAAACCTCTCCAATGATGTCTTTGGGTATATGCTTTTCTTCTTTCTGATACAAATAAAGGAAGCCAATGAACTTAAAAACCGTAAAACTTATGGTGTGCGACAAAAAGGTTTAAGTATGATGCAATTACGGTAATTACAGCTTTTAGATTACAACCCTCTGAAATTAGCTTAAGTTTTTCAGCTTCCACTGCAGTTGTCCTCATGAATCATGATACCTTTAGGTTCAGGACAGTCCCTATCCTGTTACCAATTTTACACATTAAGAAGCCACAAAAGCCTCAGTAAAATCTAAAAGCATACAACCATTTCAAAAACAAACGAATCCAAATTTTTAACAGTAACCCAAAATATTAATCTGTCAAACAAAATCTATAAATGTGCCAGAAAAAGGGGGTCAAAATTTTGAAGTTAGTTAAGGTTGCTTCCATGTTGGAATTATTTAGTTCTTCATAACAATGATATTCAAAGATGTAACTTCCATGAAGGCCAAAAAACAACTTTAAGAGCCAAACAATTAGCAAGAAGCATTAAAATTAAAATGCTTAGAGGTTTATATGCCTTAACAATCTCATTCAAGGATATTTTAAACCAATGTTTACAGTTATCTATAGCATGTGTGTGTTAGAGCTCTTCCTGCCAGGAAATGTTTAAATATGGCATGAATGATAATTATAGAGGCAGATCTCATTGGCCCTTGAATAATAACACTGCAATGTTCCCTTTTTTTTTTTTTTTTTAAATCAATTTATATATTAAAATAGCAACCCTAAAAAGCTGAATTTTTGTATCAACATAATATTAACTTACCAATTCAAACCCCTTTACTACTAACAAGAAAATTATGAAACCTCAAGAACTTAAAAACACATCAGAGGATTAGCAGTTGTTTCCATTATATAAGAAAAATAAAATAAAGGAAAAGAGAAGTTGGATCCATTTTGCCTTGAGAGGAAGTACAAATAAGGGAGGCCTAATAATTATCTCTTATAAAAAAATTTGTGTTGAACTAAAAAACAAATACAAGTAAAAAGAAAACCAAATCTTTAGAAAATAAGCAAAATCTATCAGCAAAAGAATTGACATAGTTTCACCATGGAAATGAAGGAAATTTTTGCTAAACATACAAACTTAGAGCGAGCTTAAAAATTTTTTAATTGAAGAAATGAAAACCCAAAAGTTTTGAACTTTGAGAATCCAACGAAACTGGAAACCCAAATAAGAAGGATAAAAATAAAAATAGATACCTATCGGTGAAGAGCATTCCAGCACAGAAGCAACCCAAGCCAAGAAGAAAAGTCCATTCCTTTGATACAAAACGTGTAGAAGACTGCTCTCCTTTGCTTTTAAAAAGCATATTATAGAAGCCTTCAATCTAAATTCCCTTCTACTTATCAACCACTAGGTAGCGAAAGGGAGAAAACCCCATATGTAAAAATGGAAGCTTGAAGCCAGTGGCAGAAAATGACTCCCAATAGCCCCAATTTTGAGAAGAAGAAGAAGATAAAAAAGAGAAACAAGTTAGACAGTGAATGCTGTGTTTAAACAGCTTCATATTTTGCTCCTTTCTTTAAGTAAAATTCCTTTTATGTTGGGTTCTTTTTTCTATGGATTCTAAAATTCTCAACTTTGCAGGCAAGGGACGTTGAATGAATACAAGTAAGAGAGACGATCTCTTATTATACCTAAATTACCATTGTATCCTCTTACTTAATGTTCTTTTAATATTTGAGTTCGTAAATTTATTACCGTGTTGTTATTTTGCCTTTGCATTTGAATATTGTGAAAATAAATATTTATTCTCAAAACACTTAAATTATTTATTAGTGCGGTTTAATTAAATGTGATGAAAATTCGATTTGATTCAAAAAATTAATTTTTTTAATTTTGAGTTAATCGAATTGAATTATTCAAGTATGATTTAAGTAATAAATAAGTTTAACAATTTTTAAATATAATTCTAAATTAAAGGAAACATATAAAAAATTTGATAAAATTGAAGGATTATATTGAAAATTTTAAGATGAAACTAAAATTTTTTTAAATATAATTTTGAATTTAACGGATTAAATTGAAAAATTAATGAATTTTTCGTGATCATGTATGATTTTATTCAAACTTTTAGGGAGTCGGATATAAACTTGTTCATGGGTCGAACCACCCGCCCTAACCTAAAGGCCCGTCTAAATTTTGAAAGGGTTTGGGCAAAATATCAGGCCCGAAAAATTGGGCCTAGGCAAAAAAATTAAACCAATTTAAAATATGGGTTGGTCTCGAGCTTGAACATTCAAGGCCCAAGCCCAGCTCAACCCGACCCATTTTTAAGTTTATAATATTTTATATTATGTTATTTTTATATATTATGTAATTTAGAACACATTAAAAAAATTAAATCTATACTAAATATATAATACTACTCTAATGTAAACATTAAAGTAATGTTAAAATAACTATATAATAATTTTCAATAAATAAAAATATATAAAATAAAATAAAATAAATATTTTTTAAAAAATAATATGGGAGGACTTAAAATGAGCTTGAATTAATTTTTTATAAATATAGACGGGTTTTGGCAAAATTTTAAGTTCATATTTTTGACAAGACCGAGTTTGGACAAACATAAAGTATATTAATATCATGCTTACACCCGACCTGACTCAATCCATGAACACGTCTAATTGAATCCTCCAAGCTTAGACTTCCATTTTATGCTCAACAGAAATTGGATAATATCATACTGAAAATGCATTAGCTTTTCAATTTTGTCCATCCACTTCAAAATTATATTTAAAATTTATTAGCTTCATCTTAAAATTTTCAATGTAGTCCTTAAATGTTATAAAATTTTCGATACATTCCCTTTAATTTAGAATTATATTGAAAAACTGTTAAATTTTTAATTAAAAATATTAAACTATATTTTTTATTTGATTTAAAAATTATTATGACTTTAAAAATTAAAGTATTGAAATAAAATTATTTATAAAATATAAAAGTTTAATATTTACTTGTTAAAGTGGTACAATTTTTAAGATGAATGTTATGATCTACTTTTGAACCTACAAAATAGAAATGTTAATGAGCTTGCAAGGACTATTTATGATATTATACCATGTTAGAGTTGAAAGAGAGGCTGAAGTTGTCATGTGGTGGTGCCGACTTTCAAACCCCGATTTCAGCTATTTCCATAATGAATTGATTAACCCCGCTAGTTTACTAAATAATGTCTTAAAGGGTAAACTGCAAAAATAGTCACTTTTGTTTACCTCAGATTACATTTTAGTCACTTATGTTTGAAATATTATGTTTTAGTCACTTATATTATCCTTTTTTAACGAAGTGGTCATTCTACCGTTAAGCTTCGTTACCTCCCTAACGAAAATCTTACGTGACAATCCAAATGAGTTTTAAATACCAACTTGGATGTCCAATTGGGATGAGAATAAATTTTTAATTAAATAAATTTAATTAATTAAAAATTTTAAATTAATTACAATTGAAAAGGAAAAACCTAATTGGACATCCAAATTGACATTTAAAACCTATTTGGGCTGCCACGTGGGATTCTCGTTAGGGAAATAATGAAGCTTAACGACAGAGTGATTACTTCGTAACAAAACGATAATATAAGTGACTAAAATGTAATCCAAAGCAAACAAAAGTAACTATTTTTGTAGTTTACCCTTTCTTAAATGTGGAAATTATATCGATATTACATGAAAACTAAATTGAATGATTATAAATAAAGGAAGAAAATACAAGTGAGCATAAAAAAACAAAGGGAACGTGGCAGACACCAATTGGATGGAGATGGCGTCTTGTGTAGTCATCATGTGACACATAAGATTTTAGGTCACGTGGATGCTGCAAAAGAAAAGAGTTAAGTTAACTGAAGGGTCCCACTCAACAACTTAACTGAACTGAACTGAACATCTGCCTTCCCGACAAAATACGACAGGATTCTTCAAGGGCAGTTTCGTCATTAAACCCTCCATTTTCTGGGATTTAACAATTTCTTTGAAAGTGAACAACATTTTTATATTATCTGAGACAATAGCTAATCTTAATTAGTATAGATAATGCAGGGACTACATTAATTTAGTAGTTACAACTCAATGACATTAATTATTGGGACCTTGGCAGCTTATATATTTGTGCATGGATGCAGCGGCAAAGCGAGGAAAAAATTTTAGAGGTTGAAATTAATATTTTTATAAATTTTAAAAAGATTAAATTAAATTTTTATAATTTTTAAGAGTATTAAAGTGTAATTTTATTTTTATTAATTTAAATTTTTAAAAAATTTAAATATTTAAAATTTAAAATTTTCATTTTAAAGACTCGAGATCTTTGCCAACCCCCTAAACTCGTCTCTGCATGGATGGTATTTTATTTGTTGGGATTTCAATTTTCAAACAAATAAACATAAAATTGTGGAGATAATAAATTATGTATATTAAAATAAAAATGTATTAAACATATTAAAATAAAGTTTTAGTTACGTGGTTAATTTAAAGTTTTATCAATTCAATTTGTGTGGAGTCAAATCATATTATATGCTTGTTTTTATTGGTGTTTGTTAAAACAAAAAGACTAAAGTATCCTAAAATAATATAAATTATTTTAATTACATAAAGACATTTTCGTAAGTTCTCTAATCAAGTCAGTGCTTTGTTGGCTCGTGATACTAACTCAATCATGATTTAAATAATAGTGTAAATATACAATTGATGAAAGTAATAAAGTATGCATATTAAAATTAAAATATATTAAACATTTTAAGATAACACTCTGGTTGAGTGGTAAAATTAAAAATTTAGTAGCCTAAAAGTCATGGGATCAAATCCCACTATTTATATTGGACCATTAAACTTTTGTTATGCATGATTATGTTTGTGGTTGAAAATGTTTTGAATTATATCGTGTTTATATGTTCAATTACTTCGTAAATGAATCAAGATAGTCTGAATTGTTCTGACAACGAAATGTGACCTCTCGCATTTGGATCTAATGACCAGATCAGATCTGAGTGACGTAGGTTCCGGGTTGTCGAGCAGGTTTTTGGAGGGATGAAGTTGTTGGTTTTGGCACCGAGTGTTTTTTGGAGAGCTGTCTGGGTGGACTCGTTCGACTATCATGCTGTTAACTCAATAACTCAGTTGAAGAAGAAAATCGAGAAAGCAACAGTTAGGGATAATCCTTAACTAGATATTATAATTTTCATTCGCATCATGAAAAAAGGTTGAAGCATGCATCAAGTTTAAATTGGGCCTAATTCATCAACTTTCATATAAAGCTTCATGAATTGGTTTTCATATTTAGCTACACCGTAATGTTTTTAACCCATTATCCAAACTTGGAAAGATGAGCATTTGAGCTCCTAAAAATGAACTATAATCAACAACTTACAATGCCAAAGTTTAAGTTTCAAGAGAGCTAACTAATGAATTTTCCAAACCATCACCTTAAGCATCATGGAAATGGTAAAGGCTTGCATCAAGTTCAAAGGACCCGGAAGATCTATCATGTCAAATTATCAAGAACAAAATTAGATGCGGAAGTGTACCTGAATCCATGAATTCTCGGAGATTTTTGGATATTGGAGTTTTGATCTTTCAAATTAGCACACAAACAGTTTTGAGAGGGTGACTCTCTCTTTTCCAAATTATTATATATGTGATGTCCATATTTTTCAACAGATCTCACTCTCATTAGATATATCAATTTTGACTTTCAAATGTGTTAGGATTTGAGAAAATTGACATCAGATTGTGTCTTTGTCCTAGACAATAGTAGGTCTATAGTGTGAATAAGTGTACAATTGTATTACTAACTCCAATTTGGAAGCCAAATATATGGCTACTTTTGAGGCTACAAAAAAAAGAATATGGCTTTGAAAGTTCCTTACGGATCTTGAAATTGTTCCTGATATGAAAAAAACTACCACACTGTATTGTGATAACATTGCGGCAATAGTTAAAACCAAGAAAACTAAAAACCATAAGAGAACAAAACACATTAATAGAAAATATCACACCATAAAGGAGGAAGTAGCAGATGGAATATTGGATGTAGTCAAATTCACATTAGAGGAAAACCTTGCAGACCCATTTACTAAGACTCTAATAGCTAGGAATTTTGAGAAACACATAGAAGGAATGAGAATGCAAAATATGACTCATCTATTCCACTAGGGCAAGTAGGAAACTGTTGGATCAAGTTTAATTGGAGAGAATTTTTTCTTGAGCCTCAAAGTCGATGACTCTCAAAAAATAGAGACAGATGTGACTGACTAAACCAATAATACATCAAACAAGATCCAAGTAGAATAGATCCTAAATTCGTTTATGAATTTATTCACTTGTGACATTCACAGTGTGACATATGTTAATCTTAAGTGGTTAATGAATTATGTATGTGTAACTCAATTACAGCGTCACATATACACAACTTCTGCAATATGTAACATCATTCAAAATAGTAAAATTCATAGCCCAACCCCTTTGGAATTGATTTAATTATGCTCCCAATCCCTATACTCTTGGATTTTTTGAAATTTTATTTCTTTATAAACATTTAATTTCAAGAATTTAATCCCTCGCTCGGCTAAATTCAAAAAAAAGAATAAAAATTGGTCCAATTGATAAATGCGGTGACTTTAATTTCTAAATCATACTTTTGAATAAGTCCATTAACAACATTACAAATCGGACTTTGATTTTGAAATCGTACAAGTAGAGAGATTAAATTCTAAAGTTTTAAGAGTACAAAGAGTGGGAAATACTTAAACCTAGTCCTTTTAGTGTTTGGGAGAAATTAGAGGCGAGGAAAAGGAGAAGGCTAAAATCTAAGCATTGCTACAACTTTGTTGATATAAAAGTAGAATGAAGTAGGAGGGTATGTCTTCCTTGTTAAGTTACAAAATACAGCCTC
Organism: Kokia cookei; assembly: GCA_039519145.1. NCBI lineage: Eukaryota > Viridiplantae > Streptophyta > Magnoliopsida > Malvales > Malvaceae > Kokia > Kokia cookei. Next base: position 31,183,813 of record CM076901.1, read on the forward strand.
AATCCCAAAAATCATCTTTTTATAAATGGTGCACCAAAGATATGCCTGCAAATAATTTGTTATCCCATCTCCCAACCAATATTTCTTCACTTGAAATCGACATTGCAGGAGGTAGTTTGCACCAGATAAAGATGAGATGAAAAGTACCGTTGGCCTTCAAACAATTGCTTTCCTTCAACTTCTCTAACATAGATTCAACAATTGGGACTTGTGATCAATCGCATTGAATGCAAACGTGCCAGACATGGGAACAAACTGTTTTGTTATAAGCTGCAGCGAACACAAACGTTGCAATTTAAGGTGCTTACCGAGTCCATAACAGTAAAACTATGTAATTTCATTTTTCATGAATTTGAAACACAGCTGACGTAAGAATAAAATGCTATACCTTTATGACTTCTTGAGATGCAATTCCACCAATGACGGCAGCAACAGCATGGAGCTCTGCAGCACCAAATCGGCACATTTCATTAATAAGATCCTCTGTCAATGTTAAGCCACTACAACCCAAATCATTAAGTAGGCTAACAGCCGTCGTTTTTAGCCGAGATATATCCTCATCCAATCCACTGCAACATATTAACCACGTAGTTAGATCACAAACCTCAAGTTGACACCAAAAGAAAGAAAATCTACGAAGAACTAGGCCTACCCATCAAACTGTCCCGGAAAGTGGTTAAAATTTGCGGCATAGCGATCAACAGCTCTTAGAAGAATATAGAATCCCACAGCAATACTGAAATATATAGACACGAGACCATTTTTTGTAACCAAGACACATCATCATGATTTGAATTGCAAATCAAAATCATAGTTTTGCAGATCAACAATCAGAAATAATATATTAAACACAATCATAAATCAAGGGCCCACTTTGTCACTACAACATTACACCAATCATCAGAAAATTTTAGTTAGGTTTCCTTGGTTGATATTTCTTCCTTTTCTCAATAGAAAGAGAAAAAAAAAACTGAAAACAAGAGGAAATACCAAAAAGAAAAAGCACCAATTAATGGAGCCTCACCTAAAGCATTTTATATAGCAGATATTATCTTCACGTATCATACAAAAGAATATATATAATATATACCCAAAAGTTGATTAAATATATTAACATTCAGTAAAAGGGAGAGAAAGGGGATTGAATGATGCACATAAGTTTGACATACGGAAGAGTAAAAGTTTAAGTCCGTGAACCTGTAATCTTCATCGGTTAAATACTTCTGTAGCTCAGCAGGAGATGGATTATTATACTCATCCTCAATGGAGCGATACCTACAAACCTATAAGTAAAGATTAGAATGTCTCAGTGATGGCACCAAGTCAAAGAGCAATAAATGAATGAGAATTTATTGGACATAATCACTCAAAAAAAGGAAATTAACTCTGCTTTGTTTTTGAGGTTTTGCCTGTATATGCGGAGTAAGAAGAGGGATTAATCCAAAAACGGATATGACTCACTGTGATCTTTTTGGAATCATCAATCCATAACATTTTGCACATGATTTTATTCATATAGGCGGGATGCTGATAAGTGATAACAAAAATTTACGGGCAGGAAGTTCCAAATTAATAGAAAATTAATGAAAATAAGCCTGGAACAAAATGCATCCAGAAAAGTACAATAAAGATCCACTGAGGTCCTCCAGGAAGTGTTAGGTATGTTATAGGCACCAAACTTGCCTCATCCGCATTGTAATGAATGATGATGACATTTTATACCATTGAAGTGCTTCTCATGTCAGCGAGGATACATGAAATAGACTGAACCATCAAACTGCAAACAGATGTAATGTAGCACACTTACTTTGAGCTTTCTAGCATTTTTGCTGAAGCTTTTTATTGTTGCCTTAGGGATACTATGTGGATCTCTACCAATTTTTTTAAGAATATTCCTAACTCGTTCTTCGATAACAAGATAATCAGCCTCAGATTTTGCCTGATAGATCTTCTGCAAGTTTACATAATGCCTGAACCAATAAAATTGATAGAACGGTTATCCTTGATTTTAGAGAAAGGAAATGCTGGAAATTTTGTAGGGATCAATCACTAACTCAGTTGAAGATGTCATATCTGGTATTGACCCCTCAAGTGGTACCTCCCCACCACCTTCATTTAAAATGAAATCCTGCATGAAGTTCACAAAGGCAAATTCTAAATTCAATGGAGAGAAACATGTAGGAGCTTGATTATATTCAAATTGAAAGGAAAACAGAAAAATCTATAGAAAAATGGATGTTGATTATATATTCATTATTCAATGATCTTTAAGCAACTGTAAATAGCCAAAGTAATATCACCAAGAATTGCACATGGAAAAGGCAGGTTTCAATTATATCACCAATAATCTTATTTGGTTGTAGAACATAAATAAAGCAAACACCATACCACTGAAGACAAATTCCCACAACTCTCTTACTTCCCACCAACAGTCATGCAAGAGACACTTCCCATAAATGGTGCCACTCAATGAAGAAATCAGACAATAAAAAGTTGACAATTAATTCAAATCAGTGTTGTCAAGGTGTGTGCTTAAACACACCTGCGCCTTGCACCTTAGACACTTTCGGATGCCTGGTGCTCCGAGTTGAGCTTTTCTATAAGCTGATAGGCATAGAAGATCCTGCCTGATTGAAGTTCTCTTTATTTATTTTTTTAATTTTCACTTTTTTCATTAGATATACCTTTACTAGTAAGAAAGATATTATCAAACTCTATACTTCTTAATATTTTAGTATTTAACAACAAACATGGACCACAAAAGATCATGCATATTAATCAATAGAAAATTTTCATGTTTTGTAGGTAAACTAGACTACACTTTAGAGTTTATTATGCATCTTAAGCCATATATATGTAGACCCACATAAAAAATCATTCTGAGAAACAAATCAGCTCTGCAAATAAGCTTCACTGGTTATAAAATGAGAAAAGCTCACATTAGCCATCATCCATGATGGTTTTCAGAAAGTCCATAGGGTTTACGACCATTCCATATATGTATCAACAGACAAGTGCCTATTCTAAGAACAAATATACGAGTGTCATAGTGAAAAATGCCAGGTCAGCAACAGTAAGGTGCAGAAGTAAATAATTAATTGAGGTTATAGCAAGTGTTAGTTAACTTTTAAATCACCAACCTTCAAAGCTGCTACCATCACCCAAAAGTCAGAAGAACTAGAACCAACTTCAGCACAGCTATCATTAATTATCTGCTGCAAATCTGAACCTGAGATTGAAAAAGGGGGTGGGGTCGTTAACCACCAGCCAAAGTAGTATTTTATTTTCAAGGATGATGCCAACTCAGCACAGAAAACAACTAAACTAATGTAAAGCATACTGCATGGCAATTGCACAAAGAAGCTTCTTCAATAAAATAAAATGTCTACCAAATCATACAAAGGATACTTTCCCCACTCAGTTTATTTCACATCAATTGGGTTCTTTGCCAAATATTTAGGAAGTGATGTATTACTGAGAACAAAGAGAAAGGTGCCTCAAATCCTTACCCTCATAAATAAAATGTATGAGATTAAAACCAACTCATCCCAGCCAAAAAGTTTTGCCAGGGCTTGGTTAGATGGATTACATGGTTGCAAGGCTATTGAAGTAATGGAATCTTCTATAAACCAAATATGTTTTTCATTCTATTTCCATATAAGACATAGAGGTTTCTGCGGAAATCCTTTAACCATCCAAAAGTTTTGACCCATGATTCTGCTAAGACAAACTTACTGATTCCTTGAGGAGCAAACAATTTAAAGGAGGCATCAATAGCTTCTTTATAGTTGTCTTCATCCATTGCAACCATCCTGGTTTTGAGAAGTTCCTAAAACATCCAAGAACTAAACTTAAATCTCACAGACATAAACCAGAAGAATTAAAATCTAACAAACAAAATATACAGAAATTTGTGAACCTTGAACTCTCTTTTCTCTTCTCTGGTTGATGGTAGAGTACCTCCATGGCTTTTCTTCCACTCATCGGCCATCTTGACAAGGATGACAACATATGGTATGTGTTTATGAGCAACAGGATCTTGCACATTTAGGTCAATAGCTTCAGCAAACCTATCATATGTAAATGCCAGTCAGAACTCCAATCGAGGAAAACAAAGATATAAGCTTAGAGGTTAAAAAGATACTCAAATATTTTGCAAAAGCACATTAGAGGAAAAAAAATTAAGAAAAGGAACATCATTGCATGAAATATAAAAATCCTTTGAGGACACGATATGAACTGAGAAAGAATAGAACATTAATTCAAAATAGGAAAGGAAAATAAAAGATCGATACCCTCTCAACTCAGGCCATGGATTATTTAACCGAAGGTCATCTAGAAAATGGTCAGGCTTTGATTCAATTACAGTGTGTTCCTGCCGCAAGCAAAACTTGATCATCATTTCGAGATATTTCCTTTATCTGTTACCTAAATACTAAACTCTTGAAAAATATTAAATAACCATCCATTTCTTCTAGGCCTATATAAGTTCAAATGATTTTCAAGATTTGTTCTTGCTGATATTGAGCTTTATTAGTGAGATATCAATGTCACCATGGTGAGATAGTCAATGCCAAGAACATGTTACCTTCACACTGATTCGAACTAAACCTGTTAGGCCGTAGGAGCGAGCAAAAATCAACATCACATTTTCTTGTCTACAAATTCTATCAAGCTTCACCATAGATTCTTCCACCAGCTGAAACAACAACATAGTTGAAAGGAACAAGTTCATAAGGAAACATAGAATCAAATAGTTCCTCTAAGAAACAAAGCAACGCAAAGTTAGGAATAAATCCATCTTAATTCCAAATAGGCTTTGCACACATAGACAACAATAAAACCAAACTTAACAATAAACTTTTGAAGTAACCACTTGCGGCCCAAAAAAAGTACCTAAAAGTGAAGTTCATCGGTGAAAGTTAAGAAATGGGAAGATTCCTTACCTGAGTGGCAACAACTAAGGTAAACTGAGAAAAAAAAGAGGGGTTGGTGTCGATTAAAGCTTCGGGATACTCTTCAATAAACTTAGCTTTAACAGCATCGTTTAGCTCTTGGAGGAAGGAACAAACACATTTGGCTTTTGACTGACCAAGGCTTGAATCATCCACTGACCCACAACAATTCCCAAAAAGAAGCCAAGCTTATTAAACAAAAAACAAAAAAGACAATGAAAAACATGAAAAGGAAAAGGAAAACATATTGAAACTTACCCATAAAATTGTTTCCAAGGTCGCCGAATTCAACCTTAGATCCATCGACTATAGTAATGCTTCCGACACCACCAAGGACAAGATTCTTCAAAGTCTCAGAACCAGTTGGCCCACAATTTAGTAAACATATGCTCGCTTTCTCTAGAGTTGCTTGCCCTTGTTCACCCCAGATCCTTCCAAATTTTTTCAAAGAAAAGAAAGTTGTTGATATTGCAAATAGGCAAAGAAACTTAACTTATTCCCGAGGGAAAATATATTAGGACTTGAATTCTTCAAAGCATTTTCCCCCCTTCGGCAGAGATGGAAAATCTCATAAAGAAGAAAAAAGAAAAAGGAACATAATTGAGAGGTTACCTGAGCTGCCGATCGTATTTGGTTTTAGGCTCCGCCATTGTTAGCTTCAATTAGCTTCTTCGCTTCCTTAGTACGCAGTGCGCATAGACTACGCAGCGGTCTTTCTATGTAAGTTTTAATGGCATAAAGGTGAGGATATTGAAACGTGTCGTTTCGATTGGCATACCAAAATTTGCCATGTTCTGTTTTTTGGTAAAAAGACCTCTTTCATCCCTCTTAATTTTAATATCGAGCAAATTAGTTTCTCTCGAAAAAATTCGAATAATTTAATCCTATCAATTTCAAAAGTGAGCAACTAAAGACAATTAATCATGGCGTTAATGTCTCCCATCAACTTTACATAATTTTTATTGGTATAATAATAAATTTAGCCTTCAATGTCTATATATTTTGTCATTTTGGCCTTAATTCTAAATATTCAACAAATTCAGCCTCAACATTTACAAATTTACACAAATATTACGGGATAAATTTTTTAAATTAGAACCAAATTAACAGAATATGTAAACTTTGAAGGATAAATTTGTTATTATACTAATCAAAATCATGTACAATTGATGAAAAACATTAACATCGTGATTAATTTTCCTTAATTTCTCACTTTCAAAATTGATAAGGATTAAATTGACCTTTTTTTTAGAGGGACCAATTTCTCAATTCCAAAACTAAGAGAGACTGGAGGGTGTTTTTACTTTTTTTTTTTTTTTTAAATATGTTGTAGGTCCATGTACTCTTTACACATATGAAATTTAGTTCTTATACTATAAAATTTAGTCATCAACTCTTTTTTTATTTTAAAATCCAGTTCTAATTGTTAACATAGTTAAATTTTTTGATAAATCTGTTGGTGTGAGATTTTAAAATAAAAAACACTCACATAGTAGCAATGTAACTAATAACTGACGTTGTAATTAATCTGAATTTGATAAAAATAACTTTAATAGTGTTAACAGTTGGATCTGAATTTCAAAATATGAAAATTAAAGGGATTAAATTCATAGAAGTAAAAGTGTAGGGACTAAATTTCAAATTTACGAAGAGCACAAAGAACTATGATAATTTTTGATAAACTATAAAAATAGTAACCCAACTATTAGCTTGTTTTTGTTTTAGTCATTCAGGTTTTAAAATTTCTATTTTAGTCACTAACATTATCGAATAATGTTATTGACATAATGCCCCTCGGATGTTTCAATGCATGCAATGATGTTGACAGATATAATAATAATTTAATCAAACAAAATAAGTTCACATAAGACTTCAAATTTAAATCAAAAGAATTTGAATAAAGGTAAATATCATTTCAATATTTCGGACACTCCATTAATATTTGGATAAGAATATTAACCTGGAAGTAATATTTTGATACAGTAATCAAACTTTGACAATAAGAACATATTCAATAATAAAACTTCATTTGGACCGATTTATTACTCACATGCAAAACTGAATAATTGTCACATATTTATTACCAAAGTTGTACGTGTAATTTTATTAAATATTAACCTTCCTTCGAGTGGATCAAGATTAACGTGACTTAAGTTGCATACAAAAAATATTTTATATTTTAAAACAAAATAATTTCAAGAATAGAGGTAACTTTGTCAACTTATTATTTCAACTAAGTTTATATATATATATATATATATATAAACAAATCAATATCCAAATTTAATATTTCGATAACAGTTAAATGTCAAAATTGAAATTTCTAATCACACTATAATTTTTGAAACAATACTTTAATTTATGAATGATTTAAACCCTAATCAATTTATTCAATTCTATTTAAAAACTATAATAAATCATATGAAAACATTAATTATAAATCAAGTAAATTTCAATCAAACAAATAATCCAACAATGCACCAAAACTCTTTTGATAAACTTGAGATGCACCAAAACAGTTCTGCTAAGTTATTGTGCGTACAAAAAATCACCCGCAATAATTTATATAAACAGATAGGTATCCCCAACTTGCCATACTTCCACAAAAAATAAATATTGGTTATATTGCCAAAGTATAATAAGTCGTCTCATGAACATATATCAAATATATCAAATACATTGGCTTTATTATCTAAAAAATAGTAGATTTCTAAAATTATTTGCGGAAATAAGTCGTTTTGGATCATAATTATTGGAATGGTCAAGTTTTAATAAAACGCGTTGAATTAGTGTCGTTTTTAGGGGAAATTCAGAAAAGTACATCCAACTCAACGCTTTTTTCTTCTGGCACATGTAAAATGCGTCCACGTGGAAGCTTTTTACAAAAGCGTGTTGATGTGGACGCGCTTTTGTCCGTGTTTCCCCAGAAAATTAATTGCTAATTAGGGACTAGTGTTTATTAGTTTAGGGTCAGTGTTTTGAGATTTTTAAATTAGGGTTATGATATACTAGGTTTAGGGTTTTGGTTTAATTTTGTTAAGTGTTTATTATGGTCCGGAAAAAATAACTTTGACGAGATGGGTTCTGAAAAAATAATTATGATGAGATGAATTTTGTTTTGTAGAGGAAAAATGCTCTAAGTAGGATGCACAGTCAGTAAAAGTATAAAAAAAAACTTTCAACTACACGCTTTTTCAGTACTGGTGCTTTTGAAAAAGTAAATTCGAGGAGATGATTTTGATAAATATACCGAGATTCTCGAGATATCTGAATGTGAAAAATGCCCCTAATAGTGGGGGTTGAGGAAAAACGCTCCAAGTAGGATGCATTGTCAGCAAAAGTACTGAAAACGCTTCCAGCTAATGTCCTTTTTAATGCTACTGCTGACAGTGCTTCCTACTTGAAGCGTTTTTCCCCTACAAATGACCCATATTTCAGCCTTTGGTGGCAGTAGTTATAGAAATTGAAGAAGTTCAAAAGAATAGAAATTGAAGAAGTTGAGAAGGTATAAGTTAATTTTTCGTATTAATATTTATACAAATCATTATATTTTAGCATAATGTTCTTGTTTTAAATTCCTGTTGACTGATAATTTTGTTAAAAATGAGTGGACGAATTAGTGCTATTATTTATTACGACGGTGAGATCTGTGACATCGAAAACGATATTATTTTTTATTAAAAAATACAACGCGACTAATTTTTTTTCGTAAATAATTTTGAAAATGTGCCTTTTTAGGTATTAACCCAAATACATTCAACCATAATCTTTAAGCCACTATTTTATTTCAAAGAAATATTAACTATGGCCCACTTTCTACAACAATGGATTTATTTATAACAAAGACCATTTAAATTAAAATATCAACTTCATGAAATTTAAAAAACCGAATCAATTCAAAAATGTCGAAATGTTTTTGAAACGCGTCCCGACTTTTAAATTTTTAAATTAAAAATGGAGTAGCCACCAATCATTTTCATCCGGTGTGATTGGACCACCTTAAAACGCTTAAAATTCGTTTTAACAAAAGTTTTGGTCTTCGAAATCCGGAAAAAGGGGTTCGGGAGTCGATTAAGTATGAGGAAGAATTAGCACCCTCACGCGCCCAAAATTGGTACCATGTCGATTATTTTAGGGTCTAAATTGTTAAAAGTTTAAAAACTCGAGTGAAATTTAAAACACGATCCTTAAATACATAATTTATTTCATGCAAAAAATTTTAAAATAGAATTTGATGAGAAAAATGTCCATGCGTTTCGAATTTCTTAGAAAATTGAAGTCATGTCCAACACGTTAGGGTACAACTTTCTCGAGATTTCGAAATTGAAAGACATTGTGATACATTTAGAAGAGGATATCGATTGTGTAAATTCAATGAAAAATCATACCCAGCACGTTAGGGCATAATTTTCCGAGATTTCCACACGAAAAGAATATTCCTCAGTTTTAAAGATTTATTTGTATGTAAAAATAATTTTGAAAACAGACGTGTAAATTAAATATGAATAGACAATTAATAGCAAAAATAACACGAAACAAAATAATTAAACAAATAAATAAATACACAATAATTAAACATAAAATAAATAGAATACAAACTACGAAAGAATGATAATTAAATTCTGTGTATGAACATTGAAGAGAAAAGAAACGAGACAAACGGGGTCAAAAACGGAGTTTCAGAGAACTCGAGATGAAAATGAAATTTTAGAGAAGTTCGAGGGTTAAAATGTGATTTTAAAAAATTTTAAGGGTCAAAATAGAAAACGGTCAATTTATCAAAACAGCAACAATAATATGATAAATTGTGAATTTAAATTTTTTCGGTATCGTTCATGTTCATTTTATAGTTTATGTTTGACGTTATAGTTGCTCTTCCTAATACGACAGTGACGAAGCTAGGGGCCCCGACCTCCCTAAAATAATTTTTTTTTTCATTTAGGTCCTTTTATAATTTATAAAATTTTAAATTAGTAATGATAAAATTAAATTTTGACTCCTCAAAAATAATAAAATTTTGATTTAATCTTTTAAAAATTATAAAGATATAGACTATTAAAATGGTGTAATTACATTTTATTATTGTTAAAATATAAAATTTAATTCCAACCCAAAAACCAGAGCTCGAATCCGCATACTCACTTTAAAAATACAATGTATCTTCTCCTTCATTTCATGTTAGGAAACTACTCTTAGATGATAAAATTGGAGATACGAATGTAAAACTTATCTGAAATAAAGTAATGTGATGCCTTCTTTTATTTATAAAAAAATATATAATATATCTTATCATTACACCTAATAATTGAATTTAAATATTTTTTAAATTCATAAAAACTAACGTAATAATTGAATTTAAATAAAATTAATTTAGTGATGTTTACATAATAAAATTTGTAACAAAATTAATTATAAAATATATCATTATATATTAAAAATTTATAAATAAAATTTTAATATATTAATTGATTATTAATTAAATTAAATGTTATATTTACAAACCGGTTATAAAAATGCTCGTGGAAGGGTGTAATTTGCTAATTTCCTTGAGTTTGGTTTAGTACCAATAAACTTATGTTAAAAATAATTTAAATATTTAGATCAATATTATTTGAATTTAATATTATTTATATTCATGATAAATATTATTTTTTATTTTACTTTTACAGTTTAAACTTTAAACTAAATATTAAAATTATATTAAATAATAAATAATTTTCAAAGGTAATGAGTAAAAGATAAATTTATCCAAAATGAAAATAAATGCTTAAAATAAAGAATGTTACATGGCACAAAATTATAATAAGAACAGATACGATAAAAACTTAAAAACAGATACAATAAAAACTTATAATGAGATTAATGTTAAAAAAAATGAATTACAATAAATTATTTTTTAAAATATTATTTTTTTTTACTTTTTTGTTTTTAAATAGATTACCTTGCATTATTTTTTGTTGATGCATCATTTATATTTATCAATTTTAAAATTATCAAATTATCATTGCTGACATTTGTTAAATAATTTATTATCATTATTTTTTTAAAATATCATTATAATTTAAATTATTCAATATATAATAGTTAAAAATTATATAAGTTTTTATATATTAATTTTAAGTAACTTTTAATATAATATTTAAAATTTTAAAAACAAATTCCATTATATATAAAAAGATAATTTTTTATATAATTGTAAAAGATATAATATATAATTTTTTTAAAAATTAAAAAAATTTGTTATCTCGTCTTGAAAAATAATTAATTAATAAATTATAAAAAGAAACTTAAATTTTCTTAAAAGAATATCGGAAAAATATATGGTATTTGAAAATAAAATCACAACACAAAAAGCTTTTTATGTTTATTATCTTTTCATATTTTTGAAAATTTTTATATATTTTTATCACAATCTCACCAATGATAAAAAAGAAGCGAACCATTCTGATGGCTGAAAGTGTGAGCGAGCTTTACCGCCTCTACTTGTTGAAGTGACACCTCTCAATTTCAGCTCTGCCATTACAAACTAGACAAACCACGTTCAATAGCTCCCCACTTCCAAACTAAAATAGGGTAAAAGTTGTCGTTAAAGGATATTGATAGAAATTTATAAAATTAAGTGAAAATGAAATAAAATAGCTAGATAATGTTATAGTAAGTTTCGATCAAAAGGTGTCGACGTTCATATTATCGACACTGATTCAAATTAAAAATAATAATTTTTTATTTTTTTGGTGCCAATGCTCTCATTGTCAACACCGATATGATTTTTGAATTTTTTCTATCTACGTATTCTTGATTGCCGAAATCAATGAAAAAAAAATGAAGAAGTTAAAGAATTAAATACAAAGTCTTTTAATTACAATAAAAATTTAATTTCAAACTCTTCAATTCCTTAAACTTTTAATTTTCATATACAACTTTTTTTAAAGAATAAGAATATCTTTTATATTAAATAAAGTACATTGAAGCTACAAATTGAGAGTCAAATTTATCAACCCAATTTCTTTTTCTTTTCGGGAATAATTATTTTACTATCTCTTTTTATTTGATCGTGTTGGCTTCTTATTTATTTTACAATTAACCTACCTTGTTACTCTTTATCTTTAGTGGTTATATTTCCCAAGTCCATCTTGCTCTTGTTTATGCATTTGTCTTGCCTTCTTCTCTTCCTCTCTCTTTTTTATTTTTTATTTTTAAATTTCCTCTCTTCTTTTCACCAATCCTGACAATCAGAGCATGTCCATTTTTTTTTTTTTTTTTCAATAACAACACCAATGCCGGCAAAAGAAATGCCGACATCAAAAAAGCGAAAGATAATTTTTTAAAAAATTTGAATCGATGTCAATAACATAAACGTCGACACCGAAAAAATATAATTTTTTAAATTTGAACTAGTGTCGGCAACGAGAACACTGATTGATACCTATTAAAATATTATTATTTCTTTTTAATCTTGGAATACTCATATTTTTAAATGTATTTGAAAAAAATACATATTGATGCCGACGAACACAGTGCCGACGCAAAACAATCATTTTTTATAGATCAAATAATTATCAGGGAATGATGGAGGGTGGTGCCAGCGGTGAGATGACCAGCACTAGCATGCATCGTAAAAACATGTCATTTTTGAACTAAATTTTGCACCTAGGTTATTTTCATAAATAATCAATTTATTTAAGTTAGTTATGAAAAAAAAATCTTGGTTACACTTTCATTAATTCATTCCAAGAAATATAATAAAATAAACAATTATAACTTAAATAGTAATATATTTTTTAAAAACTGGATTTATGATCAAATCGGTCTCGGTGTAATCGTTCTAACTAATTTATTCATTTCAAAAGAAATAAATTATAAAAAATTTAGTTTAATCGGTTCAACTAGTTCATAATTGTTTGTGAGTCGATCAATTTTATCTCTATCTAAATTAGTATCACCAGCGATTCCTAATCTAACTTCATGGTTATTTTTTTTCAACCTAATATATCATTATTGTAACATCAGTACAAAGAAACCAGAAATATTGGCAAGCTTAGTAGAAATTATAACCAAAGACGCTTTATGCATGCTTGATGTAAAATCAAACCATACAAAAAACAAAAAGCAAACAACGCTTGTATCAGGTCTTCGCTACTCGAAGGAGAGCAAAGCGGAACTCAAGCCACAGCGTAGACAAATCAAACATGCTTGGATAATGACTGTTAGCAAACAAAGCGACCAAATCACCTTGAACCAAAGAACCCCTTTCTAGGTCCTTGCTTTGGTGAAGATGGACACTGCAAAATGAACCTGAAAACAACTGATGTACAGTTGCTAAAAAACAAAACAACCAAAACGAGTTAGAGAGAGAGAGAGAATCAGGTGAAAGGAAGAAAGGGTGGGTGGAAGAGATGGGGAAGGTGGGTGACGGTTGGAGGAACCTAACTACAAGAAGACATTGGCCGACAAAGGAGAGGAAGGCCCATGGCACAAATGTAACACCCCTACACTCGGTTCACACGTAGTATAAGAGTATTACATACAGTGTCAGAGAATTAAAAACGAGTATAATAAAATTTTCTTTCAAATACTGTGTAATTGAATCGTTTTACTCAAAATATCACAAAATAATCAAGTATAATCAAAATTGAGACTTAAAATCAGTTTGAAAGTAGTGAAAATGTAATTTTTACTCAAAACAAGACAAATATCGATATCACCATAAAAATATTGATACATCTATTCTAAAATCAAGAAATATAGCTAGAAACTTCAAACTAATCCCCTGAAATTATATAAAAACTTTACCAATAAATCAATTCAGTCTAAAACACAATTCCTTTCAAAATTCATCATCTCATTTCATAAGTTCATAGTATTCCAAAATAACATTTATAACTCATTCATTGAGGACATATAAGTACCATTTGTATATGCCATTTTACCTCAAAATAAGTATACCTTGTCTTGTAATCTTTCAATGTTAATGTGATTTGATGAGAGACACCTAATCCAACCTTCGCTTCTCAGAGATCTTGTACCTACGCGTTGATTTAAACATGTTAAGCCGGTGAAGATTTAGTAATTAATCATTCATCTTTTAATCACACTTTTCAAACTCATTCATATAATTATTTATTCATGTAAAATACATACATTTTATGTGTATAACATTTAACTTACAGTAGTGTTATGAATTCACATATTATTCCTCATTTCACATTTTAGTCATTTCAGTCTCTTAGTTTACTTAGTTTTTTCATTCTTCGATTTCTTATACATATATTGTACTTGTCTTTCATGTGATTATCATTTCACTTATCTCAATGTCACAATTTTCACATTCTTTCTTTTTCACATTGTTTACCCTATTAACAAGACTCGGACCTTGGCGGATACACGGATCCAACCAAACAGAGCAAAATGACACTCAGTGCCTCATCGGATAGTTCGAAGCAATAAAGTGACACCCAATGTCTCATCGGCCTAGCCGAAGTAAAGTGGTACCCAGTACCTCATCGAATATATCCGAAGTAAAATAATGAGACCCATTGTCTCATCGACTCAAGGTCGAAGTATCCCTGAACTCTTCCAATCCTATGGCATGCCAACTATATCCGACTCAGCCCGACTAGTTAATAGGGATTTTCAATTTACAATTCATATCACTTTAATTCCAATTTCACTTTCACTTTCACTTTCAATTTTGATCACAAATTATTCAAATTCAATTCAAATATACTATTAATTCAATATAAATTTTCATTTATCTCAATATTAACGCTTACCTTATATTCACTTATTAAATATAAATATCGAAATAAACATTAAATAATGAATAATTCAGATTATAGTAATACAAATCAATTTAACCAAATAATAACCAATTATCATAACCAATTAGGTACTAACAACTTTGGAAACCTTTGATTTCTCCATTTCATTCTCATTTTTTAATTTCATCACATATCACTTTATATTTATCAATTTTTCATTTCTATTCAATTTTTTTTTACATTAATTTTCAAAGCTGTACATTTGAGTCACAGTCACTAAATTATTTATATCTTGAGCTATAGAATTCGAAATTATAATCCGCTTGATGATTCTAAAATTAGACTCGAATATTTTTACCATAAAAATTTCAGAATTTTTACTTCAGTCAATTTGTATAGTAAATTCTTTCAATTTACCCCCTTCTCTGCTGCCTAACGGTTTTGACTTTTCTTTACTAAAAATTATTTATCTTTTAGTACAGGAATCCAATAATGTTCCCGTCTGTTTCTTTTGAAAATATACTTATTAAGGATTCAACCATATAAATTTCAGTATATAATAAATTTTCTACATTTTTCTATGATTTTTCAAAGTCAAAACAGGGGAACTCGAACCTACTCTGACCTTGTTACACAAAATCAGTTATATCTCAGAATGTACAATTCCTTTTCTTTCACTGTTTCTTTCATATGAAACTACACTCAATAAGATTTAATTACATATCTAATTCGACCCTTAACTCATTATATACAATTTTTGGTGAATTTTCGAAGTTAATTATCTGTCTGTCCAAACTGTTTTAATGGACATGTTTTCTTTTTCATGTCTCTTTACACTATGTTTTATTCAATCACACATGATTACCATTCTTATAATTATACATATCATTCTACTTTTTTTTATCACAATTAATCATATACTAATATCATATACTTTTAAAAAGAATAAGTTTTCCATTTAAATCTTGTAGTACTTACAACTCTTGTAGACAACTTTCTTTCTCTCTTTGATATTCTCTTTTCCTTTCTCTTCAATTGAGTCGTTCTCCTTCTTTTCTTTCTCTTCAATTTCATACAAACACATATAAGCTTAAGATTAAAATTTAATACTTTTTCATGCTAGATTATGTAAATATACATGTATATCATGAAAATTGAATCATCTCTTACCTTTGTTCTTGAATTCCCAAAATTCTAATTCAATTCCTATCCACTTTAACACTTCAAAGTGGACTCTATAAGGAAATTAAGGTGTCTACTAGCTTTCTTCTATGCCTTTCCTTAAGAAATTTTAAAGAAAATGGAAGGTTTTGGAGCTTGGAGGGCTTAACAATGGTGGAAGAACTTAATTGGAATAAAAGCAAAAGTTAGAAATGAGAGATGAAGACTTAGACGGCTAGCTTATGGAGAGTGCTGATATTTTTGCTTTTTAATTGATTTTTCCCACTCAAATTCTCTAGAATTTTCCCTTAAAATATCTTACTTAATAAAAATAATAAAATTGCTCTTTTAATCCTTAGGCCATCCAACATTACACTTTGGCCCAAAACATTGCCTCCAAAAATATTTTTCACCAAATTACTCTTTTGCCCCTCCTTAATCAATCTAATTCCCATGATGACTCATTATTCATTTTGGATAAATTGCTATTAGTCCTTCCTCCTTTCTCACAATTACTAATTACTCCTTAAATTTTCCTAATCTTCTTATTTTAGCTACATATTCTAATTATTGACTCTTTCCTTATATTATTCCAACTCCGATTCAAAAACGCGGATGTTACACAAGACCCAGTGACAGAGAAGAGAAAAACAGGGGAAGAAACGAAAACAAGAGAGACGTGGAAAAAAAGAGCGGAATGAGGTAGAAAGGGGGAAAAAGGGTAGGAAGAAGAAAGAGGGGATTGACAGTCGGCCAAAAAATCGTTGCCAATAGGGGCAAAGCCATGTAAAGGCCTAGGGGGCCATGCCCCCACCAAAGTTTAATTTTTTTTTTAATTTAGTCCTTTATAAATATACTATGGTCATCCCAAAAATATAAATAGGCCCCCAAGAATTAAGATTTTTGCAATTTCTCCCTTTGTATATATATTATAGCCTTCCTAAAAATATAAGTAGGTCCCTCCAATATTTTAATAGTATTAAAAATAATATTAAAAAAATTATTCTTAATAAAAACAAAAAGAAAATCTTCTTGAAGCAGCTAAATTACTCATGATGATTTTTGAATGATATTTTATTGAATAATAATAAATTAATGTTTATTTAATATTTTACTTAAAATAATAATATTTTATAAGTAATATAATCATATATATATATATATATAGCATCTTTCTTTTTTATATTGGTGCCTAGCAATAAAAAATTTCTTCATCATTTTTCCTCCAAATTTTAAGTGTAAGGTATGTTTTTCTTCAAACTTTTAATAAATTTTGAATATTTTAAACTTGTTTTACATATATGTACCAGTAATTTTTTTTTTATTTTATCAAGTGTATTAAAAGTTGTCATTAAAGGATATTGATGGAAGTTTATAAAATTAAGTAAAAAAATGAAACAAAATAGCTAGATAATGTTATAGTAAGTTTCGGCCAAAGTGAAGAGGAGGAAGAAAACATTGGTTATTTTGTTTAAAATTATGTCAAATGATAGCTTGTGAAGCAGTGAGCATTATGGAGAAAACGAAATAAAAAAATAGTTAACCGAGTCGAAAGTTATGTAAATTTCGGATCAAGAAACTTAAGTTGACAACTTGATAAACCATGTATATTCAAGCTTGTCATTAGTAGTTGATTTACTATATTTAGCTATATTAATTTTATTTTTATAAATTTTGAATGATTTAACTAGTATTTAAACTATTATGTTTCGAATTGAAAACTATGATTTCAATTATAAAATTAGTAAATTCTTGATTTTAAGTTGAATTTAAATATTATGATTTCAAATGGTTGAACAAGAACAAGCATGACTATGTTTGATTAAAAGTAAAAAGTTTATATTATGCGATTTATGATTTGAATATGAAATGAAATTGAAATGAGAATGATATGAAAATGGAAATGGATGTTACAACCATTTTACTTTTGTTATAAAATTAAATTTCAGGTCAATTGCAAAAAATGAAGAATATAAAGACAACTGATACTTTTTTAAGAGGAAAAGTAGTGATACTGGTGATGCTAGTCGACCAATGAACAATGAAGATTCTCCAACTATCGAAGTTAATACTTCTAAATGTCCAAGACTTGAAAGTGAAGTCATCCAAATCTTTCTTTTGATATTAATAATCTAGAGCGGGATCTGAGATTACGTCCTCAAATATGGGTATATCCTATTAATCAACTAAATGAAGTCATTCGAGTATATTTAGAAATAGGACCATATTAAATACGTTTGTTTGAGTACCCACTTTCTGGTGACAAGCATCCCCGAAGACTTCAGTCTTTTTGGTTTTGCAAATTTCCTTGGTTGGAGTATTCCCTTAGTAAAGATGCAACTATTGTTTCTCATGCTATCTTTTCTCAAAACATATTGTTCGTCATGGAACGGATGCATTCATTGTTAAAGGTTTTAATAATTGGAAAAAAGTTAATAATGGAAAATTGTGTGCTTTCTTGAATCATGTTGGTCAAGATCCATGCTCTCCACATAATAATGCTGAGAAAAGTTGTCAAGATTTGTTAAATCAATCTCGACACAAGATTATCAATGCACAAAGTTTAGATAAAAAATAAGGTAATCGCTTACGAGTCAAGACTTCAATTGATGTTGTTCGATGGTTAACTTTACTGGGATGTGCTTTTAGAGGTCATGATGAAACCTCTAATTCAAGAAATCGAGGTAATTTTCTTGAATTGATTACATTGTTAGCTTCCTATAATGATAAAGTTTTCAAAGTTATTTTGGACAATTCTTCAAGAAATGCTAAATATACTTCTTATATGATTCAAAAGGAGATTTTACCTATTCTTGCAAATAAAGTGCGTCATAAGATTCGTGAAGACATTGGAGATTCTAAATTTTGTATCATTATTGATGAGGCACGTGATGAATCTAAAAGGGAGCAAATGACTATTGTTTTGAGATATGTTGATGAGAAAGGATTTATAAAAGAATGTTTCTTTGATCTTGTACATGTCCAAGATACGACAACAATAACTTTGAAAGAGGAAATATGTGTTGTTCTTTCTCGGCGTTGTCTTGATGTTCAAAATATTTGAGGTCAAGGATGTGATGGTGCTAGCAACATGCGGGGTGAATTGAACAGTTTGCAAACATTGTTTTTAAATGATTGCCCCTATGCATATTATGTTCATTGCTTGGCTCATCGACTCCAATTGGCATTAGTTGTTGCTTCTTGAGAGGTAATTCCTATTCATAATTTTTTCTCTGATTTGAACTTCATTGTTAATATAATTAGTGTCTCTTGCAAACGCCATGATCAATTATAAGCTGCCCAAGCAATTGAAATTGCAAATATGTTGGCAATTGATGAACTTGAAACTAGTAAAGGACTTAACCAAATTGGCACAGTGAAGCGAGTTGGAGAAACCTGTTGGAGCTCTCATTTTAGTTCTGCTTGTAGCTTGATAAGGATGTTTGATGCTACTTGTTTTGTTATAAAAAGTATTATTGAAAGTGGCTCTAATTATTCTACCCGCGGGGATGTATATAAGAAGATTACATCTTTTGATTTTGTTTTTATCTTACATCTGGTGAAATAGATAATGGATATTACATATATTCTTTGTCAACATCTACAACAAAAATCTCAAGATATAGTAAATGCTATGTACTTAGTCTCAAGCACCAAAACTTTGATACAAAAGTTGAGAGAAGATGGTTGAGACAATTTGTTGGAAGTTGTGAAAACATTTTGTGAAAAACACAATTTTGAGGTTCTTGATATGGATTCTCCATATGTGATAAAACGTGGTCGTCACCAACATGTTGATTTCAATATGGAGCACCATTATCGGGTTGAGATATTCAATGCTGCTATAAATTCTCAACTTTTTGAGCTAAATAGTAGATTTAATGAACAAACAATTGATTTTCTTATCCTTAGCTTCTCTTTGGATCCTAAGGATGCATATAAATCCTTCAATATGGATGATATTTGTTGTATTATGGAAAAATATTATCCTTTTGATTTCACTGAGCAAGAAAAGTACCAGCTGTAGCGTTATAAGCAAAATATTTCAAATCATCCGAAATTGCAAAATTTGTCCACAATTTTTTATCTTTGTCAAGAATTAGTAGAGACACATTTGTTAAAGGTATATTTTCTTGTTGATAGATTAATCTTTCTTCTGTTGACTCTTCCTATTTCAACTGCAACTACAGAAAGAGCATTTTTGGCGATAAAAATTGTCAAAACAAGACTTCGCAACAAAAAAATGGAGGATGAGTTTCCTACAGATAATCTTGTGTTTATATTGAGAGAGAGATTGTTGAAACTTTTGATTCAAACTCTATATTTAGTGATTTTATTTCATCGAAAGAACGTCGTGCACAATTTTAAATAATGATATGCTATTTCTTCTTAATTGTTGGAATATTGCTTCTTTTAAATAGATTGATTATATGTTTAAATTGTGTTAAGTATGACTAATATTTCAATTCAAATTTGAGAAATAATCTTCTAATAAAACTCTGTTACATGCTACCAAATCGATTGTTACATGCACGTCTAATTTTAGCTTGGCCCCTTCAAAATTAATATCCTGACTCCGTCATGAGTTACCGGTGACAAAAAATGATAAAAAGAACCTTCCTCAATTTTAAACAACATTATTCAAAAGTTATATACATAGTAATATAAGTATATTTATATGTTTTACAATTTATCCAGTTATTTCAAACACTATTCACTTCTCTTATAACTTCTCACCATAATTATTTATGTATATTTTTTAAAATATATATTTATCACACAAATCTGCATATATATATATATATATATATATATTATTTAATCATGTTATATTTTAACTAGATTATTGTGAGTAAAACTAATATTGTTTTTAAATATACATTTATAAAAAAAATTCATTGAATAAAATATAGGTGAAATGGAAAGAGTTTTGACACATTATAATAATATTTATTTTCTTAAAAAATGTTTTTTAGGTTTTTTTATTCAAGTTGATGTTAGTTTATGATATTAATTCACTGTGAAACATTATAATAATATATATGTTGATTAAGTCTTAGATTAGTTAATATCGATATTGTTATAAGTACAAAATGATTTGGATTTAAACAGACAATAACATGTTTATTATCATATTTAAGAGTTGAGGAAAAATTATAATGATTTAGATACTTAAAAACAATACTTTACTTTATAAACAAATATTTTACTTTTTAAAAATGTTGGTTAAAAAAATATTTAGCCAACTTATATTTATTTTTTACAATAAATAAAAAATTAATTAAAATTATGAATTATTCAAATTAAGCATTGAAATAGTTGGAGCTGAACACAATAATTAGCTAATTGAAATTAAAATTTTTTAAGGAATTTTAATATATTATTTGATATTTTTTTTTATTAATGTGATACTTATATTATTTTTTAGATCAATTTAGTATTTTTATTTTACAAAAGTTATATATTTTGATACTTAAAGGTAACGATGTTAAATTTTTAGTGTTTAATTTGAGTTTTAAGATTGCTTTGATGAGAATTAATTACTAATATTAATAGGTTTGAATTTTCATAACCTTATTAATAGAATAAATTTAGTATTAATTGTGAATTTATTTAATTTTACGTTTAAATTATCAAATACAATTTGATACATATGATTTAATTTTGATTTTAGGATTTATTTGATTAAAATTAATTGTTAATATTGTTAGTTAAATATAAATTTTATCAAATCAATTCTAAAATTCAAATTAAATATTATAAATTAACATAATTATCTTCAGACATCAAAATATATAATTTTTATCAAATAAAGTATCACATAAAAAAAAATAAAGTTGAACCTAACGAGTGACTCCAGTGGAAAAAAAGATATTGTTCATTCTAGGAGACCTGAGTTTAAGCACCTGTGTGTAAGGTGTGTGCGTTGTCAAAAAATTAAAAAATATAAACAAATACTAATATATAATCATACTTCTATATCAAAAAAAAATACAGTTACCAATGTACCAAATGATGGGGTAATTTATCGAAATGACCTTAAAATTTTGATTATTTACAAAAATGACTTAAGTTCAAAAATATATACCGAAATGACTTGAAATAAACAGTAAAAATTGATATTGGTTATCTAATGGTCGACACCACCTGCCCAATGATTGGTGTCAAACATAAAAATTTGTGTTTTTTGGTGTTGGTCATGCAATGGCCGACACCTATTTATTTTTTTTAATACGATATTTTATTGATATACGAAAATACAATAATTTGAAAAAAAATTTTGGGTGTCGGCCATTGCTTGTCAGATAAAAACACAATTTTTTTGTATTGGCCATACAATGGCCGACACCCCTATTTATCCGATAAAAAAATTAAATTTTTGGGTGTGGGTCATACAATGGCCGACACCCTTTTTTTTATCAGATAAAAAATTCAATTTTTTGGTGTTGATCATGCAATGGCCGCCACCCCTATTTATCTGATAAAAAAAATCAAATTTTTTTGTGTTGGCCATGCAATGGCCGCCACCCCTTTTTTCAAATAAAAAAATTGCATTTATTAGGTATTGGCCATGCAATGGCCGACACCTCTTTTTCAAATAAAAAAATTTCAAAAATTTTTGGTATTGGCCATACCATGGCCGACACCCCATTTTCTCAGATAAAAAAATTTCAAATTTTTTTTGTGTTGCTATGCAATGACCGACACCCTCTTTTATCAGATAAAAAAATTTAATTTTTTTTTGGTGTTGGCCATGCAATGGTCGACACCCCTTTTTTTCAGATAAAAAAATTGCATTTGGGTGTTGGCCATTGCTTTTTCAGATAAAAAAATTTTAAAATTTTTTGGTGTTAGCCATGCCATGGCCGACACCCTCTTTTCTCAGATAAAAAAATTTCAAATTTTGTTTTTGTGTTGGCCATGCAATGGTCAACACTCCTTTTTTTCAGATAAAAAAATTACATTTTTTGGGTGTTGGCCATTGCCCTTTTTCAGATAGAAAAATTTTAAAATTTTTTGGTGTTGGTCATGTCATAGCCGACACCCCCTTTTCTCAGATAAAAAAATTTCAAATTTTTTTTTTGTGTTGGCCATGCAATAGCTAACACTCCCTTTTCTCAGATAAAAAAATTTCAATTTTTTTTGGTGTTGGCCATGCAATGGTCGACACCCACTTTTTTCAGATAAAAAAAATTCATGGCCGACACGCCTTTTTTATTTGGTAAAAAATTAAATTTTTTGGTGTTGATCATGTACCGACACCAACTTCCTCTTATTCTCTATAAATAGGGTTTAGTTTTTTATTTTGAAATTGTAAGTAAGAAATATTTCTCTCAAAATAACAAGAAAATGAGAGTGTTTTATTATTTATTATTAGATGAGTGTTTTGTTTTGGAGGATAGTTGTGAAGTGTACAATCGAATTTCGAGGTTGAACTATATACTGTCATGTATTGTCGAAGTTGAATTATATACTGTCATGTGAAGCGACAAAGATATGTCTTCAGTGGTAAGGCCATTTTTTGCGCCATTGAAGACTATCCAAGATGTCCAACGCAAATGGACTTTATCTACGTTGGAATAATTTGTTATCACAGAAAATACTGTCGAATAGCTATTCCAACGTAGATATATTGTTGCTCTATGTAAGCGTTGTGGTAAGGTCGTAAAGGTTATGCTGTCACAGGTTGGATGAATTTCTCCGTCATTTAACAGGTAATCGAGATCGACTGCATTGTGTCTTACGAACTGGAAAAGGTTATGTTTAACGGCAACCCGAGCAAGTTTCTCGGTACTAACGTTTGCAGCTCGATTTTCAAGCAGATGGACATTATCTATGTTTGTATTTTTGTTATATCTGTAAATTTATTTTTTTAAAATTTCGTGTATTAATATTAACAAATAATTGTAATTTATTGTATCTATAAATTTAATTTGTTGCTTATTAATATTCAACAATATTTTTATTTTCTTGTATTAAAATAGTTTCAAATTATATATAAAAATATTAAATATGTTGTCAAAATGTGGGGAAATAAATATTATTTAAAAAGGTGATATAAATTTAAAAAATAATAATTAGAATATACAAGAAATTAGGAAAAAATTAAAATATACAGGAAATTAGAAATTAAATTTAAAATAAAAATGAAATTACAAATTAAATTTAAAAAGTAAACGGAAAAAAAATCAAAATTGAGTATATCCCGGCGACGTCCCCGGCGCTGGTGTGTAACAGTTCGACTTCCTCCGGGCTCGGCGAGGCCGAGGCCGTAGTACAGTTTGTTCAGGAGGCATTACATTGGTGTACGTCGGCTCATCTTCGGTGGTGTCAACGTTGGGTGTCCCGATTGGTGTACGTAGAAAGGTGGTAAAATCATACGTGTCATCAACGTAATCGGGAGTAGGTTGAGTAACCTGAAGTGCTGAGCCAAAAATATCCTCCATTGTCGGTGTACGTTCTTCCGGATGGATCTCTGATTGATATGAGGAAGAACCGGAGTAATATGTACGTTGAAGGTCGGGGTCGACGCCAAAAATCTCCAGAATGGAACGATGATAATAATCGTGTAGCAAAAAAGACGAAGAGCCGGATGTTTGATATTGGGGATTGGGTTGGTGCTCCGACTGGTACTCGGGTTGGTCCTGAGCCTCGTAATTGGGCTCGTCCGCGGGCTCGTCATTGGGCACATCCTCAGGCTCGGAATTTGAACCGGGGATGCGACCACGACGTCCATATACGTTATTCGCCGAACCCCATTGGTTGCCTTCCAGAATAAGTCTCCTTGATGTATACTCCCGAGGATCAACCACCGGTATCCCTTATGCCGTATACCATTGCTTGTAATATGGGGTAACGGAATAATTCCCGTTACACAAATACAAGGTTGAACACCTATTTGCCCGGTCATTTCAAAGCACGATATATGCTTGAAGATCATGAACCCAATTTATTCAGTTTTTACCATGTCCCTTTTTTGTCGAGCTGGTGGACCTCATTGAGTTGGAAGGGAGGGTTCGAGATATGTTGTATAGCACCGAACTGTCACAAAACCCGATCCCTAGTATGCCATTCCACTATATGAAAATTGAATATCGGCACATTACACGAGAACAGTTGGTAATTGTGCTGGTAAACAAATGGTGGAATGAAAGACGTAATTTCGTTTAAAATATAAGGCTGCCACACGAACTGCACAGTATAAAAACACGAATTTAGTTAAAAAATTTCAAAAATATAAAAAATATCAGATTATTTTGTAAAAAAATATTTCAAAAATGTATTTTTTATATTTCAAAAATGTAAAAAAATATTTGTAAAAAATATCAGATATTTATATTTTTAAAAATTCGAAAATATAAAAAACATTTTGAAAATAGAAAAAATATTATAAAAAATTCGAAAATATATCTTACATCATCTCTTCCATGTTTGTCTAACCAGCGACGTAAATGGGGACATTTTTCGTGTCGCCAAGTCTCGGAACTGAATGCCATCCGAAAAATTGAAAAATAATTAGAAAAAAAAAATTAATAAAATTTAAAAAATATAAAATCGAGACATCGAGTCACCTATTAACTAGTGGCATCGAATATGGCATGTGTTCGAGGTTGGCGATGGAAGGCAGTTGGTATAATATCCATGATTGAAGCAGATATGTGCAGCCGCCCATGGCATTAACTGCGGGATATGTCACTTGACAAAGCTCCCGGTACAATATCGCCAACACTGTCGAGCCCTAACTTAATTTCCCTGCAACCTTGAAATCATCCAACAATGGGATATAAATTATACTTATTCTATTTTGGCTAGTATCCGGAATAAGGATAACGCCTAGTAATTGCAAAAGAAAAGCGCGAGCATGGTAGATAATGTCCAGCTGCATTGGATTTTGAGGGAGATGTCTAAAGTTTTCGTATAGCCACGTAAACTTTAAAAACGATAATTTTCCGTTTTCAGTATTCGGGGGCACCTTGCTAAGTAACCAGTAGCAAGTGTCACGAGGATCGTCTACTATACCCGAACCTATTACCGCATCTCCTTCAACGGGTAGCTCGAGCTGGATTGCAACGTCTTCTAATGTAATTGTTGCTTCTCCACACAAGAGGTGAAACATGTGAGTCTTGGGACGCCATCTTTCGACTAAGGCCGTTATTAAATCGGCCCGAATATTCATGTTTTTAATGCGGGCAACAATCCCGAACCCCGCATCTTCGATATATTGTTGAGCCAATCTATGGGGCTTATAACCCGGATAATGATGTCGGGATCTAACCATCTTATAGAATTCCAGATCTGCTCGAATCGTGCCCACACGGTGTTTGTCATGACTACGAAGAATGACGTTCAAATCCATAATGTGATGGACGAAACTCGGTCAACGGTGAAAAAAGTCGGTCAACGGCGATCAATGGCAAATTTGAGGTGTTGGTGAGCTGTAATTTCGATTTTGCTGAGCTGAAATATCGATTTAGGTGAGCTGGAAATTGGGTGGTCTAATGCTATTTATAGTAGGAGACCATTGATGGCATTTTGGTAATTTTTGAGTGGTCCAAAGTTATTTTGGTTAATAAATTTAAAATATGATAAAATTGTAATATAATAATAATTGTTGATTTAAATATTTAAAATTAATAAATAATATATTGTCAAATCAACACATTATTTGATAAAAATTGTAATATAATAATAATAATATTTTTTATTTAAATATTTAAATTTAGTAAATAATGTATTGTCAAATCAACACATTATTTGATAAAAATTGTACTATAATAATAATTATTGATTTAAATATTTAAAATTAATAAATAATATATTATCAAATCAACATATTATTTGATAAAAGTTGTAATATAATAATAATATTTTTATTTAAATATTTAAATTTAATAAATAATGTATTGTCAAATCAACACATTATTTGATAAAAATTGTAATATAATAATAATTGTTGATTTAAATATTTAAAATTAATAAATAATATATTATCAAATCAACACATTATTTGATAAAAATTGTAATATAATAATAATGTTTTTATTTAAATATTTAATTTAGTAAATAATGTATTGTCAAATCAACTCATTATTTGATAAAAATTGTAATGTAATAATAATTTGTACTTTAAATATGAAAATTTGATAAATAATATATTGTCAAATGAACACAATATTTAATATAAATTGTAATATAATAATAATCTTTTTTATTTAAATAATGTTAAATTAATTTTAAATGTAATTTAAATTTAAATTTCAAATTTAAAGTAGAATTTTAAATTCAAACTTATATAATTATGAAGTTTAAATTATTTAAATTTAAACATGTTCATTAATTTTCAAATTAATTTCAACTTAAATTAATTTTCAAATTAATTTTTACACAAATATTCTTCATGTATACTAGTGGACGTGCGCTCATTATTCGTCGGACAATCCGGCATTACGAGAGGATTGACCGGAAATATAGACTCGATGTGGGCAAGTGGATCGGTTATGGTCAGACCTTCGGCAAACACTGCACAATTTTGGTTCCCTCGTCTCCCTAATGTCCATATTAGAGCAAATCCTCGTCGAAGGTGGTGGACCTCTAGGCTTTCTATGGAGACTATGATCCGGTAGCATCTCAAAAGCAACTAGTGGAACTTCCCAGTTTGATACATCGAGCATTACGGGAAATTCATTCTCTCATATACGCAATGTGTGTTGCAGCGTGTACACCTCGTCTATGAATTGTTCGACATTTAAATTTGCAGTCGCACAAGCTGCATGTACATGCGCACAAGGATATCAGAGAGCTTGAAATCTAAAGCACTCGCATCGCTTGTTTGCCAGATCAACTACGTACGACCTCGGTGGAACACCCGAGCGACGACCGGTGTACTCTGAAACCCGAAAAATCTCCAACTCTCGCGAATAAATTTCTACATTTATCGTTCGAGCTCTTTGACTGTTTGCCACCATGGCCCTTTGAATGTCCTCAACGTACACGTGTCCGGCCTCTATCTGTGTCACTTGTCGCTGCCCCATCGTTAGCATCAATGTGGCCAACCTATAAAAGGTTGCCGAGAAAACAACAGCAATTGGTAAATGTTGTGTTCGTCTCAAGACAGAGTTAACTGACTCGACCAGGTTAGTCATCATCTGGCCATACCGAGTCCCCTCATCATAACTTTATTTTCATTAATACGTCTGGACGCTACCCAACCACCCACGAAGATTTTTGCCATTTGGTAAATGTTTCATCTTAGCTTCAAGCTTTGCGAACTTTTGCCTGAATCTCCGCGGTTCAAATTGATAAGCTGCATATGCATATGGAATTTCGAATAAGTATTTTTTATATTTCACAAACTGATAAAATTTAAAATTAAATTGAATAAAAAAATACAAACAATAATTATTACTCATTTTCACGAGTTCTGCTTTTCATTCTTTATTTTTATAATCACTATGAAAGTTTGCCGACATGTGCCGAATGCAATAAATGGACCTCCACGAAACCTTCGATCGCCTTGTTACGGTAAATAGTCCCTTCGATCTGTCCAATATAAGGCAAATGTTGTCTTGCCTAATAATATGCCTCCTCAGATTTTAAAAAAAAAAATTCCACGATTCGAAACACTCTTTCTTGACTATGGCGAATGCGATCGGAAGTACATTTCGGTTGTCATCTTGTGTAATAGCAATCAGTAGTATTTGTGTGTATTTACCGTACACCCAAGTTCCATCAACTTGCACCATCGGTTTGTAGTAAGGGAAGGCCTTAACACACGGGTCAAACGTCCAAAATAATTGGTGAAAACGTCGTTTTCCCGGATCAATCACCTCGTCCGGACCTTCATACGGCAGTGTTTGTAAATCAGTTATAGTCCGTGGCACATACTCTTGCATCGTGGCTATCCACCCTTGGAGCTCGTTGTATGACGCATCTCAGTCACCATACAACTCCCGCATCGCTATTTGCTTCACCCACCATGCTTTCCGGTATGAAACCTTATAATTGAAGCGAGCTTGCATGGCCGAAATATAGAC
Organism: Kokia cookei; assembly: GCA_039519145.1. Classification (NCBI taxonomy): domain Eukaryota; kingdom Viridiplantae; phylum Streptophyta; class Magnoliopsida; order Malvales; family Malvaceae; genus Kokia; species Kokia cookei. The sequence goes on from CM076901.1 coordinate 31,212,724, forward strand.
TGATACCTTATTCAATGGAGACGCTTTCACCATAGGCATGATGCAGTTGCATATGGTCTTTGCATCTAACTTCCGATGGTCTTGCGTCATACGAGCCATGGTGTATGTGTGCAGACCTTCCATTTTCCTTATTGTCGACAGCTGAGTCCGCTGCATTAACGCGGCTCGGATATGCCACTTACACCCACTCTCGGCTTTCAAACATTCTGCGATGTACAAAGACTGCGACTACTTCGTTACTTTATAATTCACAGCTAACTTTAAGCTGTATTGTTTTATTGCATTTAAGCAGTCCTTCTTTTTCTCAAATTATTATCCTATGAACAACTCTTCTTCGTTGGTTTTTTCGTCGAGTAGGTGAGCCGGAACTATGTTTTTATATTCCGAAAACTCACGAGCTCGACCCGTATCTGGGTCTACGTTGCTCATGAAAACCTCTGGATTATTCCTAATAACTACACTCGGGCTCGTATTTCCTCTTGAATGGGTGTTAACATCATCACCCTCCACCGACCTCTCCTCATCTAAGTCTTCGGGGATGTCATCCAAATCGGGGTCTTCCAAAGCTTCATTTTCTTCATCATCTTCTATTGGGGCCAACACTTCTGGATGAAAATGTAGACGATGACACGTGTTTTGGATGTTATATGAACATCCACCAGTGTTTGGATTTTCTGGAATTGACCCTCCATAACCCGATTGATCTTCCCAGCATACATTAAGATCAATATCTATTCCAGAACGTTGGCTTACTGGATTTAAGACTTGAATTGGTTCGGGGTGTGATATCTCCGCGAACAACTCAATGAGGCATGGATTTTCGATCTCAGATGGGCAATAAATTTCAATCATTGTCCCTAGATCATCATTATCAACAAGCTCCATTTCGGAGAACTTTATCAGATCTGATGAAATCGAAAATTTGTAAAACAGTCTCAACATTTGCTTCCCGCAACGAATAGCTATCTTTGTACTGATCTTCCGTTTCAATTCATCCAACGAAACACGCTTGTTCAGTCTCATTCCGATTTTTTCTCTACTTTCAAATACACAACCTTCATCATCTGTATTGATAATTTTTCCATCAAAATGAACATAAACAAAGAAAATGTTGGAACTCATCTTGAAAAAACTTGAGATTATAAAAAAATAAACATAAACAAAGAAATTGTTGTACTGTTAATGAGAACAAAAAACTCAAATTTTTAGTGCTGACGATTATATATATATATCTGGTGCTGGAGTTAAAAGTCGATCTCGGCCATTAACTATACCAGTGTTCTTTTCTTTTGATTATTTTCGTTTTTTTCGTAAATTTAATTTTAATTAATATTTTTTAATATATTTTTAATTTGTCGATAATATTTATTCCTTAACATTTTCACAACAAAATATTTAATAATTTTTTAATAAATCAAAATTATATTAATACGATAAAATATAAATCTTGTTGAATATTACAACAATATAAATTAAATTTACAGATAAAATAAATTATAAATAATTGTTAATATTAATACACGAAATTTTAAATTTTGAACAATAATACAAAATAACTACAATACCCTAAACTTGCGTAACTCGTCTCGATTAGATAATGTCCATCTGCCTAAATACCTGGTCAATTTCAATAAATTCTTCTAACCCTTAAGCAATACGGGTCCATATTGACTGAATACCTAGCCAAGTCATCTCGGTCGACCGTTCAATGATAGAATTTCGTTAACCGACTTTTGATAGCATAACCTTTACGGTTAAATCACATAGTTAAATTTAGCGGCAATTATATCATATACATATAGGATTTTCCTCAATGGTGCAGAAAATCGTCTTACCACTGAAGACATATATTTGCCGCTTCACATGACAGTATATAATTCAACTTCGGCAACACATAATAGTATATAGTTCAACCCCGAAATTCGATTGTACACTTCACAACTATCCTCCAAAACAAAACACGCATCTAATGATAAATAATAAAACACTTTCATTTTCTTGTTATTTGAGAGAAATATTTCTTACTTACAATTTCAAAATAAAAAACTAAATCCTATTTATAGAGAATGAGGGGAAGTTGGTGTCGGTCGTTACATGGTCAACACCAAAAAATTTAATTTTTTACCAAATAAAAAGGGGTGTCGGCCATTGCATGACCAACACCAAAAAATTTTGAAAATTTTTTATCTGAGAAAAAGGGGTGTCGGCCATGGCCCACACCAAAAAATTTTGAAATTTTTTATCTGAAAAAGGGGGTGTCAGCCATTGCATGGTCAACACCCAAAAAATGTAATTTTTTTTATCTGAAAAAAGGGGGTGTCGGCCGTTGCATGGCCAACACCAAAAAAAATTGAAATTTTTTTATCTGAGAAAAAGGGGTGTCGACCATGGCATGGCCAACACCAAAAAATTTCGAAATTTTTTTTTTGAAAAAAGAGGTGTCGGCCATTGCATGGCCAACACTGGCCGACACCCAAAAAATGCAAATTTTTATCTGAAAAAAGGGGGGTGTCGGCCATTGCATGACCAACACTGGCCGACACCCAAAAAATGCAAATTTTTATCTGAAAAAAGGGGTGTTAGCCATTGCATGGCCAACACCAAAAAAATTTGAAATTTTTTTATTTGAGAACAGGGGGTGTCGACCATTGCATGACCAACACCCAAAAATTTGATTTTTTTATCAGATAAATAGGGCTGTCGGCCATTGCATGACCAACAAAAAAAAATTAAATTTTTTATTTGATAAAAAAGAGAGTGTCGGCCATTGCATGACCTACACTCAAAAATTTGATTTTTTATCAGACAATGGCCGACACAAAAAATTTTTTTTTTTATCTGACAAAAAAGGGGTGTCGGCCATGCAAATTTTTTTTTTTCAAATTCTTGTATTTTCGTATATCAATAAAATATTGTATTAAAAAAATACATAGGTGTTGACAATTGCATGAACAACACCAAAAAAAACAAATTTTTATGTCTGACACCAATCATTGAGCAGGTGATGTCGGTTATTAGATGACCAATATCAATTTTTACTGTTCATTTCAAGTCATTTTAATATATTTTTTTGAACTTAGGTCATTTTCGTAAATAATCAAAATTTTTAGGTCATTTCGGTAAATTACCCCAAATGATGCATTATACATATTAACAAATATAAGAAAAAGAATACAATTAAATGATGCAGGTGGCAGAACTTAATTGGTGATTAAAAATTAAAACCCTAGACAGATTGCACGTTAATGGATCCCAGGAATTCCGGAGTGACCAGCTCTGAAGAAGCCAGAGTCGTTCTAGAAAGAGGGCACGTAGCCCAATGCTCCTTCCTCATTCCACTGCCCTCACTCTCCATACGCCTTTCTCTTCTCTTCTCACCCATTTTTAACAAAAATAAAAAAAAACAGCAGAAAGGGCCATGAATTTCTGTTAGGTTGCTCCTGTCATTGAATTTCCCTTATCTTCTGCTTAATGATTACTGCCATTATCCTTTGAATGCGTGTTCGTTAAATCCTTTGATCTTTTACATCATCATTCGGCGTCATGTATATTTCAACCTCTTCTTCAGCTGCTTCCTCTTTCTTAAGAGCAGCTTCCTCTTACACTCGTACTCGCGTTTTTCCTTCTTCTTTGAAGAATCTCAATCCCGCCTCTTCTTCTGCTCTTAACAAGCAGCGATCTATTGCCTCCGTCGCTGTTCGTTCCTTCCATTCCTCTGCTTTGCGGTGGAGCCACCGTCTCGATTGGAGATCTCCTCTTAGCCTCCGTGCTCAGATCAGAGCCTTTAATCCTGTCATTGAACGCTTTCAGAAGCAGTTTGCTACTATGGGTACTACTTTCCAATACTTTTTGAGCGTCTTTCTTTTGCTTCCTTTTGATTCTGATTTTATCTTAATTCAACATTTTATTTGCTGATTTTTGTTTTAGCTTAGATTAAGGTCTCTGTCTTTCTCACTCTCTGTCAGTCTTTGTTAGCTTTCAATGAGCGCGAGGCCTCAAATTTAAAATTTTTAATTATTTTTTTCCGGTTCATAATTAACATATCATTGTTGATTGCAGGATCAAAGAGATATATTTTTTGAAATTAGTTTAATGTTTGTAAAAAATGATGTATACCCTATATTCTAATCGTGTGAAGTATTCTAAATTTGACAATTCAATTCATCACTTTGGAGTTTTGACTTGGTTAACATGTTTTTATGCTTTTCAGCTGCTGATCATCCTTTTAAGGAAGTGTTGACGAGTCTTCCCAAGCCAGGTGGTGGCGAGTTTGGAAAGTTCTATAGCTTGCCTGCTCTCAATGATCCAAGGATTGGTAATTTTCTCGTACAACTATACATAGTACATACATTCACTCGATGACTTGGTTGGATATACTACTTCATGCCTTGGGTCCAGCCCAGTAATTTCCATTAGTTATGTGACTGATTGTGTCTGTCCCTTGCTTCTGCTGTATATGTAATAGATAAACTACCATACTCGATCAGAATCCTGCTTGAGTCTGCTGTTCGTAATTGTGACAACTTCCAAGTGAAGAAGGAAGATGTTGAGAAAATTATTGACTGGGAAAATACATCACCAAAGCAAGTTGAAATCCCCTTCAAGCCAGCTCGTGTTCTATTACAGGTGTTCAATAATCCTTGTTATACATATACATGTTTATATTCTTCTCGACTAAAGGAACAGGTGATGATTTGCTTTGTTTTTAATCCATTCTGTTTTGTTGCCAGGATTTTACTGGAGTGCCAGCTGTGGTCGACCTTGCTTGTATGCGTGATGCTATGAACAAGCTTGGCAGTGATACTAGCAAGATTAATCCTTTGGTACGCTTGTTTACATCATTGCTTGAATATTTACTGTAATAAGACTACGGAAATATTGTCAACCATTTTCTATTTTGAGAGGGATAGTCACTTACTAGAAGCTATTGATTAAGACTGTAATCTTTTGACAATTTTGACTTAGGTTGTGGATCTTGAGAAAATTTTACATATCATATTAATATGCTAGTTAGTACGAAAGCATAATTAACTGATTTTTTTTTTCGTACTAGCAGTGTGAGGCATCTTGTTTCCATCTTTGATCCTGATCGGTGTCAGTTCATAGGAAGATATCTTGAGATTTCTAGTCGGTATCAGTTCAATAAAATGCACTTTTGCATGTAAAATGTCTTCTACAATGTTCCTGACTATCATGGAGTAATTTTCCTTTTTAATCTATCCGTATAGTTTGTTACTGAAAATATATTGTATTCAGGTTCCGGTAGATCTTGTCATTGATCATTCAGTTCAAGTTGATGTAACAAGATCAGAAAATGCAGTGCAAGAAAACATGGAGCTGGAGTTTCGGAGGAACAAGGAAAGGTTTTCTTTCCTTAAATGGGGATCTACTGCATTCCATAACATGCTTGTTGTTCCTCCCGGTTCTGGTATTGTGCATCAGGTATACTTTGGTATTCAGTGCAATATGCAATACACATTTTGACATAATGGTGGAGTTATCCTTACTAACCTTATATGTGGCAAATAATTTACTGAGTAATGAATGGATAAGCTCACATGTATCATTACTTTGAATTTTTCTTAGATGCTTTATTTGTGTGAACATGGTGGTAAAGTGAGTTGACACTGTAAAATTTCAGGTTAATCTTGAATATCTTGGGCGGGTTGTGTTCAACACCAATGGCACACTGTACCCTGATAGTGTGGTTGGAACTGATTCCCATACAACTATGATAGATGGGTTAGGAGTAGCTGGCTGGGGAGTCGGAGGTATTGAAGCTGAGGCAGCTATGCTTGGTCAAGTCAGTATTCTGGTGTACCAACGACAATGTTTTTCTTAAATAGTTTCTGACTAACTTTGGTTTTTGATGATTTCAGTTTTTCCCAATTAAAGTGTGTACTTCAATGATGAGTATAGCCTGATTCTTTTCTATTTAATGTACTACAACTTCATTCTTCTAAACCAACTTATAGTTAAAAGTGAATATATAAAAGTCGCTGCAGGAGTCTGAAGTCTCTTTTAACTTAAGTTGGCATGTTAATTTATGGTGCAAGTGACTTTGTCTCCTAGTTCTTGTTTGCAGCCTTTATCAAGTGGCCATTCTTTTGCTTGTTTCAGTTGCTTTTTGACTGAAGATTCTAATCAAATAAGATGATAATTTTTTAATGATTTGAGAATAATAGTAGTCCTGTACACTATGCACTTGTTCTTGTTTTTACTTTCTTTCAATGACAGTTCTAGTTTGTCTCATTCATTTGATGGAATGTACATCTCTATCACTTGTGTTTTCTAAAGTTAATCTATTTCAAAAATTGTCAGCCGATGAGCATGGTTTTGCCTGGTGTTGTTGGATTTAAGTTATCCGGAAAGTTGAGAAATGGTGTGACAGCTACAGACTTGGTTCTAACTGTGACACAAATGCTGAGGAAGCATGGTGTTGTTGGCAAGTTTGTTGAATTTTATGGTAATTACTTATCGTGGAGCTGACCTGAAGTTAACTGTAGTTCCTCAATTGCCTGGCCCTCAATTTCTTTGTGTAAGTTTTTAATTTCGTACATATTTGTAGGGGATGGTATGGGTGAACTATCATTGGCTGACAGGGCTACCATTGCTAATATGTCTCCTGAGTATGGTGCAACCATGGGATTCTTCCCTGTAGATCATGTTACTTTGCAGTATCTCAAATTGACTGGCAGAAGTGATGAAACTGTGAGTATTCTACTTCATCATATAATTGCCTTCAATCTAATATTATTGAATAACTAGGTTACATCCTTGTCCTTTAATTCAGGTGGCAATGATAGAATCATATCTCCGTGCAAATAAAATGTTTGTTGACTATAAGGAGGCAAGAACGTTTCTTCTGTTTTCAATTTTACCTTTTGTCCTATAAACTTCTCAGCTTTCAGCTGTTCTGCTTGTATTTAGATGTAGCTAGTCTAATTTATTCCTTTTCTATTTGTGCTTTCCTCCTAACCCTAATCTTGATATGCTCAGCCTCAACAAGAAAGAGTGTATTCATCATATCTAGAATTAAACCTTGCTGACGTTGAACCCTGTATTTCAGGACCGAAGAGGTTTGTCTTTTCTGCTTCTGTTTCTAACTTTTTCAGTAGGGCATTAGGTTCTTTGTTTTCTGTGGTATTTGTATATGTATTAGATATAATATGTTATACTAATAAAATGTAACTGCTGCTATTCTTTTCAGACCTCATGATCGGGTTCCTTTAAAAGAAATGAAGGCTGATTGGAATTCTTGTCTTAATAATAAAGTTGGTTTCAAGGTGATGCTTGCATTTGTTGCATTTCTAAGATCATGCACTAGTGAACGTTTTCATGTTTTAATTAAACAATTATTTGTTGTGAATCAATTGCTAATTTGTTTCTTTAACTTTCGATGGGTTAGTTGGAGTCTTGGAGAAAGAACATAACAATTTGATATTAAGTATAACGATCTGGAAAAGTAAAATTTACCTGACTCAAAGAAAAAGATCTCTAATTACATAAGATGCGTGTGTGGCACACTTTCCAAATAAGATGTGATACGGACCTTTGGAGAACCACACCTCAAAAGCTAGCTATTGAGGTTGGAGAGCCTAGGTCCATATAAACCCCACTAAGAAATCCCTTTCTTTCATATGTGGGATCCAAGTCCCATACCTTGCCATTGGCACATAACAAGATGTTGGCCATATTTGTCACGGAATCAGCAATGGATGAATATTCTATGATAAACCTGACATAGAACAAGAAAGCCTCCTTGACTCTTATTTTGGCTGATAAGTTCTCTCTTTCTTCCATGTTTCTAGACTTCTAACCTCCTTTATCATTTAAGAACTTCATTTATACTCTGCTTTTCCTAAAATCGGGTCACTCAAGCGCAGTAACTACTAGGTAGGAAAATAAAGGATAACTAATAAAATTATGTTGGACGGAACGTGAAATAGACCCAACTTTGATCAGAATTCTCCTTCAATCTGTAAATTTATAGAATGGTTGACTTTCTGTTAAACTTTCAAACATTCCGCTGAATGCATTGCCCTGTTGTAGGGTTTTGCTGTGCCAAAAGAGGCACAGGACAAAGTGGCAAAATTTGCATTCCACGGGAAGCCAGCAGAGCTTAAGCATGGCAGTGTTGTGATTGCTGCAATTACAAGCTGCACCAATACATCAAATCCTAGTGTCATGCTTGGGGCCGGTCTTGTTGCAAAAAAGGCATGTGAACTTGGTTTAGAGGTACTCCTCAATCTCTTCTTATTTCTCTTTTTTCTTTTTCTGTTTCTTTCCAATCCCCCCTTCTCTCTCTCTCTCTCTCTCTCTCTCTCTCTCTCTAAATAAAAAAAAAGAATAAAAACTCCCTCGGTTTTATTCAGTCTTCTCACCTTTACGAGAACTACATGAATATTAATATTATCAGACCATAAATGAGTATGTTTGAATAATTGTTCTTCAGGTCAAGCCTTGGATAAAAACAAGTCTTGCACCGGGTTCAGGGGTTGTTACAAAATATCTATTGCAGAGGTATTTCCTATATATGTATATATATAATTTTTTTTATCTAAATCAGACTTGGAGTGAATATAATCTTTTATAAAATATTTGTATCATTATGGCAGAATTACCAATTTTGGTTTATTTTGTGCAGTGGGCTGCAAGAATATCTGAATAAGCAGGGTTTCCATATTGTTGGATATGGCTGCACAACATGTATTGGAAATTCAGGAGAACTGGATGAATCAGTTGCCTCTGCTATCTCCGAAAATGGTACCAGTGAATATTTTACTGTTCTTTTGGATCTATAATTAGCTTGATGTAAGCTTGTAAATACACTATTGCATCACATTAACGTGCTAATCATATTCCTTACTCGAGTTTAATGCTTACTAATGTAAATTAATTCTAATATTTTACAGACATTATAGCAGCTGCTGTGCTTTCTGGGAACCGGAATTTTGAGGGTCGTGTTCATGCCTTAACCAGAGCCAACTACCTCGCTTCACCACCTTTAGTGGTCGCCTATGCCCTGGCTGGCACAGTATGTAATATCCCATTATTTACTGGTACTTAAGGTTTATGTTCTCGTTATGCGATCCAGATTAACCTGTGTCTTGTGCATCTGGATTTTTTTTCCTCACCAAGCTTTCTTAACTTCATTAGTCATCTCACTATGCAAGAGAAGAGGGTGGACATCAGTACTTTTTAATAAAGGACTAATAGCTTTTGCAGTATCATTTGTTATGATCAATGAGTAACTGTGATTGTTTTTCAGGTTGATATTGACTTTGATAAGGAGCCAATTGGAACTGGGAAAGATGGTAAGAGCATCTTTTTTAAGGATATCTGGCCGTCTACAGAAGAAGTTGCAGAGGTAGACACCCCAAAATTTGTATATAATCTCAACTTTCGTGTGTTTAAAGCATAAAATTAATTAGCTTGGGCTTCTCTGCTGTATAGGCTGTTCAATCCAGTGTCTTGCCAGATATGTTCGGAAGTACTTACCAGGCTATTACAAAGGGTAATCCCATGTGGAATCAGCTACAAGTGCCTTCTTCCACCATGTACACATGGGACCCCAACTCAACCTATATTCATGAGCCTCCATACTTCAAGAACATGACCATGGAGCCTCCTGGAGTCCATGGCGTGAAGGATGCCTACTGCTTACTAAACTTTGGTGGCAGTATCACAACAGATCACATTTCTCCAGCTGGAAGCATCCATAAGGACAGTCCTGCTGCAAAATTCCTACTTGACCGTGGTGTGGAGCGCAAGGACTTCAATTCTTATGGAAGTCGTCGTGGTAATGATGAAGTGATGGCTCGGGGAACTTTTGCTAACATTCGCCTTGTGAACAAGCTGTTGAATGGAGAGGTTGGCCCGAAGACGGTACATGTCCCTACAGGAGAGAAACTCTATGTATTTGATGCAGCAATGGTAAGTTATAAAATTTAACCAATTTGTTATTTAACAGAAACAATTCTTGAACTCTTGTCACTTTCCATTTTCCATTAGAGAGAGTACTTTTATAAGTAAAACTAACTATTCAGCTCTTGTCAATTTTACAATCAAAATTTTTGTTTTAATTGGTATTAAGTTCAATTTAATCTGCACCAGTTATTTATATCGCGCAATGATAATAATTTTAACTGCTGCCAAATTTATCAAATGTTCAATACTAAGCTTGACAATGAATCTGTAATCTCAGAGATACAAGGATGCAGGGCATGACACCATTGTTTTGGCTGGAGCAGAATATGGAAGTGGTAGCTCCCGGGACTGGGCTGCAAAAGGTCCAATGTTGTTGGTAAGTCTTGATTTCACCACGATAAAGAAACTTGGTCTATACTCCTCGGATGTACAGTCCACCTGACTAACTTTGTTGCATAACAGGGAGTGAAAGCAGTAATTGCCAAAAGTTTCGAGAGAATCCATCGCAGTAATTTGGTAGGAATGGGCATCATTCCACTTTGTTTCAAGTCTGGTGAGGATGCAGACACTCTAGCTTTGACAGGTCATGAGCGTTATACCATTGATCTCCCAAACAAAATATCCGACATAAGACCTGGGCAAGATGTAACTGTCACGACTGACAATGGGAAGTCTTTCACCTGCACCGTCCGCTTTGACACTGAGGTAATAAACGGTTTCAGCTATTCGTTATGTGCAAAATAATGCGGCATATGCATGTTTTACTATCTTCTGTTATGTGATTATCGCTGCCTGCACATTTCAATTTAGAAACGAAAAGTACCCCTTTGTCTGAAATATGCAACTCCTTAGTCCTTAGATAACGGTTATTTACATTGATCTAATTCCACTTAGTCCAAATATGTGGCAACTTTTTTAACGAAATTACGTATTCTAGAGCCTGAGATTCGTAATACCAAAGCTGACTGTGGGTTCCAATTGCAGGTTGAATTGGCATACTTCAACAATGGCGGTATACTTCCATATGTTATTAGAAACTTGATTAAACAGTAAGTGCATTGGTTGGGAGCCTCAGCCATTCCTAGATTTTTCATCAATGTAAAACGTGAGATGCAAATAAAGGTAGTAAAATAACTGAGATTTTCCCATTAATAGGGACTTGTAGTTTCCCTTCAGTTTAGGTTTTCAGGACAGGCCTTGTCTGTCTGCCAATAAACAAAATTATTTCAAGAAATTTAGCTTCTTTTTTTTTTTTCTCATTGGCCTAATGGGGGTATTTCGATTGGCGGACTTTGTCGATTTGTATTACTGATTAGACATTAAATTGTTGGACTTTGTTGAATTATAGTACACAACAAAGCACCTTGAGAATTCAAGGTTATCTTTTCTATTTTTGTGTGTGCAACAATTGTTATGTTCTCAATTCAAGATCTTTACCCTGACCTCATTTAATTTTGGTGTTCTGTTTTTGTTACACGGCCATGATTTTTTTTTTTCTTGAAAGTAAAATTTCTGGATTAACCTTTTAAAAAAGTTTTATCAGCTTCAATTACACAACATTATACAAATTTTTACAATTTTTATAATATTTGTGTAATTTGTTTTATGTAATTATGAAAAAAAAAATCCAATTATAAATTACATAGTGTTTTGTACAACAAATTAAACAAATAATCAATTTCACATACTATATATTGCAACTTCTCTAATATTTTGTGTAAACATTAGAGTTTATGGAAAGCCTATGTTAAAAGAGTTATTTTTAGAATTTTCACCATCAACTATTGCAAAACTAAAAATATTAAAAGGATAGGACAAATCAAAATCAAAACCAGAGCGGGTCGATTTTTTTATTGGGAGAAATTTTTGAAATATCGATCTTTGGACAGTTGATCGGATTCTTGAACAATAAGACCCTTTAAAGGCATGAGTTTGAATCCAATCAAGGTGAATATTTCTTTGGTAAAATTAGACACTTCTGCAAAAAAATCTGCGAATCTCATTGGAGTAGGGAGACAAAAATCCGAGATTAAAATCGAGCATAGACACCTCAAGAACAATACCCCTATTTTGGTTAACTACTTAGAGAATGACACTTCAAAAACTTATCCTAATAAATGAGTCGACCCCCTCAACACAAACCATATTTAGGTGGAAAAATGAGCAATATGGTTTCCTTGGAGCTTATATGCGAAAAAGAAATATGGGATAAAGATGAGTATGAGGTGGTGTGCTTCCACTAGGTTCTCCATTTGCATCATGGTTACTACTATTGCATCTCCTTCAACCACAATCATCTCAACACCTAGCTTTAGAGCCTCTACCATCAGTCAGGCTTCCACCATGTATGATGCCCAGACATTCGCAACCTTAAGCACCGAGCCTCCTACCACAAACCCTTCTAACACTTGGTCACTAAGAAAGCTCCATCAAAGTTAACGTTGATTATACTCGCCACATCCTGAAATGTCAAATTTAATTGAAATGATGATTTTGGATATTAATAAGAAAAGCTTACAAATTGAGCAGGTCTTGATGGAAATAAGAGGAATTCACAAATTAGAACAAAAGACTGGAAAAGACTGATGAACCTCTCTCTAAGATTGAGCATTTGCAAGTTTAAGCTCTCCTGATTACAAAAAAGCATTTGATTAAAGAAATGAAACAAAACCCAATAAATATATATATTCGAAGTCGGAATATGAGAAGAAGAAAGGAAATAATAAATCTTGAAATATAAGCTCTTTGATTGTTGAAACTTGTCCTTTTGTCTCCATTGAAGTGTTATGATACTCTATTTATAGTTCTGATTGAATTCTAGCTGCTTGAGGTTTTTGGAAGCATTAAATGTTTGAAAATAAATAGTCCTTCTTGATAGGGGGATGGAGAGGAGGTTCAATCCCTCGCCCCTGATTCTGTCAAAACTTCATTTACCTATTGACTTCCATTGATGTCTAGGGGATCAATCCACTCCATATGAAAGCTGTTGAAATGAGCCAAATTAATTTTAGCAAATGTTTTTGAGTTTGTTTTGAGCTTAAAACAATATGGAAAATGAATCATAGATGTCTATATAAAAAAATTTAGGTATATAAAACGAGCCCCTTTTCTTTATTATCAAACCCTAATAAACGACAAACGACCTAACCTACAATCAAAATCGTAACCGTAAACAAACTCTATCCTTTGGCTATAGAAATTTTCAAACTAATAAACAGCTAGTTACTTTTTTTTTTTTTTTTTCTTGATGATTTATAATAATAAAATAAAAATTAAATCATAAATACAATTCGAATTCAAATTATATTTAAAATAATAAATAATTTTGACAGTCAAATCGTGACATAAAACTCAATAAACAGCCGTTTACGAAATGCGGATCAAATTTCCAATCAAATGATCGAAAAAAATGATAAACAATCACTCTATCACACTGTGTGATCGACATAGACACTCTTTACGTCACTCATACGACATTTATTTTTTGGCATCCAATCACAGAATTTTATGCTATAAATTTGGTGATGCTGATGCTGATGCTGATGTGATTAGTCAATTCACCAAAAGCTTTTAAGAAAATTATGCCCTCGTTCCTCAGAAAATTGCTTCGACATCTGTGCATCGGAGCATTTTAAACTTCACAACTGTTGCTCCTGATTACTCTATAATTTACAAAAGATTACTCATTAAACCACTTTGTGGAAAAAAAGAAAACCCTCAAAACTGTTCACTTTTCCTTTTCTTTTTGCTGCTTAACAGCTCTTATTCCAATAATAATAATAATAATAATAATATTATTATTATTATCCTTAATCTTAGGAGCTTCACCTGCTTAATTGACATCAACCTTTTGTATAGTCGTATAATCAAACCTTACAAAATCAAAAGTAAGGAAAGTGATTGCTTAAATTTCGCTGTGAATTGAATGGAAAATTCATCATCTCGTTTGCAAGATTTAATAATAGGATTTTTCACTGAAGTTGTGCTGGTTGGAGTGGAGTACATGTTTTGTAACAACAAAACACATAATTTCATAACTGATTGATATCTACTTGTGTTTTGCAAACACGACAGAGATTTTCATTAATCCAAGTATGGGTACAGGATAAGATCTTGTCCGACTTCGTCAATGACTAAAAAACCAAGAACGAAAAGACATTGAAAATGCAGTCACACAAGATATACACAATCAAAGGGTTTGTTTCTTTACAATAAGAGAGATCAGTTAATAATCAGGACCAAAAACTATAGCAAGTTAAAGAAGAAGCAGTGTTTTTTTTGTTGTTGTTGTTGTTAATGTTCCTCTGGAATACTCTCCAATGCCGGTCTCCAAGCTCCATCACTTGTTCTTCCATCATCAGAAACCCTAACACCTCTCAGTTTCACAGCTTTTATCAGTTGCTCCATTGAAGACTGCCTCAAATCTTTCTTGGAACTCAGAATTTGCTTCAACTCTTCCTGTGTCACCACAAGTCTTATTCTCACTACCCCATTTTTGGATTCACCTTGTTTCCCTGATCTATCGTCACCATTGTTTTCTTCATTTAAGTTGAATCTCACCACCTTCTTCTTCTTCTTGTTCGTTTTCTTCTCCATGTTGCTGTTGTTGTTGGTCCTAACTCCATCAGCAGCCCCTTCCGATTTGGAAAGTGTAACATCTCCCATACCCTTGATGAGTTGATTAGGTTGGTTGCAGCTGCAGCCTTGTGGGTCGTCGTTTTCTGCTAGAATTTTGTTACTTGTGAAGCAATTCCCCATTTACAGATGTGAAACAAAGAGGAAAAAGGAAAAGAATATTCAGATGGAAGGAATGAAAAAACATAAGAGACAAAGAGAGAGGCATTCGAGTGAGACATAAATATAGAGAGGACAACAGGGAAGGGACAGGTAAGAAGCACATGATAATGCCGGTTTTTAAGCTGGAGATGTTTGAAAGTAAGTGCTTCGGAAGGTCACATTATTCCTTTCTTTGCAAAATTTCCATTTATCTTTTCCATCCTATCATTGTTGTTTCATTTAATTTATTACTTGTTTTACAAGTAAGCGTCTAAATACTTATAAATTAATTAAATTCATTAGAAAATATAATTAAATTAAAAATAACAATAAATTCAGACGGTGACCACAATTTAAACTTGAATTAAATTCGAGAACGTTATGTAGGGGGAGACTCAAGCCCACACTTTAAATTTACGAAATCCTGAAAAATGAAGTTTTGAAGAGTAAACTACACCATTACACTAATGATTAGTTACTAAATTATAATTTGAAAGTAAGTCATTGAATTGTTAAAATTGATGTTATATGACTTTCTTTAATCGCACTACTTACCCAGTTAAAAGTTCTCTTTTTGCTTCTCTTCTACAATCCATTTTTTTTCATGTAACAGTTTTGGATGTCACGAATTTGTGAACTAAAATTCAAATAGTTTTTCCTTCGATATTTGATATTGATTGTTAAATAAACTTGGATCTAGATATGTTCTTCTACTCGTTGATAAGTATTGATCTAATGTGTTTATCATCGAATAGTCGCTTAGAACTCGCTGATGGATTTAAAAAAAAAAAAAAAAAACCAGCCCAGTGACTTAAATGAAAACTTTTGAATAATTCAATGATCAAATTGTAACTTTTTTTAATTGAGTGACTAAAACGAAAACTTATCCATAATTTAATAAGTAATGGTGTAGTTGACCCAAATTTTGAATTATTATTAATTGATAATATAATATCGAAAAATTTTAAATTTTGTCATACATTTAGTGATATGGGAGTCTTAAAAGTTGTCGTTTTGGAGAATGTCGCATTATAAGGTTCTTTAATTGAGCTATTAAATGATGCTTACTGACGTCTATTAGGTCATTGATTTGGGGTTAGATATCTCCAATTGTTAACTGAGTTTAAATTGGATACTTAATCACTATTATTTCTTCTTCTTCTTCTGTATCCACTTGTATAGACATGGAATCTTTTCATTAAAGAAATCATTCAAAATTGAAAAAAAAAAAAAAAAAGGATTAAATTATCAAAAATTGTAAATGATAAGGGCCCTTCTTATTAGTATACCTAAAAAATAAAAAAGTAATAAAATGAATCTTGGAAATTTACTACTCGAAACATTAGATCCAGATTCTTGATGAACAGTAGAAAGTAGGTAGGTGTTGGGTCTACGACGTAATCCATTGCCCGACTTTACGACTGGTGACCCAATCTTGGGTTATAAATGAGGCAGGTGGCAGCTTAATTAAACCCTAACTCAGTTTCAAGGCCTACAAACTTGACCCCACTTCTTCATACAGTATTTGGATGCACTGTTTCCACACACTTGTTGGTTTCTGTACAGCATATGTGCTTTTGATTTACAACCATTATTTTATTTCATCCCAAACAAATTGATTACATAGTCTTAGCTTTTTATTTCAATCTACTTGCAACGAGCTTCCAACCATCACTTGTATCTTATATTATCATTAACATAAGCTTATTTTCTTTGGAACCCGAAGCTCTGATTCTCCCACCCACCCAACCAACTCCCCCTGCAAATCATATCAACTAAATCCACATCCACAGATATTATTATAATTAGTCAACCTTTGCTTACAACATATGCAATGGCAATGGCGGGGGTGGTTTGGGTGAATGTAAGTCAAGGATGAGTGCATATAGAACAGAAAAGGGTGGGGTGAAAGTTGGTGGATTGAGAAGGGGGGAAGGCGAAGGTGGAGGTGTCAACAAGGGTTATATTAAAGGGTATCAATCACATGGCTTAGGTTATGAGAAGAAACGAAGGAGTGTTGTCTCTCTGTTGTTTGTGCATGTGGACATGCCCCCTTCCCCACTTTCTTCGTTTCTTTTCGGTGTTTATTATAATGGGTGACAGACAGACGCCACCTAAAGCTGGCTAACCTCCAAACGTGTACATGGGTTTCCATTTGACTCGCCTCACATCCATGTGAGAATCTGTATATAATATGCATTTGTCTAGTACCTCAATCTTTCTTTCTTGGATTGAATTTAAATTATATAACTTATTAACCGGTGGCAGTAAACCTGATTAAGGACAGGAAAGACTAAGCCCGAGACAATCACAGTAAAAGCAAGGATGACAGGTAATGTGGGGAAGAAGCCAAGCTGCCCAATTTATACCTGTAGCTACGAAGGAGAAAGCTAGCGATTATCCAGTTCAAGATGAGATTGATTAAGGTGGGGTGGGTCATCAAGTGTTTGACAATCAGGTTCGAAAATAACTTGCATTGGTCAACTTCAAGAGATAAGGCATGCGGGAAGGATTAGACACCGCATTGGTCACTACCATTGAAACAAGCAAAGCAGGTTGCCTTTCCCATTCAGCAGAGAAGGAAGGATTTGGGGGAATGAAGACAATTAGAGAGGTTGTGAAATGGGCCACTTCGTTGTTGGGAAAATTGGACTGGAACCTATCCGCCCGACCTCCGACAGGCAGGTTGTTGGAAGCCCATCCAATACATGCAGGCTGGGTCCTTGGCCATCTCCACGAACCAATTACGTTTTCTGCTTCGTATTTACGCCACTAGCTAAATCACCTTATCATGATCCAATTTACTTAGTTCGACTGGTTATCTCAACTAGGATAAAATCCTATATATTATTATTATTGCTTCTCTCCATTGCGCTTCACCAAATTCGCTCTCACTTACAGAAAACATGATTTCTTCAAAACAAATGTTGATTACGAGCGCGTGGATTCATTTCTACATGATTTACACGTAGGCTTAGGGGCTACAAGCAAAAATGGGAAATTTTCTTTTAATCCCCCATAAATAATAAATTTATAAATTAATCACGCATTTTAGTAAGTGTTTTAATGCTCTAATTTTGTTTGAGTTACACTACGAGACGCATTCACAAATCTCATTATCAACATGCCATATAGATTATGACATTTCAATCAGGCAAGCAGATAGACTAGCATTGCCATCAATAATTTTTAAATCTAACAACAAATAATATATGGTTAGAAAAGCTTTTTGTCACGAAAGCATATTTTTAATCATTATAGCCTTGTCTCATTCGAAGGAAACTTTTACTTCGACTTTTCCTAATAATTCGACAAAACCAAATAGAAAACATTTATTGGCTTGGATTAAGTTATAAAATATTTGGTTAAAAATCCATAAAACACATATAATTAGATTCAATACGGGAGAAATCCAAATTCTCTCGTACAAGATGAGAGAGGCAGCAACCTTAGTAGTTTTACAAGGGTGTATCACCCACCCTATTCTAATTAGAGTATAATATTGTTTTCTATTAAATAAAAAGTATTTTTGTTTTACTAATTCAATCAAGGTTCAAATAGACAATCCAAATAATATAAACATTTGAATATTTGTGATTATTGCAATCTGAATAGAAGTGTCCACTTCCGATATTAGTCGTGTCCTAAAAGTTGATTGAATTTAACATCTTGAATAAGCTTCAGCTTTCTTGATTAGCTATCTATCTTTCAAATTAGTTTTCAAGCTCTTGAAGTTATTTGCATGAAGTATAAATTCTTAAGCCAAAATTTCAAAGCCATCACAAGATTGAAACACAAACTTTTTATGTGGTAAATATGTCCATTTGGTTACCATATTATGAATATGATTGAAATTGCTGTGTTAATCAAATTTAGAGAGAGGTAAGCAAAGGTAAATTTTGAATAAGGCTGTGATGCCATTAGCTTCTTGCAAAACTTGCTTTTGATCTTAAAGGATGTGGGTGATAATCTTATATTAGAAACAATTTGTGAGATATTTTTTCTTTTAAGCCGTTAAAATTTTTGTTTTCCTGCTTGTTTCGCAGGTTCGACTTTAGGGGAGATTTGAGAGTGCAATCGCACAGGATTCAGAGTTGAGAGGGATCCAAAAAAAAATATTTTTGTATTGGATTGGATTAAATTATAAAGTATTGGGTTAAAAGTCTAAAAAACACATATAATGAGATTCAATACAAGAAATACCCAAATTTTTGCCAAGCAATTGAGGTTCCAAATCTTGCTAAAAAGACCATGCTCCATGGTAGTAACACTTGTAGATGGCAAAAGGGTCCGATACCCACTTTTAACTGTATAAACACCTGATTTTTCACTCATCCAAATTAATTTGTCATCTTGGTGAAACCGTGGAAGAGGAACACTAGTAATCTTACAAACATCTTCAAGACTGAATACACTATTTATCAAATCATGATTCCACTCCATAGCATTGAGAATCATTAAGTCACTGACTCGTTCAAGACCAGATATAGGATGAGTCACGACTTTAAATTGACCATGGCCTGGTAACCAAAAGTCATTCCAAATCGATATTTCAAGTCCCGAACCAATACGCCATTTCAGACCCGAAGTCAGTAACGCTTTAGAGCTCCATATACTGCACCAAATTAGGGAGGGTGATGCACCCAAAGCGGCCTCCAAAAAAGTAGAACTAGAATAATATTTTACCCTCATAATTCTGGCAGACAAAGTTGTAGGATTTTCCATAAGTTGCCACCCTTGTTTCGCAAGGAGTGCGATATTAAATTTTGAGAAATCTTTGAATCCCATTCCTTCTTCCGATTTCAGAGCACACAAAGATTCCCATGAAGCCCAATGTAAACCCTTTTTCCCCATCTTTTGTTGCCACCAAAATCGAGCCATCACACCATCCAATTCTTTACACAAAGAGCGAGGCAAAAGAAAACATGACATAGCATATAATGGAATTGCTTGGAGGACGGCGTTTATCATAACTTCTTTACCTCCCATGGATAGAAATCGCGCACTCCAGCCCGTGATTCTCTTCTTCATTTTTCCTTTTGAATCTTTGAAAACCAGACGCTTGTTTCGTCCCACAATCGAAGGCAAGCCCAAATATTTTTCGGCATTTAAACTAGAATTCACTCCCAATGTTTGACAAATAATAATCCTAGTTTCAGCCGAAGTATTTGAACGAAAGAAGCAGCCAGACTTATCCTTGTTTTGGGCTCGAATGAAAATGGGCTTCTACATCCCTCCAAAATCTCATCTGAAGGGGGAATCGAATTTAAATGATTAAGGTGCGCCTCAAGCTCCCTCCAACTAAGCTTACGGTCCTTTCTTAATTTATCAAACCATTTGTCAAGTCCCTCCCCAACAAAACGTAGTCTTTCAGGAATCAATCCAAAGCTTGTTTCCCAAAGATTATTTACTTCCAATTCACAAGTTGGTTCCATAAGCCATGACGCTTCAAACCAAAAGTGATGGACACGTGTTTTCATATAATCAACCTTAGAATTTAAAAGCAAAGGGCAATGATCAGAAAAATGATGTGACAAATGATAAATTTTGTAACGACATCCACTCATCGTTCGTAACTCCACGGTCAAGACGTTCACGAATATTATTATCGATAGTCCTCCCCCTCTTCCAAGTGAACCATTGCCCCACATACCACATATCACTTAAAGCACAATCAGTCAAACTATTTTGAAACAAACTCATTTGGGCCTTACGACTAATCAAACCATTCATTTTTTCCGTTGTAAAAGTGATTTCATTAAAATTCCCAATGATTATCTAAGGGATTTCAGGGCAGTCATTTAAGGACTTTAGCAAATTCCAAGACTCATGTCGCAATCTTTCTTCTGAAGCTCCGTAAAAACCCGTACATCGCCAACGATTTCCATCAGAATCCTCATAAAAAATAATGTCTTTGTGCCGACGTGAATAAGAACGAAGAGACATTTTACAGTCACCTTTCCATCCCAGAGATAATCCACCACTTCTACCATCAGAACTCACATCTATCCCATTACTAAAGCCACACTGACGTCGAACTCTTTTCATAGTATCAATCTATAGTTTAGTTTCAATTAGGAAAACTACAAAGGGGTTAATGTCTCGCAGCATTTTCCGGAGACGTTTAACCGTCCAAGGTCTCCCCAAACCTCGAATATTCCAGCTAAGCAGCTTCATTGTTTCGGGCTGGCCTCAACTGGAAGGCCTGCCGATATAGGTGATGTGGGTACTTGCATCATAGTTCCTGAATCCTTGACTGAATCCACTGTCGCAGAAACCCCCGAAGAAGTAAAACTTGATCGTGGGCGTTTATGCCCATCAACACTTGTAATAGGGTATGAATGTTCATCAATAGTCATCAGCTCATTATTATTATTGACCAACTGCACATTAATATCGTTTCCAGCACCTGAATTAATAATAGGACCTGGCAGAATCGAATTTGTTGACTTGCCATAATCACTCCTCCCCAATCCAATATTTGATCTCATTTCCAATATTAATAATAGGAATCATATTCCAAAAAAATCCAATAAAATTGCCCAACTGTTTCGCAACATACTTCGAAATGAAGCCATGAGGAACACCGTTGACCACAACCCAAATATCAATTTCCGACAGTTCAACCAATCTCGGGTTCTCTCCTGGGGCAACACGATGCAAAACTAACAAATGTGAGTTGAAATTCTAGGGGCCATTCCTCGTAACTCGATCCACATCAGCCTCGTAATAAAACCTGAATAAAAATCGACCATTTTCCAAATCTGAAATAGACACTCCTCCCACTGGATGCCAAATGCTAGCCAATGTAGCTCTCATCGCTTGGAAGTGAATTATGCTGGAAGTGAGAAACAGTCCAACAAGGCAATGATCATAAGACGTTTCAAGATCAGCTGATTCTAAACCCAATTGAATCGAATCTTCTTCACCATCTGCTAAAGATAAGTTTGCTAATGATCCCTCCATACTCCCAAAAAAAAAAAAAAAAAAAACCAAACAAACAATAATCAATAGAAAAGAAAGTGACAGGAACTCGCTAAATTCCTAAACAAAAAGGTGCTTTAAAAAGAATGAGTTGATTTCGAATTAGAAATTTTTCCACAAAAATTATCAGTCAAATAATTTCATAATTTTTTTAAATTTTTGAATCAAATTGTAAATAAAAAAAATATTTTTAAAAATTTCCTGAAATAAATTCTTTAAAGAATTTTTTTATATAATTTTTTCTTCAATTTAAGTGTGTGAAGTAACTGCGTGATAACATTAAAATGTTAAGATAAAATTGCACAATTATATATTTTTGAGTAATTTAATTTAACTTTATTTTGGCTTGGCCGCCGCTGTCTCTTCGATTGAGCTGATATCGTGGAAAGCATGATTGTGGGGGAACGTAACTTGTAGTGGCAGCTCCGGTGGAAATATAACTTTATTGCATATCTTAAAAGGATTTGGTAGTTTCATATATAAGTTGATATAAACTTAATAAAGTCAAAGATTTGCCGAGATTTGTCAAATAATATTACATGCGAAAGCATATTTAAATTTATTGTTGGAGATTACGTGAAATATTTTGATTTTTCGAGAAAATAATTTTTCTCTTAGTAGGAATTTTTGATGAGGACGGAAAAGATATACGAGATAATTTTATTTTTTGGAGATTACTACTTCTTTAAACAACTCATTATTGAACCAGTTTTGAGTATTTATAATTTGGCCCATCATAAAATCATAAATCCAACTTTTGGTATCTACACATTATTTCCATAACACTTTAATACCTATGATACTTATAACATAATTGGTCACTTAATTTTGTATCACACTTTATGATAGTATGATACATAATTGAGGATTTTAATCCAACAATCTCCCACTTGGGCAACATATGTTTCCTGATAAATGTACAACTTTATGAGCTCAAAATTTACTTTCATATAACAAGTATTTTATAACAATCTTGTCCATCAAAATTATTTTATATATTAATTTAAATTTAAAAATTAAGATAAGATATTTGAAATAATATTTTTCCTCAAATTTTGTTAATCATCAAAATCGATATTGTTGAAAATTTTAATTAAACAAATGAAATTTAATGATAAAATTATGTAAAATTTAAAGTTTAGTGGCAAAATCTAATCACATAATAGTTGAATTGTTAATTTATTAATATTCTTAAAGTGTAATGGTGAAAATCAGTTGAAATGAAATATAAAGATAAATTTCAATATTCACTTATAATATGGGTAAATTTGTACTTTATTATTATTATTATTATTATTATTATTTAAAACCATATATATATATATATATATATATATATATATATATACCATCTATTTTTTAAAAAAGAATAATATAAATTATAAAAAAAATAAAAAAAGGAATATTCAATAAAAATAAATTATAAAATCAACTTTTTTTGCCTGGTTCAATTTTAAGAATAAAATTAGTATTCTGGTTCTTTTTCTTGGCAATAAACTCTTTATGTGACATGTTAACGAAACAGGCAAATTCTTTTTTCATGATTTTACATAAATTTTAATATTTTTTTTGAAGTTTTTTATAATTTATATACTTTTTGTAATTAATATTTTTATAATATCTATAGTTTTTGCCTCTTTTTTTTTTTTGAAAATTTTAAATTTTTTTAAAAAAAATTATTTAAATAATATTCTATTATTTTTAATATTTTAATTTTTAAAAATTCTAAATTATTATATTTTTAGATTTTTTGAAGATTTTTTAAACAATATTAAGAGAAATTATCATATTTTTATCATGTGACACAATCTTGACATACCATATGATAAAATTAACACATGTTGAGAATTTACATGCAAAAAGAAAGTTGTTTTTTTGATGGCTTAATCGAGTGCTTATATTCGATTAAGAGTTGAGTTGAATTTTGTTTTCGATTGAACATTGAGAGAAAGAAATGGGAATCTGACGTTTACGGCTGCTAAATTTTGAAAAAGAAAATAAAAATCTTTTATCCTTAAAAAGGAATAGTAAATAAGAAACGACATTGTCGCCACATAAACAGTGACGTATGCAATTAAAAATTAAAGTACCAAAATGCAAATATTCAAATTGGTCTTTTCTTCATCAATAAAATAAAAACCAAAAACCAACTCCCATTTGTGAACTTCAATGATTTCCTGCACTTTCTACCAATTAGAATTAGAGGTCACTATTAAGAAAATCCGATTTTCGATACTCGTCACATCATTTACACTTTAAAAAGTAAAATAAGCTTCCTAATTTATGAAATATATTTAGAAATTTCCAAATCCAGCTCCGATTGTCATTTAAGCCGCCGGCCTTTCATCATAAATACATACCCCAAATTCATCATCTAACCCAAAACTTAGTCTCTTTTGTTCAGCTGACAGCCATAACTGATCAGCCTACAATGGAATCCCGCCACGGAAATGCCATCCGACAACCTCTGCTTCAATCACAAACTTCGGATACGAAATCCGAATCAATAAGTTCGGAGCTTGAGGATGTATTGTCGGACGGTAACTCTTCCTTGTTGGAACGTTGGGGAAAAGCGACATGTATCGAATCGAAACTCCTTTTCCACTTGGCAGCGCCGGCTGTCATCGTTTATATGATCAACTATCTCATGTCTATGTCCACCCAAATCTTCTCCGGTCATCTCGGTAATCTTGAACTCGCCGCTGCCTCCCTCGGAAACACTGGCATCCAAATCTTTGCTTATGGCCTCATGGTACGTTCACACATCACATGAACTATTTTCTTTTCTTTTTCACATTAGAGATTCCCAAAGATTGAATCTTGATGGTAATAAATAGAATTAAAAACACAATAAAACCACACGATCGCAATTGAACTAAATCCGGGATTATGTAGTTAGGAATGGGGAGTGCAGTGGAAACGCTTTGCGGGCAAGCCTTTGGAGCACACAAATACGACGTGCTAGGCATATATCTTCAAAGATCAGCAATTCTCCTCACCTTCACAGGGATTCTTCTCACACTCATCTATGTCTTCTCTAAACCAATCTTATTATTACTAGGTGAATCGCCTGATATTGCTTCCGCCGCTGCAACTTTCGTCTATGGTCTAATACCTCAAATCTTCGCATACGCCTTAAATTTCCCCATCCAGAAATTTCTGCAGGCTCAGAGCATAGTGGCCCCTAGCGCTTACATATCCACAGCCACATTATTCATACATCTGTTGATGAGTTGGGTGGCGGCGTACAAAATGGGGCTTGGTTTGTTGGGTGCGTCCTTGGTGTTGAGCTTGTCGTGGTGGATTGTGGTGGTTGCTCAATTTGTGTATATAGTGAAAAGCGATAAGTGTAAATATACATGGAATGGGTTCAGCAGTCAAGCCTTCACTGGCCTGCCGGGATTCTTCAAGTTATCGGCGTCCTCGGCGGTAATGTTGTGCTTGGAAACTTGGTATTTTCAGATTCTGGTTTTGCTTGCAGGGTTGCTCGAGAACCCAGAATTGGCTTTGGATTCACTCTCTATTTGGTAAGTACGTAGAAATCATTTAAAATATAAAAAAGTATCAAGTTAATTAATAAATTTTGAGTTTGGATATAATTAAATATAAAAGAAAAAAAAATTTAAGTATTAAAATAAATATAAATTGTCAGGTATATATTAACCATATAAAATTTAATTAATTTGGTGTGGCAGATTAATAAATCTTCAATGGGTCATTATTTTCAGCATGACGATATCTGGATGGGTGTTTATGATTTCGGTGGGGTTCAATGCCGCAGCAAGGTTAGTCATCCGATTCTATATATTTTTTAAAAATCACAAAAAATAAAACATGTAAGAAAATGAGAAATCTGTATCATATTCAATTATCGAAAATAAAGGTTGAAGCATATAATTGGTGAATTGAAATTCTCCTGCTATAATTGACAAAAGAAATGAATGGAAATGGAGCAGTGTAAGAGTTGGGAACGAGCTAGGAGCGGGACATCCAAAATCGGCGGCGTTTTCGGTGGTCATAGTGACGGTACTTTCATTTATAATCTCGGTGGCGGCGGCAATAATAATAATGGTTCTACGTGATGTCATTAGCTACGCCTTCACAGAGGGTGAAGTGGTGGCGGGGGCTGTTTCAGATCTCTGTCCCCTTCTAGCGTTAACCCTTATCCTCAACGGAGTTCAGCCTGTTTTGTCTGGTGTGGCTGTTGGGTGTGGATGGCAAACTTTTGTTGCATATGTCAACGTGGGCTGCTATTACTTTGTCGGGGTTCCCTTGGGTTATCTTCTTGGCTTTTACTTTGATCTGGGAGCCAAGGTACTCACATATATTTCCTTTTTGTTTCTTTCTTGCTCTGCTATATTTAATTGTATTGATATTTCTCTAACATGTTGTTGGGTTTGGTTCCAGGGAATATGGTCAGGGATGATTGGTGGCACAATCATGCAAACCCTGATCTTGATTTGGGTCACGTATCGAACTGACTGGAAAAAGGAGGTAAAATCATTTAAATATTTCTCAATTAAAGCAACCACAATTCTACTTCATGTAAATTTCACCGCCTCTATCTATTCCCCTTTCTTACTTGGATTAAATGGCAGGTTGAAGAAGCTAGAAAGAGACTGGATGCCTGGGAGGATAAGAAGAAGGAGCCTCTTTTGAAGTAGCCACCTGATTTGAGATCTTGCAACCCCCCAATGGCCTAGTCCAAAATTTTTCCAACCCAAGGCCCTCAGCCACGAATTTCAAAATGCTGAAACATCATTCCAATCGCCCATATATACACTTCACTGAAAGTGGTCGCCATTTCTATATCAATATAAAGAAGAATTCCTGCAACGGGATAAATTTCTTATTTGCACACTGATTTGCGATTGTTGCATTTTTCTGTCAAAAGTGGTATTGCAACACTTGTTTTAATACAACTTCGAAAACTGTATGGCAGAACAGATAAGTAATGCTGGAGGCACGCAGTTTGGATGATGATCGACCTTTACAGACTCTAACTCAGAGAATAAATCCACTAAACAAAAGAATACTCCATTCATCAATTTACGCATTTGTCTTAAAAAATTCGAATTTTAACGTTTTCAATATGTTGTCGGTGAAGGTGTTGAAATCAGTCAGTTCCCAGTCCATTTTCGTTGCTTTGCCGTGTATTGGTACCCTTTCATGTTCATATTTACAGGTAAAAGCTGATGTTATCATAGATTAGTCCGACTCTTAACATTCAAGGTGATTGTGATGTTTGGTTCAATCCTTGCAGCTCAAGAGCTTTTTTCCCTTAATAATATAAAAAATAAAAAATCTAAATTAAAATACAAGGTTTTTTACTCAAATATTACAAAAAAAAAAAAAAAAAATTATTAATGACCAAAATGAACCCTCAAATTATTATTTATCAAAATGGTATGTTTAGTTAAGTGAAGGGATTTTAAGTGGCAGTATTAAGAGATATTTTTGACACGTATTTTTTAAAATTTTTTATTATTTTTATATATTTAAAAATAAAAAAAATATTATTTTATTAGTGGAGGGACTTAAAGTGACGGCACTCAGAGTTTTTTTCTAGAAAAATACGAGAAAAAAATACCTGACACCCAGTGGAGGAACACGAAGTGACGGCACCAATGGAGGGTTATTAAGTGGTGGTACTAATGGGTGTTTTGCCACTTGATAGCACCCCATTGTGCTATGTGTGTGTGTTTGTGTGGGTTTTTTAAGAGGTGAAAATTAATTTGAGTAATTGAGAATTTTTGATAGGTGATAAAAATTAAATAAAATAAATTTTTTTTTGTTATCAAATAGGTGGGGAGGGGGGGAACAACGAAAACGGAAGGAAAAAAGAAAGAAAAAATAGAAAGAAAGAAAGAAAGAAGAAGGAAGAAGGAGAAGGAAAAAAAATGTAATGTGTTTATTTTTAAATTTAATTTTAAAATATTTTAATTTGTTAATTAGTATTAGTAATGTGATTGATTTGTTATTATAATTTTATTTGTTTAATAGGTTGGTTAAAAGAGTAAATTAGGAAGAGTGGAAGAAATGTAAGTTTAGTTAATATTTTAAGTATGGTTAATTTAAAATTAATTTTAAAATATTTTAATTTGTTAGTTAATTTTATTATTTTAAGTTTTTTGTTTTTTAATTTAATTTTTAATTGATTTGTTATTTAATGTTGTTATAGTTGGTGAGTAAATTAAGAGGAGAAGAAGAAATGTAAGTTTGATTATTATGTTATTATTAATTTACTTTAATTTAATTTTGCTAGTTAATAATTTAATTTTATTGTTAGTAGTAGTAAGTAAAAAATATTGTTCATATTTATTGATTTAAAATTTAATAATATTTTAATTTTGTTAGTTAGTAACTTTATTATACAAGTCATAAGATTGTTTAATAAAATGTGAAAGAAAACTATTACAAGTGTTTAATAAAATAAATAATAATCCATTTTTAAGTTATAATTCAAATTAGTTACAAGTATGAAATTAAAAAAATTATTATTTTATAAAAATAAAATAGTTTTAATAATTCACAAAAAGTTAAACCTAACTAATTAATTATCAAAATATAATATAAAAAATAATTAATTATCAAAATAATATATCCATCATATTATTTACCAAACTGGTACAAAATAAATATTTTTTTTGTACCATTTTAATAAATAATGGTGTGTTGATACTATTTTGGTTTATAAATATATATTTTGTACAATTTTAGTAAATAACATATTTTGGTATTTAATTATTATTTTGTATTATATTGGTAAACTTATGTATTGAACTAATTGATAATTTTTTTTCAAGTTGCAGAATGACTTCATTAATTAACTTGGAACGTCCTCACATAGCGAAATCGGTGAATGCGGATACACACTAAGCCAATATGAATGTAAAAAAATTATTATTTGTTCATTATGTCATTCACGATATTATTATTTGTTTACAAAATTAATTTTGGTTATACTAACTATTTTTGTAAATTAACAGGAAGAGCTCGCGTATCGTTCTTTGAGGGGTCGTGCATAGGGCCTTAAATTTCCCCCTCATGAACGTCTGCTTCCGTACTTGCGGGATGCCGGATTTGGATTAGCGGCATTGATCCAAAAATTTGAGTTAAGATATGATTTAATCAGTGCATTGGTGGAGCGTTGGCTCCCGGAGGCCTACACATTTCATCTGCCTTGTGGGGAGTGCACTGTGACATTGGAGGATGTTGTGGTCCAACTAAGGCTACCAATCAATGATGTACCAGTCACCAGTATTAGTTCATTTCAAGAGCCGGCAACGATGTGCATCCAGTTACTAGGTCGCTCACCTAGTAATAACAATGACTTTACGTCGTTGTTATTTACATGGTTGAAGAGCAATTTTTAGCACTTACCCGAACACGCAACTGAAATGGAGGTTTCTTGGGTCATTCGAGCCTATATTTTGCTAATGATAGGGGGCATACTCATGCTGGACGCAAATAACAATAAGATCCACTTGATGTATTTGCCCCTACTAAGAGATTTGCGAAAGATTCATGAATATAGTTGGGGATCTGCAGTGCTTGCCATATTATATCGAGAACTTTGTCGCGCCACAAACCCTTCTTCTCGGGATATAGGTGGATGCCTAGTGCTATTGCAATCTTGGGCACTATATCGGATGTCATTCTTGGCATCCGTTAGGCACCAAACATATGTTTTCCCACTCGTTAACAGATGATTACCATATACCCTAAATTTTAATTATTTGACATATTTTATTAATTATATTATTCTAACAAGTTATTTTTTGTTTTCTTAGATGGAAAACAAAATCGGGGATCGGGAGACAGTATACATTTCCCATGTATCGTTTGATGCTAGAGCAATATGCCGGGGAAGGGGTATGTTATTCATTAACATGTTAAATTATATTACTTGACTCGTGTTAATATGGTTGCATGTTACTAAACTATATTACTTTACTCTTATTAATATCTTGACATGTTATTAATTGTGCAGTTCATCTGGACCCCATATATACAACCAGAAATTACCGCTGTTATTCCCGCCTCGACATTCCTCCACTCAGACCAATGGTGCATTAACGCACCAATAATCAATTTTCAAACAGTGGAGTGGTATGCCGAGGATCGAGTACTCCGGCAGTTTGGTTGTAAACAGCCTATCCCTATACTTTTTAAAGAATATATAAGAATGGTTAAATTTTAGTTTTGATCCCTATATTTATCTCAACTTTGAGATTTAATCTTTATACTTTAATTTTTGACATAATTTAGACACGTGTTCATTTTTTTTTTTTTACTTTTCTTTTGAAATGAGAAAATAATATAAGAATGGTTGAATTTTATTTTTGATCCCTATATTATGCTCAAATTTGAGATTTAATCTTTGTATTTTAATTTTGATATAATTTGGTGTCTCAATTTTTATAGTGTTATTAGTTAGTCTAAATATTTTATTTTGGTTAAAATTGTCTGGTGAATTTTTGTGAATTATTAACATCATTAAAATTCTCTATTAAATTGAAGTCCATTATATTGTCATTTTTTGTTATATGGATATCAATGGATTTTTTTTTTAATTTTAAAATGTCACATCAATAAATTTAATATAAAATTAATCATTATTTTTAATTTCAAAATGTCACACCTATAAATTTAACATGAGGGATTAAATTTCCAAAAAGAAAAGTATGGAAACTAATTTCCAAATACATGAAAAGTATAAAAACTTTGAGTATATCGAACCATTTAAAATTTTACTCTATAATTTAGTCAAAAAAATAAATAATCAACTCAAAATGAAGCGTGGGAGGGAATCATACTAGTTTTTATATTTTTGTAGTATTTTTAGAATTTTGATTAATATTTTATAGTTTTTTAATACTTTTAAATATTTTTAATATATTCTTAAAATTATTGTTAAGAAAAATGTTAAAAATAAACTTTTAAAAGTTAGAGTGATTAAAAAGTGATTTTAAACAAAATTAGGGACTGTTGGTATAGTTTACCCTTGTTTAATTAATAGCATATAGATTATCGATAAGCAAAAGAGGCACACTTGTAAAGTAGAGTCGACCATTTCAAACCATCAAAAAATTTTCAGAAACTTAGATCCAAATAATATTTTACCCCTAAAATTTTACCCAAAAAATTTCCGTATTGAAACAAAAAATGGGAATTTTGTGCAAGGTAGTTGATATGCTGCTGTTGGTAGCGTTTATGGTGATGCTGGTAGCCGGGCCTTTAATCGATGCGCAGCTCGTTTTGCCGGAGGCCACTTTCCCGAAGGTGCTCGTCCGTTTGAAGCAGCAATATGCGGAGGAGTACCAAGATTATTTGATGGTGGAGAAGCCTCATTTCTTCGTGGCCTTGGTCTGGTTGGAGCTTATTTTCCAGTGGCCTCTCGTTTTGCTTAACATTTATGGGATTTTGGCGTCCAAGCATTGGTTCAACACCACTTGTCTCATCTATGGTGCCTCTGTTATTACTGCCATGGTAAATTAAAAACTTTCTTTATATTTCAACCTTTTTTCTATGATGGGGGATTCTAAATTTTAATGCTTTAATAGTATTTTTTATTAAACATGGTTTAATCTTATTAATTATTATACTTTGAACCCATAAGGGATTTCTATATATAAAAAAGGCCAGTGGTTACTTAACAGTTTGTTAATTCTTTAGCTGAAAGTGAAACTATGTAGGATTTGATCTTTGTTTCTAATGAATATGTGTTTGATTAGTACTTCGAATGTTTTGTTGTTGGAGATAAAGTAATGCATAGAAGAAATAGTTGTTATAATTTGAAACGGTGTATAATTGAAACTTGTTTATCAACATTTTCTTTCTGCAAGTACTTTTTTTCCCCTTCCCCCTTTTAAAGAATGTAAAGTAATGGAGATTCTTACCAAATTGCTGCTTTGAACTTTTATTGTTTATCACAATTTCTTTACTTAAGCAACCCCAATCCCTCAATCTAACCCAAAGGGCTTTTAATTTTAAATGATAAATAATGTTGGTTTTCCAATTCCAAGAAAAGGATTTGAGGCTTAACATGATCAGATGTTAGCACATTTTTGTCACTATTTATTATGAGTTTGTAGGCTTAATATATTCTCTGCCACTCCTCAAATATTGTTTTGTTAATTTTGTGTGAAATTCAGACTGCTTTATTAGGGGAGCTGATGGGATCCCAGAAGGCATCAGATAAATTGTTGACAGTATACTCTCCTTTCATGGGACTCGGTGTTTTAGCCTTCCTGCGAGGGCTGGTTCCAAACTCAGGCAAGGCTCAGACCATTGGCAAAAGACCTGCAATGGCTAGGAAGAAAAGGGCTTGAGCCTTGAAGTTGAGTTTACAAAACACATCTTTTAGACATTCTTTGTATGATTATTTGCTGCTAGTTTAGTGCCAAATGCATTGCCTGGTACTGTTTGTCGAGGTGATTGTTTTAGAACCCTTTTTTGCTTGGATCAAAATGAAATGCGATCTGATTGATCTTTGTTTATTAATTGTGTCATGGATCTTATCTTAAAACATACAGTTGAGGGTATTTGATGATCAAACAGCAATGCACCTCCTGGTTTTTAGGCAGATGTTCAGCTGGTATAACAAAGGACAATATAGCCACGCACGATTTGGCTATATTCATTGGCAAAATAAGGTAAGATCTGGTCAAGTGAGACTTCATGCATTACCTCTTTCATTGCATTATGATTGCTTTTCTTTCTCTGCCTCTCTTTCTTTATGATTTATGTATAGAGAGAGGAAATCTAAGAAATGGCCAATTGGCTAATTAAGGGTTAGTTCAACCTGTAAATTTTCATGCATTGGTGAAACTGTATTTTGAGGTGGTTTCCACAAAACTGGGTTCAATTTTAGGCCGTTTATATGATGATTCTCCCTCTTTGCCCTTGTTTTGCGCTCGATTCTTTACCTTTTGAAATATTTATTTTACTTAAGACGGTGAAAGAACTCTTCTTCAATGACCTATTCCCCCCATCGGTTTCTTGGCTTAGTTTTGCTTCAGTCAGCACCCTTTTTCACTCCTCAAAGCCACTACTCCTACATGGTTCTATGGTGGTGGGTTTTGGCTGTTCCCAACGAGCTAATAATAAGACCCGGAAGAAAAAAATTGTGATTTTTTTCTAAGTCCAGTGCATGAACTTTATACATTGGTATTTAAATACAGCTCCACGAAAATTAAAGTGAAATTAGGCTGTGGTGCAGTGGTAAAAAGGTTTTAGTGTTACTTTTAAAATTTTACTTTATTTATATTATAACTTTACTTACTAGATTATGCAAATCTCATGCCTGTGAAAGAAATTTTTTTATATTAAATATATTTGTAAAAGTTTTTATTAACAATTTAACCATGCCAAGAGTGGCATTATGTATAAATCTTCGAACATTCCTTGTTGGCCTGTAATTCCTCCTTGGATGTAGCGGCTAAACAATCTTCTTCTTTTCCCCCCTTATCTGATAAGGGAGAGGATTTTGGATGTCACCAAAACTCCTCCCTTCTTTGCCTCCATCCAAATCCAGTCCTATCGGATTGCTTACCAAACTGTCGTCTTGCAGCCATCAGCTAACCTCCGGCGACGCCTTCCTTGTAGGTGCCCTTAGCTATATGTACCATCCGAAAGCCACCTCCTGCGATTCTAGTGATAGTCTAATCGGGCAAAACCCTTCACCATGCCCAGACTTCCCACATAGGAAGCAGAATAGAGTGGTTTTTTGGTACTTAAACAAGGCATAAGTCGAATGGTTTTGGTCCAAAGCTATTTGTTTCTTTCATTTCAAACGACGTCGAACATCCATTTTTACTCTAATACACATATACCTCTTACTACCCCTTGTTACCAAACCAACATCATATTCCAGAAATTGACCGATGAAGTTACCAAATTGACATGTTGTTCCCTTCGACATGAATTCCATCGGCAAATTGTGAACTTGAATCTAGAAATTCGTAAAAAACAGTGGAATTTGTAACAGATCTTCCCCCTATTGAATAACCATGGTGTGCCCTGTAGAACCCTCTTCAGAAAAAACCTGAATAGGCTTCTCTTTTCCCCAATATTTGTAATAGAGACTCTTCCTAACGGATGCCATAGATCTGTCGGAGTGTTTCTCGTTGATGGGAAGTGGACCACACTCTCTGTTAAAACTCTCCCTACTAGACACAGACTGTAATCTTTCTCGATCACATCTTTGTTTCCTTGGCTTCGTATCAGCTACACTTCGTCATATGTGATGCTAAGATTCGTCAGTTCCTCTTCCATACTCCTTATTTGTCAAACAATCCTGATCTCAAAAAGTCACGAACGGAGCAAAACCCAAATGTATAAAACGGGCTATGAAAGCAGACACAGAAAAGCGATCTACAAGAGCAAACTCATAAAAAATATCATTATCTATTAAAATTTAAAGTACATCAATTGTTTTTAATTAAGGCTTAAGGGTGTAAAAAGCCCTCAATCTTTTTCAATAAAAAACAATAAAATCCCTTCTTTTTCTTGCACTTATTTGGGCACTTGAACTTTTAAAATACATCAAATAGACCCTCAAACCTTTAAAAAAAAAAAAAACAATTAAGCCCCTACTTTTGTTTTGGCACTCAATTTGATACTTGAATTTTTAAAATGCATAAAAAAGACTTTCAAACTTTTTCAAAAAAAGCAATTAAACCCCTGCTTTAATTAAAAATTAGCTATAAATATTATTAAATTTTAATAAAAATTCAAATATTTAAAAATTAGAAAAAATCGTGAAAAATATAAAAAAATTGTAAAAATTATAAATTTTTTTAAAGTCGTAAGAAAATTATACAAAATGTAAAGAAATATAAATTTCGTAAAAAAATTATAAAAATTATCGTACTAAAAGAAGTATTTTATAATTTTTCTATAACTTTTACTGATTTTTTTTTAATCATTTTCCGTCACATGTCACGTTGTGCTGCGACACGTGATGACTTCAATTTTTTAAAAAAAAAATTAAGGGTCGTTAACTTTAACAAATAAAAATTAAAGTTAATTGTTAAAGGGATTTTTTGATGCATTTTATAATTTTATACGATTTCTATAAAATTTTACAATTTTTTATTTTTTTACGATTTTTATAAAAAATTATAATTTTTAATAATTTTAATTTTTTTTATATTTTATTAAAATTTAATATTTTTTTCTAAAATTTTTTATTTTTATAATTGTTTTCTAATTTTAATAAGAGCAAGGGCTTAATTGTTTTTTATTATTATTTTAAATTGAGGGTCTTTTTGATACATTTTGAAAGTTTAAGTACCTAATTGAGTGAAAAAAAAGTAGGGGTTTAATTGTTTTTTTTTTAATTGAGGGTTTTTTTGATGCATTTTGAAAGTTTAAGTACCCAATTGAGTGAAAAAAAAGCAGGGGATTAATTGCTTTTTTTAAGAAGTTTGAGGGCTTTTTTGATGTATTTTGAAAGTTCAAGTACTCAATTGAATGAAAAAAAAAAAAAAAATTAATTGCTTTTTTTTTTTTTTAAGTTGGAAGGTAAGCCTTTAATTAATTGATGGTGACATTTTTAAAATTCACAAGAAATAAGAATAAAATACTGTTCATTTAAAAAAAAATTAGGTGTGATTTTTCAAGCAATGGATTTTGTTGTTTTATTTAAAATTTTAGACTTAAAATTGTAAAAAGCTCTCAAATTCTTTCAAACAATAATTAAACTCCTATTTTTTTTTTTACTCTTATTTGGATATTACAACATTCAAAATGCATCAAAAAAGCCCTTAAACTTTTTCAAAAAAGAGATTAAGTTCTATTTTTTTTTTGCACTCAATTGAGTACTTGAGCTTTCAAAATATATCAAAAATGTCATCAAACTTTTTCAAAAAAACAATTAAGCCCCTTTTTTTTTTCACTCAATTGGGTACTTGAACTGCTTCTAAACTTTTTCAGTTAAAACCATCACGTGTCACAATCACTGTGTGACATGTGACAAAAAATGATAAATAAATAAAATTAAATAAAATTTTTAAAAATATTAAATTTTAATAAAAAACTATAAAAAATATCTAATATTTATTAAACATTATAAAAATCGTAAAAAAATATAAAATTTTATAAAATTGCAAGAAAATTTTAAAAAATGTAAAGAAATATAAAATTCATAAAAAATATAAAAATTATCGTAATAAAAAAGCATTTTATAAATTTTCTATAAATTTTATTATTTTTATCATTTTTCGTCACATGTCACGTTGTGTTGTGAAACATGATGATTTTAACTGTAAAAAAAATTGGAGATCGTTAACTTTAATGGTCAATGGTTAAAATTAATGTTTAAAGGGCATTTTTATGCCTTTTATAATTTTTTATGATTTTTTATAAAATTTTAGAATTTTGTATATTTTTACGATTTTTATAAATTCTTTTCTAATTTTCAATAAATTTTTATATTTTTTTATTAAAATTTAATACTTTAATATTTTTATTGAGTTTTATTTTTTATAATTTTTTTGTCACATGTCACGCTGTGATTATGACACGGGATAATTTTAACTAAAAAAAATTAGGGGCAGTTAACTTTAACGGTCAACTGTTAAAGTTAACGGCCAAAGGGCCTTTTTGATGCATTTGACGGTTTAAATACCCAATTGAGTGAAAAAAATCAGGGGTTTAATTGCTTTTTTTTTTTTTTTTTTTTTAATTTGAGGTTTTTTTTTTATACATTTGAAAGTTCAAGTACCCAATTAAGTGAAAAAAAGTAGGGGCTTAATTGCTTTTTTTGAAAAAGTTTGAGGGTGTTTTTATGCATTTTAAAAATTTAAGTATCCAATTGAGTGCAAAAAAAAGCAGAGACTTAATTGTTTTTTTTTTAATAGTTTGAGGGTCTTTTTGTTGCATTTTTAAAGTTCAAGTACCAAATTGAGTGAAAAAAGGGGCTTAATTGCTTTTTTTAATTTTTTATTTTTAAGTTTGAGGGTTTTTTACACCCTTAAGCCAAAATTTTATATGGGTTAAAATATGTCATAGGTTCATATACTTTTTACAAATTCAAAATTGGCTTAGTGACAAATTTGGTCACTAACATTTGCATGTTTTGTTAAAATGACCTTAATTTTATTTTTGAGCATTTTTTACCATCAACCTTTGTTCTTTTTTTCAATATGTTTTTTTAATAGATTTAATGAAAATATTGTTAAAAAAATTAACGAGGATGATGTAGAATAATTTTAATGAGATATAATTTATTACTTAGATAATCCAATAAGAAAATTACATGTGGAAAATAACAAAATAAATAAATAATACATTAAATTAAAAGAATAACTCTTAATTTAAAGAAATAAACTAAATCATCTAAAACAATTAACTCAGTAGAAAAAATTTTCAGTAAACAAATGTACGAAACATTGAAACCGTTTAAAAGAAAATAAAGATTGAAACCTTGAATTTATTCATTAAATCTATTAGAAAAAGCAGATTGAAAAAAAAAATAAAGGTTGATAGCAAAAAAAAGACTCAAAATTACAATTAGGGTCATTTTGATAAAACATGCAAATGTTAGTGGGCAATTTATCATTAAGCCTTCAAAAATTATTCCATACACCTTTATTTTTAGGAATTTAGTTTATTTACTTTTTAGATTTCAAAATTCAAGTTCAATTGTTAATCCAGTGGTTGGTGTGACATTGGAAATAAAAAAAAAATACTTATTTGGTGACAACAAAACTAAAAACATGACGTTATAATTAACTAGAATTTAACAAAATAATTTTAACAGGCTTACTAGGTTAATAGTTGGATTTGAATTTTCAAATCTAAAATGTATAGGGACTAGATTACAAATTTATGAAAGAGTACGAAGATGGGAGAGACACGTGGTAATATGAGAATCGATTGGAGAGACACCCGTGAATGACTTTCCGTCTTATATTGGTCGGATGTTCATTTAGTGATCAACTTCCAGCATGCCTCGTATCATCCATGGGAGGGATCTTTCGTCCTTAACCTTCTTGTTGAACCTTCCGTTAGGCCACTCGCTATTAACGGGTACGCTCTCCTCAAAGAAGAGATCACTTGTGAACCCTCAATCTCCTATAAATACCTTAAGATATCAACATAGTAGGGGTCTCCTCTCCATTCTTCTCTTCTCTTGAAACCTTAGTGTGCTAAGCTCTCATCAGCCCATTTACTTTTCCAACTCTCAATCTCAATGTGGATGAATTGGCTTTCCTTGACACCACCCCCCTTTCTTCTTTCTCCTTTCTCCATCATCGTTGATATCATGTATCAACATTACATTAGCATTGGAAATTTTTAACTCTATAAGTAAAGTTGAGATTTTGCCATATGTTATTAAGTTGTATTTTAAAAGTAAGAAAAAAAAAAAAAAAAGTGTCAAAATCTCAACCTTGTATATTTAGTTAAAATTTTCAATTGCCTATGTACTAAATAATTGCCATATAATAATATTATTACTTAGTTTAAAAACGATTTAGTTAACTTAGCGAAGTGATTGTCATGACAACAAGTGTGTTGTTGGAATCATACACCTTTATATTATAGTCACTTCCATCTAACATCTCCAAATAAGAGTGTTATGGAGGTTTCTATACTAGAAGTCAGATTACATTTTGTCTCGTCTATTTGAAAAATAGGAAAATCAATCGTTATACATTAGACTACAGAGTAAATTGATCTTTTATGTTGAAATTTTCATTCATTTGTACTGTTAAAAATTAGTGTGGTTGACAGAATAATTAGACAACAACACGTGGCATGCCACTTTAACTTCATGCTAACGTATGGGGACTAATTTTTAACCTTAAAAATGGATGCAATTTTTAACAGAAGTAGCAGTTTAATCTTTTAAATAGAGAGGGCAAAATGCAATTCAACTATTGCCAGCATCTCCATCATCATCGTTTTCATGTTGTCCATTTTCTATTCAATTTGATCTCCTCTGCACAACTTTTAGTTCATTTCGGTCTCCCTCAGAATTAATCTCCACTTTTCTGTTTTCTGCTAAGAAATTATTGAGATGATGTCGACTTCATCATCCCAAAGGAGACACCTTCAATCCTTTTTAACCACTAACCTCAGCAAACTCCTATTCACAATAGTTTGATTTTGGCCCTTCGATTCCTCACCATCCTCCACGTTTCCCTCTTCTTCTTTTCTAGGTGGTCCTCAAGTTGTCCCACTCTTATGTTGGCCCTTCTCCTCCTCCTCCATAAAAGTAAAAGTAACACAGCAGTAAATGCTAAGATTGGACATGAAAGCAAATTTTATGTGTAGTACGCTTGGAAATTTTGCATGAAAAATGAAATTGTTGAAGACCCCAATCCAGCTTGCTGGACATTGCATAATTGGTTATTTCAAGTGGCTAACTTACCACACTTCTCTGGGGACCTAATTTCTTTCCTTTTCTAACTTTCTCATGCATCCAACATCCAACTCCTTATGCTTCTCACTGCTTTTTTTTTTTTCTTTTCAATAAAAAATAAACAAGAACAATAAATTTAGACAACGCTGTTGAAGAAATAACTATTCAACTGTAAAATCTTTTTAACCGAAGTTGGAGATCTTCAAAAAACGTCAAGTTCAAAGAATTGTCATAAACGCATTTCGCCATGCGATCAGTAACCAAATTCTGAGTACTAGTAACACGTCTACAAATATTCAAAGAGTTTTCAGTCTACTAATCATCCATTTATATCAGTTTAGTCCATCTATCTATGTCGGCTAATATTGTAAAAAATCATCAAATTTTCAAAGCAATTGATTCACTAATAATTAAATAAAAATAAAAATTTCATAAAATAATATCATAGTAAGTTGAACCAATTGAACTATTTTCTTTTAATTCTTGATTTTCGGTTCGCAATATTTTCTTTATTTCTGATTACAAACCATCAATCAAATAATTGGTTCAATCAGATTAATCAACCAGTTTGATTTGATTCTGATAACATTGATATTAAATTTTTCGAAAGAAAACTTTAAAAAAAAAAAACAATTTCGATAAGTTAAAAATAAAATGGAGAGCTTCGTTAAAGTTCAAATACCTGAGTTTAGAGCATACAAAGAATATATTGAGTTAACATTTGATATATTGTCAATTTATTTATAAATATCTTTCATCGACACCACCTTATTAATTAGCAGAACATAAAAATATCGAAAAACTTATAAATAAATATTGAAATTTATTTAAAATAATTAAAAATGAATCATAACTATTGTTATTATTTTCTCATATTTCTCGATGTGAAGGCATATTAAAAAAAAAAAAAAAATCTTAAAATGGGTACGAAGAATATCTTAGTTATATAAAAAATTAAAAACTATTGATTAAAACGATAAAAAATATGGCAATCTTGAAAGAGAATAAAAGTCAAGATAAGATTAACCTTGAAAATTTTAATCTCCATGAACAATAATACAAACATTCAAAATACTTTGATCCAAGAAAAAGAGGGCAACATAAGTAAATGTGAGAGCATTTGGACCATTAGAAGCACAATCAATTGAAGGGGAAGAAGGTAAAAGGGAACTAGAAATCCAATTACTTGTACAAAAATTTAAATCCCTAAACATTAAGTTAAAATCATATGAAGTTTTTTTTTTTCTTGGGGGAAGTCAATTCCCGAACCTCTAACTCTTCAACAAAAGATGAATTTTCTTAGGTCTCCCAAACCGAAGTTCAACATGTCAAAGAGGCTCATGCAAGGTGCGTTCTTGACTTCTCCCCTCCTTTTCTATAATTCCAAGATCGAATTCCTCAACCCCATCGTTCTTAATCTTAATTTACCTTCCCTTTTTTACTCCTTCAGTTAATCTCTGCGTCATTCAAACACAATATATAAAGTGTTAGATAGATAATCAAAATATTCATATCCGTGGAAAAGAAAAAAGGCATTTGATGGTGAAATGTTTGTAAAAGCTTAAAAGTTTGAGTTACCATACCTAGCTAAGATAGCTACGATTTAAATCTGTGGTAAGTTCATGCATTATCGCATGACAGAGATGCCTTTATCCTTTCAACGGTGCATGCAATCAAATTGTTTACTGTTGCTACCGATCCGAGAGAAAGTTTTGCCGTCGGCACTGAATCGACCAAAATCTGAAATGCAACAGTTAGAAGAGATCCACTAGACCGGCCGGAATCAGCAATTCCTCCGTCAGTCACAGTCATTCCATCAGACAGTATTGCGAAACCCGATGGAAGAAGAGCAACATAGTCCGGATCCCCTCCATTTAGGACAACATTCATGGCAACAATATCAACAGGAGCATAGATCACAAAAGAGGCTGTTGGATCAGTGCAACTCTCTTGTAAAATCAGCATGTTGCTCTGGCTTGAATTTGCACTCTATACAAGTTTATTTCATGCATGTTATGAACAACTAAATTGAATTCGTAATTCAATCGGTTATTACATTGGGAAACAGTACACACTTACATTTACTCTAAGTAGTGAAACACAATTGCCTGGATCCCGACCATTAGCAATGTGTGCCATTTCTTGGACAGCTCCGCCATTAGACAGAATATCCCACTGTGTTTAAGAGAAAACCAAGGTTATGGTTTTGTTTTCTAAGGTTTAACGTGAATGCAAATGGAGTTGTTTAAAAGTTCAGTGGACAACCTCACTTCGAGAATGCTCATCTCTGAGGAAATCAAAAACCCTCTTAGGTGAAACAGGGAGCCAAAACGACGTTGCAGCACTAAGCACAATCCCTGGAGGTCTACCTGGATCATCTACACTCTTTCGGGTCATCACTCTTACATCATCAGCCCCAGTTCCCGATAATGTCGTCCACGTGTGTGCTGTAGAGGCACTAACTCCCCCACAGAAACTGATTACCATTCGCTCAGCTAGCTTCAGCATACTCTTTCTCCCATCTTGATTTGTTATCACTAAGCAAATAGATCGTCCAAACTTAATTTAAGCATCACATTCCAAAGAGTATATGTAAGGTAAAAGAGGAGTGTTGTAATGTTAATATATTATACCCCCAACATCGCCGGTGGGAATGTTAGAAGCCATTAAACTTGCAAGCCTCTCACACTGTCGGTCTAAAGTAGAAACCCATCGTCTTGCTCCGAAAGCATGGCCGGAGCTTACCAGTTGCTTGTACAGATTGTGAACACCTCCATCGTCCACTTCTACATGCTCAACCCATGTAACCTACATTTCATAATGGAGTAAAACAAATGCGATATGCAGACTATAAAGCATCTAAAAATGGGTAGTTTACCTTTGAGTAGCCATTGGGCATTTCTTGAATTAGGCAACCGGATGGTCTTCTTCTGCATCTCACAGTGGGACTGGGGCGTATAGTATCCAAAGAAACATCAACCACAGCCCAAGTTCCTTCTGCATGCTGTTTGCAGTATCTTACATAATAACTCTCACGAGTGGGAACAAGAGGTGAAAGAACTTGAAATTCAGCTGTCATCTGAGGATTTAAATAGACAAAAAAAAAAAAAAAATAATAGGTATAGTCATAAAAACAATTTATCAATGTAAACATAGAATTCCACATTACCACTTGAAGAGCTCCATTATAATTCCCTGCTACTCCTGTTGAGAGAACATCCAAAGTTGAAGCCTTCGAAACTATTCCCGAAAACACAGTTGACCACTGGCTCTGAGTTTGTAAACAAAATCCCAAAGATTAGTGTTTTTTTTTTTTTTTGCTTGCAGAGGCTTGTTCGATTTTTAGGGTATATATATTGATTATAAAAGCTTACCACATCCATGAGAATCTCAACAAGGTTAATGTGGTTCATGATAACAACAGCAGTTTCTCTTGAAGCTTCGCATTTAAAGCCAGTAGGTTTTGGCCCAATTCCACTAGGGAAAGTCCTAATATACTCTTCTTCATTCAGCATACAG
The DNA here is from genome assembly GCA_039519145.1 of Kokia cookei. Lineage (NCBI taxonomy): Eukaryota > Viridiplantae > Streptophyta > Magnoliopsida > Malvales > Malvaceae > Kokia > Kokia cookei. The sequence goes on from CM076901.1 coordinate 31,255,307, forward strand.
GTGGTACCATCAAGACTGGTCATCCATAAGGGTTCCCCCATCTGAGCCATTCTAACCAGTTCTTCCATAGCTGCCACCGCAAGCTCAATAATCATTGGCTTATCGGCCTCAGAAGGTGCACTGATAGACCTGAGAAGATCCCCAACACCATACATCTCCTCAGTGACAGGTTGTGAACCGAAATCAAATGGTCGGGGAGGCGCAGGAGATGAAAGTAGAGGAAAGTTCACCACTGGCTTGCCCACATACTTTGCAGCTATTGCTGATATACGATCAATCTACATTGTTTCCATCCAAACATTAGAAAGCTACAAAAACAAATACTATGAACGTTGTAAAAAAATATAATAGGATACCTCTTCCCTTAATCGAGAATTCTCAAGTCTGAGATGATGTTCATCAAATGACATTTGTCCAACAGCAGTTGGACCTCCACAATTTGGGCATGAAGCAGTGCTCAAAGCTTCCCTATATCTCATGTTGTCAACCCTTAGCTTCTCGTTCTCAGTTCGCAGCTGTGTGTTTTCGTGACGCTCATTCTGAGTCTGTACAAAAAAACCATTGACGTTTAAACAAAAATGAGCTAAGCTTAGCAAGGTTGAGTTCCCATTGACGTTTTACTATAAAATATAGTTATACCTTCATTTGGGTGCGCTTATTTTGGAACCAGAATTTGACTTGAAGTGGCTCTAACCCTAACTCACGCCCAAGCTCCTTCCTTTGCTTGTCATCTGGGTGTGGACACTCTTTGAAAAACCTATCAAACAAGGAACGAAATTTTCAAAGAAAGAAGAAGTTTTTTAGCAATATATTGTTGAATAAATTAACGAGTTAAACTAAAAATGTTTTTAGCTTACGCCTCCATTTCTTGGATCTGATGCTGGGTATGGCGATGATAACGCTTCTTTTTGTTGGGACGAGGATCTTGATCGTCTCCAGAGCCACCTAGTTCAAGATTTTCGCTACCAGATTTGTTTGTACTGTCGAATTCTTCGTCTCTCATTCGAGCAATTTCACTTTCAGAAGCATTTTGGGTCATCTCAAGAGGGTGGAGTTGACCTTCCATCATGTTGTTAGGCTGCTGGAACATTATCTAACAGATCTTTAAGAGTCCGAACCTTATGGTTTTTCAATCTAACATTCATAATCGAAAAAGAAAATCCCACTCAAAAAACTAAAAATAAAAATCCCATCTCCCACATATGGAAAAAAAAAAACCAAAGGTAATTCAGGGGGAAAAAAGGTAAGCAAAAGGCAAAATCAAAGTAAATTTGAGTGTACGGATGTATATATGATAAGTAGACTAAATTTACATGCGACAAACGCATGTTTTGGCAGTAATTTGACTAATGAGAAAGAATCAGGGGAGCTAGATTGATGGGAAAGAGAGGGTTTACGCGTTTCTCAAATACCGAGAAGGATTTTGCTTGGAATAGCAAAATATGACCAAAATCACTTTGAAAAACACATTTTCTTGAGTTCCAAACAGTGGAAAAGGAGAGACAGATTTATTGTTTCAAGTACTGTAATGGGGAGAAAAGATAATACGAGGAAATACCCATTAATCTGTTAAGGTTAAAAAATATGGAAAAAGGGGGAAAATCTGAAGAGATTAAGCACAAAAAGTGAGAAGTGCAATGACTAAAAAGAATCCCTTAGAAATCAGAGATTTGAAACTGTAGGCGATGGATGAGAGAGAAAAAAATGGAGTTCTAAGTTCTAACCTGACCAAGAGTAAGTCCTGAGGATGTTCCATAACCACTAACGCTCCCGTTTCCGGTGATCATCGACGGCATGTTTCTTGCCGGGATCATTACTCCGGCTGGCATGATGTTTCAGAATCCCAAAAGCCCTATCCAATATTTGTTCATATATCAATGTGTTCTTCCTTTTAGCAGATGAAAAGGTTCTCGTCCCTTCAGCTTATATTATAGTATATTTATCCTTATAGAATATCTGATTCTTACGTGCCAATGTAGGAGCAGGAGAGAATCTATAGAAGAATGTTGAAATGCTGACGATTTTGAAAAAATCCCCTCATATGTAACTTTCCAACCAAGATCACGGAGAATCCAACTATGCCTTCTTTGTCAGTCTTCAAACCAACTCCCTTCCCTTTTCCGCTCGTCGGCTATGTCTGCATTATTTCAGAATGAAAAAAACGTAAGATGAAGAAAAACATAAGGGAATTTTGAGCTTATAGAGGTTGAAAAAAAGAGACTGAAACACTGTAGCAAAATTTGGTTGCATATAAATTTTAGACCTAGTAAAGTAGAACCCTCGAAAAGCCCCAAGGAAAGGAGGAGATACGGATCTGCTTCCAGCTCTCGTTACCTGTAAATAATGGTTTTCCTGCGAAAGCAGGCTTTGCCGTTTGAGCTATAAAGGTATATATAAGAAGTAGGTTTTAAGGGGCGTAGGTGTAGGAACAAAGTGACGTACGAAGAAGATGAAGTTGCAAAAGATAAAGGAGAAGAAGAAGAAGAAGAAGAAGATGGAGAAGATAGAGTGAAGAGATGGAGAAAATTGTGGCTGCCAAAGAGTTAATGCAAAGCGTATTGAGAGGGTGCAATTGCATTTAATGGAGGGAAGCTGTAAACATTGAGAAAGAGATAGAGAAAGAGAGAGAATTTGAGACTCTTCAAAGGATTATTCTTTTTCTTTTTTCAATTCAATTCAAATCAATTCACCCCCCCCCCCCATTAGTTTCACAGTAATGGTGCAACGAATGACGGCTACCAATAACCTTCATAATTTTTGGGGTTTTCTTTCATCTCCCATTGTTACCTTTGGATTTACCTTCTGTTACGAAATGGGTTTACTTCCGTGTTATTATCTCTCTCTTTCATAATGTGAAAATCTCTTTCTTTAATTAATGGTGAAGGGAAAAGGGTTGGCATCAAGTTTTCCTTTTTAATCATGATTTAGATTCCACAGCATGTTTTGAGGGATCATGACATTAATTCATGCTGAAATGTATATGATCTATCTTTATATCCACACAACAAATAAATTTTGAAGATTCTGCATGAAAATTCCATGGATGTTTATTTTTTTATTTATATAAAATATGTGTCAATCCCACAAAGAAAATGCTAAAATATCAGCATCAATTGCTGTTTATTATGTAGTTAAACATTTTCTTTTCATCTAAATGAGAAAACAACTTATTTTTGACAAATTAATTTAATTGAATTTTATTTCGGTTAATATCATTATTGTTGCAACAACTTAAAAGAATAAATAATGTTATTATTATAATATCTTTGTTTAATGTGCAAAAATACTTCACATATGAAATTTCACATCATCCACGTTAATTTTTTTGACAATATTTTCATTAAATATGTCAGAAATCACGTATTAAAAAAAAAACAAAGATTCCTGATAAAAAAACTCAAATATACAATTAAGGTCATTTTGAGAAAATATGCAAACGTGACCAAATTTATGAAATAAACCTTAAAAAAAGAGTGAATATTTTTTTTAACTTGATTTTGTTTTTTATAAGAGAAATTTTTTTTAAATGAGTACTTTATGAAAAAGTATAGGTGGTTTTTTTTTTTTTAATTTGATGCATTTTAGGTTAAAAACTACTATTTATTTATTTATTTAAATTTATCTTAAATGAAAATTTATTCATTTTCTTAATAAGTTAATCTCACTAACTTATGGCCTGTAAAATAAATTGGAGAAGGAATTAGCATGTAGGTTGCCTTTATTTTTAATGCGATTAATTATTGAGGATAAAATTGAATAATTATTTGAAATTTTTTTATTTTTGTGAGTTACAATAATAAAATAAAGTCCAAACAATAAAGGCGATTAGCGCGACTCAAATTCAAGTCACACTTGAGACAATGAACATCATTAACTATCAGGTCATCACATAAAATTACAATCAACTGAATTTTAAGCTCTTAAATGAATGATAACTTTTTATGTTTTATAAATTTGATGAGCACCCAAACTTTTTTGGTAGATTATAAATTAGGGCTTCAACTTTAATCATTAGAATACTAAGTAAAAATTAAATTGTTATTCCCTTATGATTTAAGCAATAATTTAATTAATTTAATATATTGATTAAATCCCATGTGATGATTTGATGGTTACAATATTCATTGTTTCAAGTGTGACTTGAATTCGAATCGTATTAATCATGTTTATTATTCGAGCTTTGCTATATTATTATATTTAAAAAAAACATTAATATGTTGATTATGATATAAATTTGTTCTGTGAATGATGTAATAATATGAAAAAGAAAATTATAACAATTTCAATTAAATCCAAGGAAAAAAAAAAATGTCAGTCGTAAATGAAGCATATAGAAAAGCCATGAATCATAAATGCATTTATTATTTTAGAGAAGGTGAAATGTTTAAATAAATGATTATATATTCATCTATATATAGTTATCATATTCGTAGATATCAATTTTTTTTATATATACTCTTAATTTATTTTAAAAATGAAATAAATGATTTCGTAAAATTAAAACTTTCATTATCGAACATGAGATTGCAATTAAACGTCCTGGAAATTGATGTAATTCAATTAATTTATACATTAACTATGTCGTTATTGAGGTCAACTCAAAGTTTAATAATTTACATCTTTGGTGAGCAACATTAAAAAGGTTTCGTATATTTGATAGGATGATTTTTATTTTCACTATTTTTTTTTTGAATTACAATAATAAAATAAAATTCGAATAATAAATACGATTAATACGACTTAAATTTTGATGCAATTATCTGTCTATTTTGAATGTTACATGTATAATTGTAAGGAATGACTTTTTCCCTTGTTTAATATACCTTGAATGACGAGACAGAGAAACTATTCCAAATATTAATTTGGAAATTAAATAATCTTATTATAACATTCTTCCTAATTTTTAGTCCTACTAATGTAATTACATATATATTTAAATACAATCAAACATAATTTAGATTTCAAATGTTTAGTTTTAATATAATATTTCAAACTTTAATTTAATTTTTTTAATTTAGTGTATAATTTTTTTGTTTGATTTTAATATTTAAAATTTTCAAATATTATATAAAATACTCAAAACAATAATCATGTTAGTTTTTATTTTTTATTTTTATGAAGGAATAAAAATAGTTAATGTATGACTAATTACTCTATTTTGTTAAACAAAATACTCAAAATTTTCTTTTCATTGGGACTGAGATTACTTTGACTGCTAAAGACAAGAATGATTAGAGATGGATTGCACGCTTAAAGCATGATTGATCTTCACAATGCCATCAATTTCATAAAAGTATAGTCAATATTAGAGAAAATTCATGTTCAAAAATTATGTTTTGAACTATACTTAATGAATGAATATTGAAAAAAAAACAAAAATTTTAAAAATCCAAAACAAAAGAAATTCAATATGTTAAATAAAAAATAAATAAATTAAAAGTAATTGAACATTTAAAATATAAAAAGGAAATTATTTTTTTTGTTATATGTCGGTCATATATTGATTATTTTTGCTACATTGTAAAGATTTAACATTGTTAGTATATTGAAATAATTTGTATAACAATTGACAATATCATGTACCAAATTAGACAATAAAAAGCTTTGGTATCAAATTAAGAAAATATGTCAAATTCAGATATCAAATTAGATAACATAAAACTTAGATAGTCAATTAGAAAAAATATGATAAATTTTTTTTTCAATGAAAAAAATGTCAAATCCATATACCAAATTAAAAAAAACACAAAATTTTATATTAAACCATAAATTTATAAACAAAAAGAGTAATATATATTATTGATAATCATGCGATTTTAATAAATAAATTTAAAATTTAAAACTTGTATAAGAAATATATATTTTTAATAGTTAGCATAATGTGATACATAAAATAATGAATCAAATAGGAATGGTATTTTTTAAGTTATTTTTTTTTTGAATATATTGGTGTGATTATATGGTAGTATCTGTTCATATTTTCTTAATTTTTTGACAACGCACACACACATTGCACACACAAACGTTTGAACCCGAGATTCTTTGAATAAACAACATTCTCTTTTATACTGGAACCAGTTGTTGAATTCATATTTTTTAAGTTATAATTTCATAGCGAATAGCAATTTCCATGATTGAAGTCCAAAGCTAAGCAATACATTATCATTGCATCTTCACATTAAATGCCACTGCGCCACACTGCCTCTGCATGGCAATAGGTCATTTACTGCTTTCATGCCTCCCAAGTGCTCACCTTTTTTGAATTTCAATTTAATAAATTTAAATAAATTAATTGGAATATTTTAAATTATTAATATTCTTTTTAAATTGGAGCAGTAGCTCCGAAAGTCAAAGAGCGTCTTTTGCATAATCTCGTTCCTTGCAAGGCTCGCTTGTTGGATAAAGGGGTTGTCTATATCTCCCGATTGCGTCCGGTGTGGTGATACCGAGGATCTACAGCCTGTCTTCCTTCAATGTACTCATTCTGTTCAGATTTGGTGGTTCGCTAGTAGTTCTATTTCTCAGGTCTTCGTTAACCAGTTCTTCGAACAACTGTTTGATAATTGATAGTGATTTTGGGCAGAGTAGGGATCGGATTCTTACTATTCTTTGGAGCATCTGGTTCCATCGTAACCTCTTCTGTTGGCAGAGTAGTGATCGGATGCTTACTTGCAAGAATGGAGGAGGCTGATGGGTTGTTTGAACGAGTGCAGCCGCGGCGGCCTGCTGCGTTTTGGCGGCCTCCACTGGGGGGTACTTTGAAGTGTAATGTGGATGCTGTTCTTCGAGACTCGTGGGGTGTCCTTGTTGGGTGGTGCTCATTTGAACCTCATTTTGGCAGAGACGATGGCAGTTAAGGAGGCACTATCATGGCTTGGTCTAAGCGTGTTGATAGTGTCATGGTTCAGTCTGATTGCTTTGAATTGGTTCATTGTTATAATTTGACTCACCGTTGAAATTTATTTTTCTAACCCATCATTTCAAATTGTAATAATAAAAAAAGAAAAATTGCAAAAGAGATTTAAACCCATCATATTCTATCTTTCTTTTTTACTCCTTCAATTTTCATCTTTTCGATTTTCTTTTTGACAAAAATGAAAAATTATTTTACTATTTAAAACATAAAAGGTTATTTTAACTCTTAATTTTATTATATTTAAATAAAACCTACCTAAATTATTAAAAGATATTCTAAGCATAAATTCAATTCCACTTGGTATGTAAGAAAGTTTAGGATACATAAATGCTAGTTTTGAAAAGCATAATATTAATTGAGTTTTGACACTTTTCGTTTAATGTAGTACTTATGTTAGTTTTTTATTTAATGTGTTGATACTTTTTTAATCATTTGATAACGTATAAATATTTTGTATATACAGGTATTCGAACCTGGGTTTCTTAAGATGAATAACGTTTTCTTTACTATTGGAGACACTCGTTGGGTTCTTCATTAAATCTATTTCTAAATCTGAAGTAAATACTAAAAAGTTCATACTATTATCTTCAAGTATTAAAATATGTAACTTTTATCAAATACATGCATTACATTGAATTAAAAAATAACACAAATACCATATTAAAAAATATGGCTTAAGGGACAAAAAACCTCTAAAAAAAAAATTAAGACCTAATGAAAAAGTGTACCCAATTGAACCCTGAGTGACCAAAATTTTTTTTAATTGAGCCATTCTATTCATGGTAACTATCAATTGACTGCTTTGACCATTAACCTTGCAGACATGGTTAATTAAACCCATTAGGAATTGTCACGTGGCAAAATATATATTTTAAAAAATATAATATTTTTTAAAAATATATTTTTTTTGAATTTTTTAAAATCTATTTTGTTGAATTTTTTTTCAAAGATGGTTTATTTTTTCAAAATTAAAATATGTTTCAAATAATTAAAATGTGCATATATAATGTATGAAAAACTAAACCTTCAAAAATTATAAAAAAATAAAAATTATAATATATATTTCAAATGTGCAAAAAATAAAAATGTTATTATTTAAAAAAAAATTTTGAAAACAAATATCATTTTTTTGCTAAGGTAGCAATATCAACATTCTGTAACATGGTAATTTCTAATGGTTTCCATCAATTATTTCAATGAGGTTAATAGTCAAATTAATCAATAGACGTTTTCTGTTAATGAAATAGAGGATTCAATTGTATGCATTTTTTTTATAATGGCTCAATTGTTTTAATAAATAATAATTTTTTTGAGTTTTTTTTTGGTCATTTGAAAAATTATATATTAGAATATTTTTTAATATATATTTTTATTTTTTTAGCTTTGCATTCATCCAAAATGGATTTGGATAGCAGTTTAATTCACCAGATTAATTTTATATGCAATTTTTAATTATTTAAAAAAGTTTTTATTTTTTGTTGATGTGGCATGCCATGTCAGCATGCCCATGTCAACATACTACCACGTGATATTTTTTGGTGGCTTCCGTTAGTCATGTTAGCGAGGTTAACAGTCAACCAATGAACTAACGGTTTCCGTTAATGGAACAAGCCAATTAATTTATTAGGTTTTAATTTTCATGATTTTGTTAATAAAATAAATTTGATGATAATTGTAAATTTGTTTAACTTTGCATTTAATTTGTCAAATACAATCTTATGAATGTAAATTTGTTAATTGACTAGTTTGAATGATAACTTCACTACATGGTTGATGGGAGTCATTAGAAACTGACACGTGACAGTATTCTAATGTGTGCAGGTTATGCTAACAAATTTTTTTCAAAAATAAAAATTTTAAACAAATATTTTATCGAATTTAAAAAAAAATTCAAAATTATTTTTTTAAAAAAATAATTAAAATGTGCATATAAAATGAATCTTTACAAATGATTGTCTATATTCAAACGAATCTAGACAAATGATTGTCAAATTCATTTTGGATGAGTGCAAAATTAAGAAAACTTCAAAAATTATAAAAAATTTATTAAAAGATTCAATATATATAAATTTCAAATGTGCAAATTCTCAAAAATATTTTTTATTAAAAAATTATTTTTTTTCTTACGTGGCATGCTACATCAACATGTTAACGAATTTAACGATCAAACTGATCAATTGATGATTTCCATTAGCGGAATGGGTCCATTGATTTTTTTGGGTCACTAAAGACTCAATTGGGTCAAATTTTTTTTTATAAGGGTTCAATTGTTTTAATAAATAATTTTTTTGAGTTTTTGCACATTTGAAAATTTTATACATATTTTAGAATTTTTATAGTTTTTGAATTTTTTACTTTTGCAGTCATTCAAAATGAGTTTGGACAATCATTTATTTAGATTTATTTTATATGCACATTTTAATTTAAAAAAGGATTTTATTTTTCAAAAAAAAAATTGACATGTCATATAAGCATACTCTCACGTGACAGTTTTGTTGGATTATGTCAATCATTCAACGAGTTAATGATCAAACCAGTCAATTGACAGTTTCTATCAACGAAAGGGGCATATTAATTTATTAGGTTTGAATTTTCCAGGATTTTGTTAATAAAATATGTTTGGTGTTAATTGTAAATCTATTTAATTTTGCATTTAAGTTGTCAAGTACAACCCTATAAATATGAATTAATTCAAGTTTAAGGGTTGATTTGAAGAAATTATTAATTTTCATTATAAATCTATTTTAAAATTTAAATTAAACATTATAAAGTTAACACTATTATAGTCAACTATCAAAATATGCAACTATCAAAATATGCAACTTTTATTAAATACAAATATTATATTCACTACTATATTGAATTAAACATTATAAAGTTAACATTATTACAGTCAATTATATATGTAACTTTTATTAAAAATACGAATATTATATTAACTATTATATTGAATTAAACATTAAATTGGGTGCACTTGTTCACTGATGGTGCGATTGATAGAGGGTCCAGAGCAATGTCTGTTGGAGGTGTGTTGTAAGATCAAAATAGAAATTGAATTTTGGGTTACAACCGATATCTCGGGAAATGTAATTTTTTTGAGGTCTAATTTTGGGATATATTGGATGGTATGCTTACTTCACTTAGGAATGATTTTAATAGAATTATGATTCATACTGACAATTTGAAAGTAGTTCAAGCTTTACGGGATAATTTTTTGGGAGAATTAGGCATTACAATTCTCAAGAGAGTTCAAAGGATCATGAGTACGAAAGGGCGCTAGCTGATTCAATATGTTCCCAGAGAAAATAATCGTGTCGCTGACTGTTTAACTAAATTGAGCTTAGAAAAAAAGATAAGTTTTCATGTTTATGACAAATGTCCTCATGATGCCTTAAAAGTTCTGAATCAAGATAAAGTGAGAAATGCTATTAATCAATTTAATTTGATGTAATCTTCGCTTAATTATTTGTTTCACCCAAAAAATATCAAATTCAAATATGAAATTACTTTGACCCTTTTTTCAAAGAAGGAAAAAGAAATGAGATGTGGTGTATGCCACGTATAAAAGGGTTTTATTGCCACAGAAATCTCTTTCCTTGTAGCTTTAGCATAGATAGGGACGCCATTAATTGATTGACACTTTCTTTCATTTACTTATTTTTGAAAGTATATAATTGACACTTTCTTTCATTTACTTATTTTTGAAAGTATATCTTGTTTTAACTAAAGAGTATTTAGTTTCCAATTTGAACGGAAAATTTATCATTTACCATAGGCTTGGTTGATTGAAAATTTTATCTTTAAATCATATTTCAACTTTAGATTCGGATAAGGTTCGATTGGTTTACCCGTGATTCAATTAAGTTCTACTAAATAGATGCGTGTAAATCAAAAATTGATAAAGAGTGCTCGCGAGATCAACTCACATGTGTCAAAGAAAATCCGTTGTTTCAATCTGCATATATTCAAGGAATTCGCATGTGGGGACGGTGAGATTCAACAGACAACTCAGAACAATAGACGTGTCCAGCATCCTCGAAACTCGTTTAAAATGTCAATTTCATAAACAGTGAGATAAAATCCATAAACAATGATGACATATATAAATATCCGATTATCTTCTTCAATAAAACACAATGAAAAATTACTCAACAACATGCAAACTTTAATTTCAATATATTAGTAAATTATGATGGTCAAGGAGAATTTAAGTATGTAGACCCCAACTTTGACCTCACAATTTCTTGCTGCAAAGGAGAAACATAATTATCTCCAAATCCATATTAACATATCTTTCAAACTTTCTTTTCTTTACTTCTTTTTTAACTGAATACTTGTTGGGTTAATTCCCAATAATAAATCAAAACATTTTAATATTTTCGGTTCAAAAGAATTAGTAATTTGAAAATATATATGAAAAATGACTATATTTAAAATTCTAACCTAAACATATCCAATATTCCTTTAATTAAAAAGTACAAAATAAAATAGTAAGGGTTTAACATTTCCACTAATATAGAAAGATAGACATCATGACTCTCCCTTCGGCCTTCCCTTATTATTTATTATTATTTTGTTTTTTTTTAATTATATTGATGTGATTACATGGTAATATTTGTTAATACTTTCTTAATCCTTTGATAATGCACACACACCTTACACACAGATGCTCAAACTCAGATCTCTTAAGATAAATATCATCATCTTTTTTATTAGAGACACTCGTTAAATTCTTTTATTTAATTTTAAATAAAAAGTCCTTGTCACTATAAATTCCTTTGTGGCTCTATTATCAATCAATTAGGTAACCATTTTCTTATCCAAAAATCTTTTATTAATTCTTCGTACCTCCACCTATGGGTATGGATGGAATTTTTGACTCTCGTGATACTCCACTACCAATCTTTATATACGTTACATTTTCTTTCTTTATTTTATTTTTTATTTTGGGTTAAATGGGTATAATAAGTCTTTGTAATATTTAAAAAGTAATTATTTATTTTAATTTTTTTATCTAATCAAATTCTGCAATAAGAGAATTGATTAATTAAGTTATTTAACCGTTAAGATTTAACAATTTGATTGTGAAATTTTGACGTTGTCATTAATAATTAATGAGTTAATTGTTCTTATTGACTTGGAATTTTATGTGTATCAATTTACCAACGTAAAACTATTTTGTCTAATACATTACATAAAAAAATTAAAAATGATAGGAAAATAATTAGCAATGGACATAGGTAGCAAATACTAGAAATGCAATAAATCAACTTAGGGCTAGTTTAACAATGTTTTTCAAAAATACTTTTGAACCAAAGAGCACTTTTGAGAAAAAAATTAAAATTTTCTCCTTATCCTATGGTAAAAAAAGTGTTTTTTCCAAAATATTGTTGATATAAAAAACACTTTATTTAGTAATGCTTTTAACTCAAAAGTGATTTTTATCTTAAAAATACTTTTGAGAAGCAATGTTAAACAAAACTTTAGATGATAAAGTAGTTTAGTTTAAGATTTGATTGTTTAGTATTGCTGTTAAAAAGTGCTTTTGAAAAATAAAATGTCACTTTTAGACATAGTATTATAAAGTAATGAATATGCATTTAAATAATATTCAAATTAGTTAATATTATGATATTTTAGCAAGAATATAAAAAATAATTTATTATAACTTATTGTTAATATTTTAATATATGAAATATTAATTTTAAATATTTCTCGATAATTAATATTAATTATTTATGAAATTTACTTAGATTATATAAACTATATTTTAAATATTTAAATATAATCATTAAATATTTATATTTAAATATTAGCACAGTTGTATTGTTTTAATATATATATATATATATATATTTAATTTTTAATTAATGATTTTAATACATTTGTATTATTTTATTTTAAAATGTAATTTGAATATATAATCCATATTAGATATTAACATAATATAGAAAATATAAACCTAACAAATTAAAATATTACATGCTTTTGGATTAAAGTTTGAAAAAGAGGTAATATTTATATACCAAATACATCATCAAAAGTTTTACATTAGCATTTACAATTCAAAGTGATGCTATAGCTTCTAGTGTCATGCGCCGATCCTTCCCATCTTCCAATGTAGGGAATTCATTTGGTGGAAGAAGAGCGACAATATGAGTACCATCAATTGCACCTATGCAATCTTGAACAAATAATCATATTAGTCCCATTCATATTTTTAATAGATAAAAAATATTATAATATAATAATGTAATATTAAATTCTAACATTAAAAGGAGGCATATATCTAGAATCATTACGTATTTGATCGGGTATTGAGTTGAAAAAACGATCTTCGGGTGCAATTAGATCAATGGCCATCCTTAAAACTTTCTCAAGCACAATTGCAAAGTATCGACTTATTGTTACTCTAGACCTCTGAAATCTTTCTTGACATTGGGAAACTTTTGCATCGATGCCCAAAATGTGCAAAAAAATTTCCAACATTTCATGAGAAGATACGTGTCTTGAAGTTTGCAGGTTGTATCTTGTCTCCAACACTCTCAACAAACTTATGAATACAATTTTAGACATCCTAAAATTAATCATATAACGTGATTCATGACCGTCAAGAATCTCTCGAATCCATGCCTCACTTGACTGTTTTGAATCCATGCATGGTTGCTTCAATATATACTTCTCATAATATAATTTCACGGAAGAATATGCAACTCAAAAACCGTCGTCGCCTAGGGTCTCTATGTCACTTTATTCATCAATCACTATTCATCTTTAAATTTATGTTATTTAACTTTACATTTCAAAAGAAATACACTCAACACGTCATTTATTATCATTTAGTTGTAATCACAATTCAATAAGGGCAAAAAGGTCATTTCTAAAATTTTTGGAGACTTCTACCTATACCTGTTGGACAAGTATCGGTAGTTGTCAAGTCAATAAACAATTCATGAAACAATACATATTTTTACCGATACCCTTGACAGTTCTACCGATATAAGTGAAGCAACTATTGATACAAGTCATACTACTACCTATACTAAAAACTCTAGAGAGCTGAGAAGTCCTACCTTGCAACTTCTACCAATACAAGTATTTAAACTACCGATATCTCAATGTACAAAACTACCAATACCTGTTATACAACTACCGAAACAACTCAAATCAGAGAACAACCTCTCTGCTACGCTATACTTCTACCGATACAAGCATTTAAACTACCGATACCTCAATGCATAGAATTACCGATACCTGTTATACAATTACCGAAACAACTCAAGTCAAAGAACAACCTCTCTCCTATCCTGTACTTTTACCTGTACAAGTATGAGTTCTACCGAAACAAGTGTATCGATGTAACATCCGTGTGTTTGAACCGGATTTGGAATAGTGATAAATTAGAATAGAGAATTATAAATGTTTAGTGAAGTAAGGAAGGTTAGAATTTTTTTTTTAAGGATTAATTAGTAAAGGAGAGAAAATATGGGGGATTAAATAGCGAAATATCCGAAATGAATTTTTAGTCATCATGAGAATTAGATTGATTGAGGAGGGGCAAAAGAGTAATTTGGTGGAAGATATTTTTTTTGGAGGCAAAGTTTTGGGCCAAAGTGTAAAGTTGAAAGGCTCAAGGACTAAGAGTGTAATTTTACCATTTTTCTTAAGTGAGATATTTTAAGTGAAAATTCTAGAGAATTTGAGAGAAGAAAAAGCTGGTTAAAAAGATGGAAATATCATCTTTTTCATTAAGTTAGCCGTCCATGGCCTTTTCTTCCATTTCCAACTTTTGCTTTTATTCCAAATAGGTCCTTCCATCATTTTTAAGCTTTCCAAACTCCAAAACCTTCCATTTTCTTTGGAACTTCTGAAAGAAAGTCATAAAAGAGAGTTAGTAGACACCTTAAACTTCTTATAGAATTAATTTTGAGGTGTGAGAGAGATAAAGGACTAAATCGAGAAAATTTGAATTCAAGGGTTAAGGTAAGAAATGGTTAAATCCTCATGATATACATGTATTTTACTGTTATTTAGCATGGAAATAATTGAATTATAGCATTTAGCTTACATGTGTTTGTGTGAAATTGAAGAGAAAGAGAAGAGAGGCAAGGATCAAATTGAAGACAAAGGAAAAAAATAGAACAAGGGGTAAAAGAGAAGGAAATCAGCCTTTTTGTTGTAAGTACTACAAGAGTTTTGAACTATGGTTTAATTTCTCTAATGGTATATGAATTATTAGCATAGAAATTGTTAGATAGGTACTTGATTTGAATGTTTATAATGATAAAATGAAGGGATTAATGTGTGATTTAGTAAAACAGTCTGGACAGAACAAAGGATTAACTTCTAAAATTCACTAAAAATTGTATATAAAGAGTTAAGGGTTCTATTATATATGAAATTAAATCTTATTGAGTTTAGTTTCATATGGAAGAAACGGTGATTGAAATGGATCTGTAAATTCTGAGATACAACTGATTTTGTGTAACAAGGTCAGAGTAGGTACGAGTTCCCCTGTTCTGACTTTGAAAAATCATAGAAAAATTTAGAAAAATAATTATACACTGAAATTTATATGTCTGAATCCTTAATGAGTTTATTTTCAATATAAACAAACGGGAACATCATTTGATCTTTTTACTTAAAGATAAATAATTTTTAGTGAAGAAAGGTCGAAACTGTCAGGCAGCAGCGAAGGGGTAAATTGAAAGAATTTACTGTACAAATTGGCTGAATTAAAAATTCTGGAAATTTTATGGTAAAAATATGATTGAGTCTAGTTTCAGAAACATCAAGCGGATTATGATTTTGAATTCTTTAGCTCAAGATATAAATAATTTACTGACAGTGACGCAAGTGAATGACTTTGAGAATATAAATGTGAAGTATTTGATGATGTATTTATGTGAGATATATCATTTATGAGAAATGATGCTAATTGAGATTGTGCCCAAGTAGAAAAATTAGAACCATTGTGATATTAGTGACATGCCATTAAGGAACACTAGCGCGCTCTCTGATTAGCACTGTGTGTGCTCTCTGTTTAGCACATCTCGTGCTCTCTGTTATTAGCACTGTGTGTGTTCTCTGATTAGCACTTTGTGTGCTCTCTGATTAGTACTTTGTGTACTCTCTGTTTAGCACTGTGTGTGCTCTCTGTTGCCCAGCACTTATGTGCTCTCTGTTTGTTCCGTATATCCTAACGGTTCTATGAAAGTCTACTAAGGGCTAAACTACAGAAAGTAGATAAAAGTGTAAGTTGTACCATTGTGGTAAGTTACAGGTTACATGTAAGAAAAGCAAGAAGTTTATATGCATGAGTACTTAAATGATCATTCATTACTTTTGTAGTGCTTACTAAGCCTTCACCGGCTTAACGCGTAGGTACAAGGAATACAAGAAGGTAGATCGGGACCTCTCATTACATCACATCACTTGGAGCTCAAATTTTGGTGTATTACTTTTGATGTAAAATGACATGTACTATGGAACTTATATGTGTACTTATTAGATAAACAAAAATGTTGTTTTGTGTGACGAAATGAAATGAGGTATTTTGGATAAAAAAAAAGTTGCATGACTCGGTTTATTTTAATGTAATACTTTTATATCGGGTTTATGCATATGAACTGGATATAAGGGTGTTACATTTGTTGGTATCAGAGTGAAGGTTTTCTGATATTTGGTGTCGGGAAAATGAGTCCACAAGTACATGTCATTTTATATGTTGATGTGATGAGAGATTATTTAGTTATTTAATTGTTTAAATTATGAATATTGTAGAAAGTAAAGATGTCAGATAGGCGAGAAGAGTCCGAAAATGAAAGTAGGGTCCCAAACCCTAATAGAGAAGAAGATCCACATAGGATCCGAGACCGAAGAGAATCAGTAAGTGAAGAAAGAACTCAACCCCTAAGTGAATCAATATCCCCTCCTCAAGAAATTTCGATTGCTACTTTGTTACAAACGATGAACCAGTTGTTACAACAAGTAGTAAGAAGCAATGTGCAAAATGTGCCTCCACCACCATCTACTAGTGCCCCTCAGTTGCAACCCTCTGTATCCAGTCGTCGGTCTCCTATAGAAAGATTAAGAAAACATGGAGCTGAAGAGTTTAAGGGGAGAAAAGATGATGATCCTGCAGAGGCAGAGGAATGGCTCGAGAATAGTCAGAGGGTATTTGAGGAACTACAGTGCACGGAAGAAGAAAAGCTAAGATGTGTTGTATCTCTGTTAAAGGGTGAAACCTACCAATGGTGGACTACAGTGTTAAATATTCATCCTGTAGAAAGGATCAACTGGAATTTCTTTGTGTCTGAATTCAAGAAGAAATATATCAGTGAGTTATATTTGGAGAAGAAGAAAAGGGAATTTCTAGACTTGAAGCAGAATAACATGACCGTGGCTGAGTATGAACGTGAGTTTCTCAGACTGAGCAGGTATGCTAAAGAATTAATAGCTAATGAAGCAGATATGTGTAGAAGATTTGAGTGGGGATTGAATGAAGAGATATATGTTCCACTGCTACCGTTACATCTACAAGAATTTTCTGTTCTGGTTGATCGAGCTCAGAGGTTAGAGGAGGGATTGATTCGTTCGAAAGAGAAAAGTGCTGGAAAGAGAACAGCCATTAGTTCTGCACCTCCCTTTTCTTTGAAAAGAATGAGAGGATTTAGAGATCCTAGATATGCTTCTTTTTCTGCTGGTCAGAGGTCTCGAAGCCAAATACGACAAACTCAACAAGGAACTTCCATAGTTAGTACAGGTGGTACTAGAAGAAGGTCATCACAAATGCAATCACCGTGTAAACATTGCGGAAGATTTCATTGGGGAGAGTGTCGACTGAATACTCGAGTTTGTTTTAGATGTGGGTCTCAAGATCATTTTATAAGAGATTGTCCAAGGATGATGGAGAATACTACCGAACAGTCTGTAAAAGGTAATTCAGCTCCACAAAGAAGCAGATTACCCGAAAATTCTGGTAATGTTGGTATGAGATCAGCAAGAAATGAAGTTGATAGATCTGAGTCTCGGAAGCCACGAACATATGCCATCAGAACCAGGGAAGAAGAAAATGCTCCCGATGTGATCACTGGTAAATTCTCTTTATTTGACTCTTGGATAGTTGCATTGATAGATCCAGGTTCTACGCATTCATACATATGCATTTCATTAGTGAAAGATAGAGAATTAGTAATAGAACCTACGAAACATGAGGTGATAGTTACAAACCCTTTTGGGCAAAATGAGAGAGTCAATAAAGTGTGTAATGGGTGTCCTTTAAAGATTCAGGATTGTGAATTTCCAGCAAATCTTATGGTCTTGTCATTCAATGAATTTGATATGATACTGGGGATGGATTGGTTATCGAAATATGCAGTCGTGGTTGATTGCAAAAGAAGAAGAATTTCTTTAAGAACTATAGATGGAAATAAGGTGATCGTAATTGGTGAGAATTACAGTGTTATGTCAAATGTGGTTTCTGCAATCAAAGCTTGTAAAATGATTAAGAAAGGATATGAGGCTTTCTTAGCCTATGTTCTAGATACTAGAGCAGAAGAAAGTGAGATTGAAAAGATAACGATAGTACAAGAATTTTCCAATGTGTTTCCTAAAAAATTACCAGGTTTACCTCCTGAAAGAGAAGTTGAATTTGGAATTGAATTAGTTCCGGGGACTGCACCAATTTCGATAGCACCATGTAGAATGGCACCAGCAGAGTTAAAAGAATTGAAGACTCAGTTGCAAGAATTGTTGGATAAAGGATTCATACGTCCAAGTGTATCACCATGGGGAGCTCCGGTTTTGTTTGTAAAAAAGAAAGATAGGTCTTTAAGGTTGTGTATAGATTATCGTCAGTTAAACAAAGTGACGGTAAAGAATAAGTATCCGTTGCCCAGAATTGATGATTTGTTCGATCAGTTGAAAGGAGCAAGTGTGTTCTCAAAGATTGATCTAAGATCAGGATACTATCAGTTGAAGGTAAAAGACTCGGATGTGCCAAAGACTGCCTTCAGAACTCGATATGGTCATTATGAGTTTTTGGTCATGCCATTTGGATTGACTAATGCTCCAGCTGCATTTATGGACCTGATGAACAGAATTTTTCAGCCATATTTGGATCAGTTTGTGGTAGTATTCATTGATGACATTTTGGTATATTCGAAAGGTGAAGAAGAGCATGAGAAGCATCTTCGAATTGTATTGCAGATTTTGAGAGAAAAACAATTGTTTGCTAAGCTGAGTAAATGTGAGTTTTGGCTGAAAGAAGTCATTTTTCTGGGACATATTGTATCGACTGATGGCATTCGAGTAGATCTGAAGAAGGTTGAAGCTATTCTCGACTGGAAACCGCCAAAGAATGTTACCGAGGTAAGAAGTTTTCTGGGTTTGGCCAGTTATTATAGAAGATTTGTACAAGGATTTTCTATAATTGCATTGCCATTAACAAGGTTATTGCAAAAAGATGTGAAGTTTGAATGGAATGAGAAGTGTCAACAAAGTTTTGAAAGATTAAAAGAAGCATTGACCGAAGCTCCGATGTTAATACAACCAGAATCTGGTAAGGAATTTGTGATTTACAGTGATGCATCTTATAATGGTTTGGGTTGTGTACTAATGCAAGAAGGAAAGGTAGTTGCATATGCGTCTAGACAGTTGAAGCCACATGAGAAGAATTACTCGACACATGATCTTGAGTTGGATGCAGTAGTGTTTGCACTGAAGATTTGGAGACATTATTTATATGGAGAGAAGTGCCATATTTATACAGATCACAAGAGTTTGAAATATTTGCTAACTCAGAAAGAGCTGAATTTGAGACAAAGGAGGTGGATGAAATTGATTAAAGATTATGACTGTATCATTGACTATCATCCTGGGAAAGCGAACGCAGTAGCTGATGCTCTAAGTAGAAAATCAATGGCAGCTTTGAAGGCGATGAATGCACATTTGGAAATACAATCAGATGGTGAGTTATCAGTTGAGTTAAGAGTGAAACCAACTTTGTTACAAGAAGTGAAAGACGCAGAAGGAAGACGATGAAGAGTTGATGAAGATAAAGAAACAACTTGAAGAAGGCAAAGGTAATGAATTTGAAATTGATAATGAAGGAAGTTTAAGATTTCATAATCGATTATGTGTGCCTAATCAAGAAAATTTGAAACGGAGAATTTTGGATGAAGCTCATCATAGTTCATTTGCTATGCATCCGGGAAGTAACAAGATGTATCATGACTTAAAGTTATTTTATTGGTGGAAAGCAATGAAACGGGATATAGTTGAGTATGTTTCAAGTGTTTGATATGTCAAAAGGTAAAGGCAGAGCATCAAGTGCCATCGGGGTTGCTTCAAACGATAACTATTCCAGAATGGAAATGGGAAAGAATTACAATGGATTTTGTCACAGGATTTCCACTTTCACCGAAGAAGAAGGATTCCATATGGGTGATCGTTGATCGATTAACTAAGTCTGCTCATTTTCTCCCAGTAAGAATTGATTTCTCAATGGATAAGTATGCACAATTGTATATAGATGAAATAGTTAGACTTCATGGTGTGCCTGTATCTATTATTTCTGATCGGGATCCAAGATTTACATCAAAGTTTTGGGAAAGATTACATGAAGCTTTGGGTACTCGATTGAACTTTAGTATAGCATATCATCCTCAGACAGATGGACAGTCAAAAAGGGTGATTCAGATTCTGGAAGACATGTTGAGAAGCTGTATTATTGAGTTTGAAGGTAATTGGGAAAGGTATTTACCGTTGATTGAATTTACTTAAAATAACAGTTATTAGTCAAGTATTCAAATGACACCGTATGAAGCGTTGTACAGAAAAAAGTGTAGGACTCCTGTATGTTGGACAGAGTTAAGTGAACAGAAGCTTGTGGGTCCTGATCTGATTCGAGAAACTGAAGAAAAAGTAAAGTTGATCCGAGAGCGATTAAAGGCTGCTTCAGATAGACAGAAGTCCTATGCGGATTTGAAAAGGAAAGATATAGAGTTCAATGTTGGTGAAAAGGTTTTCTTAAAAGTGTCTCCGTGGAAGAAAGTTCTCCGATTTGGCAAAAAGGGGAAATTGAGCCCAAGATTTATCGGGCCATATGAGATATTGGAAAGAATTGGTCCAGTTGCTTATCGATTGGCTCTTCCACCAGAATTAGATAAGATTCATAATGTTTTTCATGTGTCTATGCTACGGAGGTACCGATCTGACTCATCCCATGTGATTACTCCGGAGAGTATTGAAATACAACCGGATTTGACTTATGAAGAGGAACCAATAAAGATACTAGCTCAAGAAGTGAAAGAATTGAGGAATAAAAGAGTTCCTCTGGTAAAAGTGCTATGGAGACATCATAACTCAGAAGAAGCTACTTGGGAAAGAGAGGAAACGATGAAACAACAGTATCCATAGTTGTTCAGCACAGGTAAATTTCGAGGACGGAATTTATTTTAAGGGGGGAAGAATTGTAACATCCGTGTGTTTGAACCGGATTTGGAATAGTGATAAATTAGAATAGAGAATTATAAATGTTTAGTGAAGTAAGGAAGGTTAGAAATTTTTTTTTAAGGATTAATTAGTAAAGGAGAGAAAATATGGGGGATTAAATAGCGAAATATCCGAAATGAATTTTGAGTCATCATGGGAATTAGATTGATTGAGGAGGGGCAAAAGAGTAATTTGGTGGAAGATATTTTTTTTGGAGGCAAAGTTTTGGGCCAAAGTGTAAAGTTGAAAGGCTCAAGGACTAAGAGTGTAATTTTACCATTTTTCTTAAGTGAGATATTTTAAGTGAAAATTCTAGAGAATTTGAGAGAAGAAAAAGCTGGTTAAAAAGATGAAAATATCATCTTTTTCATTAAGTTAGCCGTCCATGGCCTTTTCTTCCATTTCCAACTTTTGCTTTTATTCCAAATAGGTCCTTCCATCATTTTTAAGCTTTCCAAACTCCAAAACCTTCCATTTTCTTTGGAACTTCTGAAAGAAAGTCATAAAAGAGAGTTAGTAGACACCTTAAACTTCTTATAGAATTAATTTTGAGGTGTGAGAGAGATAAAGGACTAAATCGAGAAAATTTGAATTCAAGGGTTAAGGTAAGAAATGGTTAAATCCTCATGATATACATGTATTTTACTGTTATTTAGCATGGAAATCATTGAATTATAGCATTTAGCTTACATGTGTTTGTGTGAAATTGAAGAGAAAGAGAAGAGAGGCAAGGATCAAATTGCAGACAAAGGAAAAGAATAGAACAAGGGGTAAAAGAGAAGGAAATCAGCCTTTTTGTTGTAAGTACTACAAGAGTTTTGAACTATGGTTTAATTTCTCTAATGGTATATGAATTATTAGCATAGAAATTGTTAGATAGGTACTTGATTTGAATGTTTATAATGATAAAATGAAGGGATTAATGTGTGATTTAGTAAAACAGTCTGGACAGAACAGAGGATTAACTTCTAAAATTTACTAAAAATTGTATATAAAGAGTTAAGGGTTATATTATATATGAAATTAAAGCTTATTGAGTTTAGTTTCATATGGAAGAAACGGTGATTGAAATGGATCTGTAAATTCTGAGATACAACTGATTTTGTGTAACAAGGTCAGAGTAGGTACGAGTTCCCCTGTTCTGACTTTGAAAAATCATAGAAAAATTTAGAAAACTAATTATAGACTGAAATTTATATGTCTAAATCCTTAATGAGTTTATTTTCAATATAAACAAACGGGAACATCATTTGATCTTTTTACTTAAAGATAAATAATTTTTAGTGAAGAAAGGTCGAAACTGTCAGGCAGCAGCGAAGGGGTAAATTGAAAGAATTTACTGTACAAATTGGCTGAAGTAAAAATTCTGGAAATTTTATGGTAAAAATATAATTGAGTGTAGTTTCAGAAACATCAAGTGGATTATCATTTCGAATTCTGTAGCTCAAGATATAAATAATTTACTGACAGTGACGCAAGTGAATGACTTTGAGAATATAAATGTGAAGTATTTGATGATGTATTTATGTGAGATATATCATTTATGAGAAATGATGCTAATTGAGATTGTGCCCAAGTAGACAAATTAGAACCATTGTGATATTAGTGGCATGCCATTAAGGAACACTAGCGCGCTCTCTGATTAGCACTGTGTGTGCTCTCTGTTTAGCACGTCTCGTGCTCTCTGTTATTAGCACTGTGTGTGCTCTCTGATTAGCACTTTGTGTGCTCTCTGATTAGCACTTTGTGTGCTCTCTGATTAGTACTTTGTGTACTCTCTGTTTAGCACTGTGTGTGCTCTCTATTGCCTAGCACTTATGTGCTCTCTGTTTGTTCCGTATATCCTAACGGTTCTATGAAAGTCTACTAAGGGCTAAACTACAGAAAGTGGATAAAAGTGTAAGTTGTACCATTGTGGTAAGTTACAGGTTACATGTAAGAAAAGTAAGAAGTTTATATGCATGAGTACTTAAATGATCATTCATTACTTTTGTAGTGCTTACTAAGCCTTCACCGGCTTAACGCGTTTATTTTAACGCGTAGGTACAAGGAATACAAGAAGGTAGATCGAGACCTCTCATTACATCACATCACTTGGAGCTCAAATTTTGGTATACTACTTTTGATGTAAAATGACATGTACTATGGAACTTATATGTGTACTTATTAGATAAACAAAAATGTTGTTTTGTGTGACGAAATGAAATGAGGTATTTTGGATAAAAAAAAAGTTGCATGACTCGGTTTATTTTAATGTAATACTTTTATATCGGGTTTATGCATATGAACCGGATATAAGGGTGTTACAATCGAATTCAAGGGATCATGCCTAAACTCAAGTTATCAACCGTTCATCTTTCATAACTTAAAGACTTAGCATGGAATTACATTGTACATAGATTTAACACCTCATACATCTCACATAGTATATGTATATCATACTAAACTAACATACAAACTTGTGCAACATTCAACTAAAAATTCACAGCAAAAGATTCATTCATCCATACAAGTAGAATAAGTCATTTCATCCTAGTACATGCTATATAACCGTGTGATGTAAATACTACCGACAAGCTCTCGGGATAGTGTGATGTCTTCAAAATGGTCCAATCTTCAAGTCACAAAATGAGATCTATAAAACAACAACAATTTCACTAGTAAGCTTCATAGCTTAATAAGTTCACAAGGTTTATCAATTTACCGAATAACATGTGTTGAACAAAACTGTAAATCGGTCGAGCCAGAACATAATTGTATTTTAATGATCGTTATTCGTTTTACTCCCTGTTGACCCCAAAGGTCATGATGCTCGTTTTACTCCTTGTTGACCTAAAGGTCATTATGCTCATTTATCTCCCTATACATCCAAAGGTCATTCCTGTTACCAATTTACGATGATATTTTTAGCCATCGATATGATATATCTATTCCTTACGATACTACTCACACTAAGCTGACGAGGGTATGCAATCAGACATAAATCTCAACCATTGTTGGACCTGTAATCCATTCTTGGATTCTTTTCACTTTACAGTGACTCAAGATGCCATAGAGAATCCGTAACAAATGCAGGATCTCAATCATTAGACCATTTAACTTTGGCACAAGGCCGGGTAATCTTTCTTTTGTCGTTTCTATCTTACAAATCATCAATTTGTTGTTCTAACATCAAACATCCATAAAAAGGCAGTTATAAGAAGTTACAATTAAGAATTTAACTTACGAACTTAACGGACGAAATTGCAGTTGAGTAAAACTTTAGGGACTATTTTAAAAATTTCCCCTTTTCACGATCAGTGACTCGATCTTGATCTAACACAATAAATCAACCAATTCTCTCATTAAATCATATAATTTGATTACTTTAGGCATATAAGTCCTTTTTAGAAAAATTACAAAATGACCACTAACCTTTACATTTCTATTCAATTTAGTCCAAAGTACAAAACATGCAAAATAACCATTTTACATTTCAACTTATACCAGCCGAATATCCATGGGTGTCCACCAAACACCTATATGTAATTATTTCACATCAAGGACATGTATTTCACCATTTTCACCATCCAATCCTCTAACCCTAATTTCATCAAAAATCATTTTACAAAATCATGAAATCAATCCATCAAACATACAAATCCATCAAAAGCTTTAAAAAAAATAACCTTATTCAACAATGAAAAGTTTTACAACATTTGATAGATTCATAAATTAGTCTTTAAGTTATACGGACTCAGAAACATAAAAATTACTAAAAACGGTTAACATTTGCTTACCCAAATCAAGGCTTAAAGTTTGAGAATGGAGAAACCCTAAAATTTCCCCTTTAGCCTAATGAAGAAGAAGAAGATGAGAAGCTAGATGAATTTTCTCATTTTCTTTCATTTAGTTCATATATATACTTAAGGGCAAACTTGTAAATTTTAAGACTTTCATGTTAACTTAATAAACCACTTACTTAACCTTAATTAATCCCATTTATAATCAATATTTTTCATAATAATCCACCCACTAAAATGCCTTTGGTTAATTTGCTCTTTTGGTCTTTCTAATTAACCAACTCTAGTTTTGCACCTTTTTCAATTTAATCCTTTCTACTCAATTAACTATCCAAACATTAAAATTTCATAACCAAATTTTAATATGATATTAACAACATGATAAATATTAAAATAAAATATAATAAATTTACAACTTAACTCGTCGGAGCTCTGATCCCGAAATCATTTTTTTCGACACCACTGAAAACCAGGCTGTTAAAAAAATCTCTTTCTTTTCCCTTTTATCATCACTTTCATCACCGCTAGAATTGTCAACCATACTCATCACCTGTGAACAAATTTTATATCCAAAATCAAATATAAACAACTATTGATAAAACTAAATTACACATAAATTGAATATCCAAAAACCAAACATAAACAACTATTGATAAAACTAGATTACACATAAATAAGTAAAACATAAATTCAATATCCAAAAATCAAACATAAACAACTATTGATAAAACTAGTTTGACATTGTTGTTTAGTCACAGTAGATATCTCTTGACTCTAGAAGACTAGAAAATTTTCAACTATCCTCCATCTCCATCTCTGTCATAAGCCCTATTGCTCTAATCTTAGGATTAATTGATAAAAACATAATTTGCTTGTCCTTGTTGAGTAATAATCTCAGTGAGAAAAAGTATAGCGAACTAAAATTTGGAACTTCCTTCGACATGCTATCAAGCACTTTAACTGCTTATGGAATACCATATGGATCCATAATAGGAGAAACAAGATATGGCTAGACAATCTTACATCCCCTCCAATTTTCTTTGAGAATTTCTTCCTTCCAGTTTTCAAATATGAAGTTGATATCTCAGGTGTTTTCCTTTTTTTTACTGTTTCCATCAATGTTAACATCATTTGAAGTGTTAATATCATTTCTTGTATTTCTTCCTCATTCTCTTCAGGTATGTCATTGTCAACATCCTCAAAAAATTCACTACGGAGTGTACCAAAACAAGGTGCCCATGCTTTATTACCTGTTGCAACTACCCCCTTGAACATTTGGTCCAACTTCCCTTCCAAGTCAGGATCAATGCCCGATGTTCTAAATTTTTGAGCTTCTAGCACAACCTACATATAAAATAGTAGTTTAATAAAAGAAATTATAAATAACCTCATAAATAAGAAAAACAAAAATATTTAGGATTATATATGTACCTCTAGCCTACTCTCCCACCAATCATCCGATGCATCAATGGTTTTTTTTTTTATAGGATTCCACCTTAAACCAGTATCTCCGTCTTTAAGTTTCTTCCAAGCCTTCCATTACTTTTTCAAGTTATCCCACCTATTTTTAAGTTGTTTTTATGAATAAACCTTGTCTGTTTTTTTTTCAAAGCTGGTCATTATTTTCAACCATCCATCTTTTATGAAATGAGTACCAGGTCTATTCTCTTTCAATATCTCTTTAATAAAAATATTACAAAATGTTTCTGTAAATCTCTTATCCCGTCATGCTTTGACTTTTTCACCACTAACTTCAATCGTCGAAGTACTAATTCTTCTTTGACTTCTCACTTAACAATGTATAAAACCTTATTTTAAAAATTAAGTTATGCTCAAAATCAAGATTACATTACACTGAACATCTAAATGTTTAAGCAAAGTATGAACACTTATTGTTTAAGTAAACTAGTTATGAAATGAGACTGGTAATCATGTCTACCAAATCTAAAGTTTAAGCCAAGTGTTGGCAATATTTGAACAGCTCAAAACCTGCTTTTTTCCATGGACAAAACCACTATTAGCAGTTGACTTTGGCCTAACAAGTTTTACAATTTGCTTTGCTGACTACTTTTTGACTAGTTTTTCCAAGCTGGTACATATAAGAAGACCTTATCTTTGGTCATTGTTGATGGCTTTGCTATTGAAATCACAAAAACTCGAGTACTTATATGGATGTTTGCAATATCAATTTTTTTTTTTTTTTACACTTTGGGTTGTATTTATTTATGGTTTTGTTTAATGTAATCAGGTCAATATGCTTAGATTTGCAAACGGGGTTAAAGTTGTGGAGAAGAATCAAGTGCTTCCTTAGTGGAGATAACTATGAAGAATATTCTATTATATATTAAAAAGCTTGAAGTTTGTAGAAGATTGATGAACATTTGTACATGTAGGTTTAATTAAGTTATCTTTTGTTCAATAAAATCATTTCTATGGAGATTTAAGTCCAAAAATATATCCTTTTTCTAATTGTTACTTTTTGACTATTTTTTTTAAATTTTTCTAGGAATACTTTTACCTTTTGGTATTTTATGTAAATGCAAGAATAATTTATGATTTTTCTCTCTAACTTCATTGATTCAGAAAAGTAGTGAAATTTGAATTGTAAGGCAACCTTGTGCAAATTGACTTGTGGAAGGGAAGGGGAAACATAACCAGGTTTTGCGTACATCCTAAACACCCACTTCCACTTCCCTTACCATCATTATCAAAAACAATACCAAATATCTAGAGCTCAAAACAAGCTTCGAGCCTTGAATTTCAAATTGACTCGAGCTTCTTACATCTAGAGCTCAGGTTGACTCAATTACAGATTTTATAAAGAAGTTATATAGACATGGTCTATATTCTAAAGCAGTACACATGGTGCAATTTGATTAACTCAACAATTCATAATGTTAAACATCAAAATAAAAGGAAAAAAATGTCTAGCAACCCAAGCCAACAAGGACGAATTTCTTTTCTAAGTAAACTAGTTATGAAATGAGAATGGTAATCATGTCTACCAATTTATAATAATGTTTGATCCAAATGAAAAGTTTAAGCCAAGTGTTGGCAATATTTGAATAGCTCAAAAGCTACTTTTTTCCTTGGACAAAACCACCATAAGCAGCTAAATTAGGCCTATTTTTCCATTAAGTAAGAATAGCAAACTTATATAACTCAATCTTCATATAAACTCAGAGAATAGGGAAACAAACAATTCTCACAGTTGCATTTAAAGGAACAAGGTTGAAACTAAAGAAACCTGAATTTGGGATAACCCAACCAGTTAGAACAAGCAACTTCAGTACTAGCAGAAATGAATAAGCAAACAATATTACCTTAGGTAATCCTTGGAGCAGGATAAGAACACTGTCAGCTTGAGAAACAACCTGAAAAAATATAAATTTAGAACATGTATTTACAAATACAAATTAAATCGTCTTTAGCTAACTTTGATTATGAAATTAAACAAAAATACCTGCTTGAAACCCACAATTACAAAGAGAAAATGATTAGGAAGGGATTGCGGCAATACTGATTCTGGTATGGTTTGGGTCTTCCAATTCCTATATATTGTATGATTCGATCGAGCAAAAGAAAAAACAAAAGGGGGGATATTTGTAGTGAAGAAAATGGGAAAAAAATGGAAGAAAATGGAAAATAACCCCGACAGCTAAAATGGAAGGGGAAAAAATGGAAAATAGCTAAAATGGAAGAAGGGAAAAAATGGAAAATAACTTCGACAGCAGTGAAGAAAATGGAAAAAAATGGAAGAAAAAATGAAAGAAGGGAAAAAGGGAAGGAAATAAAAGAGAACCCGAGAAATTTTGGAAGAAAGAAGAAGAAGAAATTGGTCTCGTGAAAAATTGAGGCTAAAAAGGTAATTAGCCATTCCAAAAGCCCGTTTGCCCTGTTGCTGCTAAAATTCTCAGTTTTTTTAATGGAGGAAAAGTACGTTTTAAAAGTAAAAAAAAAAAAAAAAACACTCAGATGGTGTTTGTTTAGTAAAGCTTCAAAGCCAAAAGGGTTTTTTGAGTGAAAAGCACTTCTAAAAAGTCCCGTTAATTGGGGCCTCAATTGAATATGTTGAATTGAAACAACTAATGTTATGTTTGGTTATTAGTGTAATTATATGAGTAAAAAATATATTTAATAAATATTTTTTAAATTATTTAAACGTAAAATAAAGTAATTAGTACAAATTTGAACATGCAATTAAAAAGACGAGTAAAAGCTCTTATAAAGAATAAGACCTCTTTAAAATAAGTAAAAAAAATTCCTTCTCTTTCTTACAAACTACTCATGAGAATGGCTAAAAGTAAGGGTGTACAAAATCCGATTCGATTCGAAAAACTTAAAAAATAATTCAAATTTTGAATTAAATAGTTCAAGTTATTTGAGTTAATCAAGTTATTCGGATAAACTCGAATAAAAAATTAAGTTTTTCGGTTTAACTTGAATATGAATTATACAATTCTATTTATCCGAAAATCCGAATAAGAAAAGGCAAAACTACGTCGTTTTGATAAATATTTATCTATTCTAAATTAAAAGTCAAAACCATTAAGTTAAAAGGAAAAACTATGTCGTGTTCATAAATGTTTACTCATTAAGTTAAAGAGCAAAACCATTATATTGTTTATGTAGTTAAATAATCTTGTACTTCGTCTAGTAGTAAATAATCGGTCCATGTAAACACAATATTGAGTATAAATAATATGATTTGTTAACTCGACTCAATTTGACTCCCAATTTTTTAACTTGATTCGATTCGATTTGAAAAAAAATTCAAATTGAGTTCGATTGCTAAAATAAGATTTGTCAACTCGACTAATTGAAAATTTTTTGACTCGATTCGACTCGACTCGATCAAATACTCACCCCTAGCTAAAAGTTATCAACTGTGATTAATTTATTGCTTACAAGTGATTAAAACATGTGGAAAAATAATACTTCAACCAAATGCAGAATAAAAGTCAAACGTGCAAACTAAGAAAAATAATTAGAATAGACAAAAGCCTCTAAAGAAAACTGGTTGCAAACAACCAATAAGTAATTGCAAGTTTTTGAAATATCAACAAGAATCATTAAACCTAAATAAATAATTAGGAGATCTCTCTAGCATTCAAATGAAACCTAGACCCTTAGCATATTAGATGCACATAAACTTAGCACAACATAATAAAAGCAAAAACTAATTGTAGATATTCAAAATTGGCTACTAACAATTTATCTCTTCCTTAGAATAAAAAAATATTATATTTCAAGAAATTGTGTTACCTAGTGTATCTCTTCCGGAACAACAAGTCTTGTTTAGAATAGTCGATGTTCATAACAACTGTTGTTTGAGAATAACTATATCCAGAATAGCAATGTCCATAATAGTGCTTTAGCTAGAACAATTGTCATCCAATTTACTTGCTATTTGGGAACAATTAAAGTTTAGAATAACTACTGTTTAAAATAATGTCGTTTCAAGAATAGCTTTGTTTAGAACAACCATTGTTTGGAAAAACATGTATTTAGAATAATTGTATTTTTTGGAAGAGCCATTATTTAAAACAAGCTTTACATGCCCCAAAAAATTTAATCGTTTCTATTTGAGTTGTGTCACTGAAACTGTCTTTACTTCTATGGTTAAATGCTTTAACTATTTATTTGAGATATGGGGTTTGGGTGATGATTAAATGTTTTGCATATTTTTCCTCTGAACCTTAGAGTTGGTCATTGTGGCACAAATTAATTTCAACGCATTGAAGTGTGAACGATGAGCCCAGTGGTTCAATGGTCATGCATCTGTTTGTTTGTTCATGGGTTGTGTGTCTGAGCCTTTCTGTATGCCTGAAGAATATATTTTTTGCTTTTTGCCGTGAAAAGACTCTTTAGTTTAAATTGATTTCTTGAACGTGAAAACTTCCAAAAAGGGAGACTTCATCACTGTTCTTTTACTTTTGTCGATTGTTGCTTCCGTTCTTCATTTTTCTTGACTGAAACTATTTTGTTGCTTTCCATTACGATAATTGTTGTCGTTGTCGCTTCTGTATAGACAAGGTTAGTTAATCGCAAATTGCTTTTCATAGTCGTCATGGAGATAGCAAAACCTTTATGTTGTTAAGTGATGTAATGTGCCATTTACTGTTAAGTTTTGTTCAGTGTGTTAAGGGATTCCCGTGTTGCGGTGAGTGAATCGTGGTTGTCGGTTGTAAATAGATTGGTTGATGATTCTTGATTACGTTTGTAATTATATTGTAATCGTTGTTGAATTTGGTTATTGAAATTTGGTTTAGGTTTGGAAAATCCTATTTTGGGACTTCTTTTTTGTCAAATATAGGTAAGGTATTTAATTCCCTTAATTCCTCTTGCATTGTTCTACAATTTTTTCCCAGTTTCATTGTTGTTCGAGGACACATGGGCTGGCACACAGGTGTGTGTCTAGGCTGTGTGCCATATAAATAGGTTACAGGAGACACACGGGTTACGCCCACGACTGTGTGCCAAACTGTGAGTACATACTATTTTGTACCACACGGGTTGGGCCTCTGAGCGTGTGTCAGACCGTGTGTACATTCTGTTTTGAGAAATATCGTACAGGGGATACACGAGTTGAAGCCACGGGCGTGCCCCAGGCTGTGTGTGTATACTGACTTGAGACACATGGGCTGGACACACTGTTGTGTGCAAGACCATGTGTACATATTGTTTTTGCATTTTCAGGTACAGTGGCCACATGGGCTAGGGACATGGGTGTGTGCCGAACCGTGTGTCACACACGGACGAGCACATGGCCATGGGCCAGGCCATATGTAGTGTAGTTTCAAGCGTAAACTCAGTATAATGAGACTGTAAGTGAACCATAGGGCTTGTATGAGATAAATTGATTATTGGAGACTGTCATGCATGTATACCACCTAATTTTGAATATGAGATTGATTAGTGATTGAACTGTTACGATGGACTTTCCATGTTGGAAATATACTGAACCGACAGTGACACTGTAAACACTGCAATGTTATACTGAACCAGTAATGACACTGTAAACATTACAAAGCTATACGGAACTGGCGGTGACACTGAAAACACTGCAATAATATACTGAACTAACAGTGACATTATAAACACTGCAATGCTATACTGAACTAGTGGTAACATTGTAAACACCGCAACGCTATACTGAAGTAGTAGTGACACTGTAAACACTACTAGACTATTATTTAATTACAACAAAGTTGTTTCATGACTTATATACCTATGTTCATGAACCTTATGATCTTTATACTATGTACTGACCTATTAAATATTGTTTCAGGGGCTTCCCAGGCTTGACGGTCAGTGGACGGAGAGCTCGATCACTCTAGGACTTGTAGGACTTTTAGCTAACGATTTTCGAACTCATGACAATACTTTTTAACTGCTGTTAAATGTGTAGTTATATTAATATGACATAATGGTATGCTAGATTTCACTCTGTTTTGTTCTTTATTCATGTGATGAGGTTGTAACGTCCTTGACTTAGTTATTTCTTTTAGGTCGAATTTAGGGTGTTACATTTAGTGGTATCAGAGCTAGGTTTGACAACACTCGGACTGTGTAGTGGGTGTACTCGTGAAGCTAGAATGAGATTATATTAAATTAGGAACTGAATAATTGATTTAAAAAGATCAAGTCTCTAATGTTGTACCTGTAAGTTCCTTTTAAAACATTCATATGCATATTGTACTATGTTTAATTGATCTATGATTGAACTGTTACTAGTTGATCTTTGACTGAACTGTTATCAGTTGTTATGTACTTTAATTGTTAAATGACATAACATGAGAAAAAGTATGATTAAACTTTGAATTGATCTGTGTACTTATGGTATTGTAGACATTGACAGATGAGTTCACGAGGAAGTCGTGGACGCAAGATGCGAAGGTACCGATGGTGCCGGGGAAGAGCTCGAGCTTAGTCATCTTCTATGGGAAGCATTCCCATTCTACAGACCAACGAAACTATTGGAGACTAGCTTTGTAACTCCTACTTTTGAAACATGACAAGTAAGAGCCTTTCATAATTGGTGAAAGGACTTTTGACACTTTTGACATTTTAAGCATTTGAACTCTCAAAGGATTCTCTTTGAAATTCTCTCAACTTACTTATTTATTAAGCCTGATCGTCAACCATATTTTCGTTTCTCTACTTAATCGACCACCACCTATTACTGCACTAAATGTTATCGGATCTGCTCCAATCTTCCTTTCTACTTTCTTTTAGTACATCTCGTTCGCTTGTTTGCAATGCTACCAAACAACCTCTGATCTTTCATGCTCACTTTTAAATAAGCCAGAGATGAAGTCTTGAATTTGATTCTCTTCTTGATATAAATATAGAGAATAGATGTTATATTTTCCAAAACATGGAAGTTCGAGAAGAATACGTAAATCTTAAAGAGTGAAACTAAACTTCCCCAAGCAGTTTGGATGGTTTGAGAAATGATACTTTATCTGGAAACAATGGCACTTCATACATCTACTCTCCTTTTTCTATGAAGAAGAAGTTTGGAAGTAACTCGTATAGCATCAAATACTCCAACTTCAAGAAAAGGCCTTTCATATGAAGATTTTCCCAAAAGCTTATTCACCCAACTTTCTTTACCTTGAACACATTGAGAATTTAAGCCAAACTTGGTCGACGAAAGTGGGAATTCTTAATGCTCAAATCTAAACTTTAGAACTAAGTTAGCCGATATTTCAAATCTATTCCTTGAACGATCTTCGAAGCCAATACTTAGCCAAGAATAACCGAAGGGAGGAGTTGGATAACTATAAATTTCATTCCTTGGCACTCGTTCTCTAAAACGACCTTCTCCCCCTTTCTTAATTATCAGATAGGACAAATTTTCAAGAACTAAAAGTGATACACCATCTTTTCCCACTTGGATTTGGATTTTCTTTCTAGGAGGAGCTATCGAATCATTAAAAATATTTTCCTCTTCCTATATGAGCAACGCGTGAAGGATGTTCGTAATTGATCTTACCAATTGCCGAAAGAGTACTTATGGAATCTACATAAAACAACATATATTTTTTTATTATGAATACAATTCGTATATATATTTTTCTATTTTTTGATACGTATGCATTTTTAACGTTTAGAAAGCTTTTCAAATCACAATGCACCCTAATCAATTGTTAAAGCATGGAAATAATTTTCAACCTCTTACATATATATTTAACTTTCAACTTATTATTTTGCTTTCACTTGCATTTTTTATTCCATGAAGCATCGAATGTTAAGTTATTTCTAAATAATTTGGAATTGTATATTATTTATAGTTATGTTTATCTTAACATTAATATATATATGTTTATCTTAACATTAATATATAAACTTTCTATTTTCTATAAAAATTATATACAATGTTCAAATCTTTTGGAATAACTTACTTGATTAGATCCTCTTCAACCTTCGAAAAGACCTTGATAATTAATATTTACAAAACTCAAAATTTTGAGAGAAATAAAAATTTCTTTTACTTTGGATTGTGAATCATTACAAAATAGTTGTGTACTTATAAGCCTTAAAGAATAAAAAAAAGTATTGATAACTATTATTCACTTACATTATTAGTATAATTATATCAATATTATTATATATATTAAAAAAATATGCGTTCAATTTTGTATAAGAAAAAAAAGATTGCATTGAATATGAATGTAATATTTCAAACGTTTTTTTTTCTTTAAAGCCACCATATATAGATATGACATATATATGATGTTCTGTCGTGGAAGAAAAACTATGGGGGTGCATTAGGTGGTCTTAAGCTTGCATTGGATCTTGGTCTACGTCTTATTACTCTAGAAATGGATAGTTTAAAGTGATTCGGTTGATTCAAAATAGGTCATCAACTTGGTATCACTCGACGATTCTTCAAGATATTATTATGATTTTACAAAAACATTGGACGTTAAAGTGCAACATACGTATAGATAAGGGAACAAAGTTGCGATTGGCTTCTATGACTTATCTTTACCCGATGGGTATTCATTCCTTTATGCAACCATAAGAGGAAGTGCTAAACCATGTTTATGATGACAATAATGACTTGGCTTGGCCAATGATAGTTTAAATTTAGAGGATTTCTCTCTTTTTTTTAGCCCCCATTTTTTTTGAAAGATTGGATGCTAATTGCTATTATGACACCTCACTCCCAATGTAACACTCCATACCTAACCTAGACGTTTTGGGCGGATCGTGAATGTTACATTAAAAATTTCAAACATAACTGTAACACCCATAACCCATCTCCGTCGTCAAATTAGGGTTCCAGAGTATTAGTGTACATAACAAATCAAGTAATGTTATAAAACCAATCAATTGTAGATTTTAAATAATAAATAATTAAATCTAATCATCAATCATACTTATATGCAATTACGAGTTTTGTATTAAGTTTACAGGACCTTAAAAATAGTTTGAAAACAATCAATGACTAATTTGAAATAAAATAGAAGAATGTAAAAAAATTGAAAACAAGAGTCACATGACTGTGTGACCAAGCTGTGTGGCCCAAGAACATGGTTGTGTGGCCAAATTGTGTATAGGGTCACACGGTCGTGTCGTAAATTGTGTGTCGACCCATGTTCAACTCGAAATAGGGTCACACAGCCGTTTCGCCAAGCCGTGTAATTAACAATGCTCGTGTGGGAAAAACCTGCACCAAAATTAATGAGACATACAACTGTGTGAAGAGACCGTGTGTGACACACGACTGTGTGACAGCCCGTGTGCCCCTAAAATAGCTTCCAAAACAAGCCAAAACATTTAGCATTCTTAGGTACCAAGCCACAACCAAAATTCAACGATTCCTATGCCTTCAAAACACACTCAAACAAGCTTATAACATACCAAAAATTCAACCTAAGTGCCTAACCAACATGCCCTCATTGACACCACATTTCATAAACCAAAATAATTCACAAACAATGATCATAAAACTTCACCTAAAACATAAGCCAAACACACATTAACATCCTTTCCATTCATAAACAACACTAACATAATTCAACCTCTTCTAAGAAGCACTCACAATAATCTAATGACACATTCTTACATAGACATATACAAGACAAAAAAAAAAAAAAAAGATATGCACACAAGTATGCTTTCACCAAGTTTAACAATGACCTTATAAGAAAATAACATAATAACCCCTAGTACATGCCATTTATAACCTACTTATCAAGATGACCAAAACTTCTACTGAGATGAGGAGTGGATAGTGTGAGCTCCAACTTGGACTTCCAATCGACTGAGTTTTTTTGTGAACCTACAAGAAACAAAAACAACTAACATAAGCAATAATGTTTAGTAAGTTCGAATAAACATAATGTAACTTACTGGAAAAGTGTCAATTTATGTAATTCATGTATTAATTCATTAGTAAGCTATGAGTTTAGCTAATTCACATACACATTACAAATTACCACCTTTGGTGTGATATCCATCACCGATGCTCACATGTTGCCCGATAAATAGTCGTTAAAAGGATACCATAGTCTTCTAGCCATGGGCTTACACACTCTCGCTATAATGTTAGTGTTTTTCAACTATGGTCTTTTCATTTCTGGAATATTATTGTAGTGTCTTTCAACTATGGTCTTTTCATTTCTGGAATATTATGGTAGTATCTTTCAACTAAGGTTTTATTAATTTCGAGTTTAATGCCATACTGTATTGCAACTATGGTCTTTCTCATTTCTGGTATATCACCATTGTGTCATTCAACCACGGTCTTTCTCGTTTTCTCAAGTTAGTGAATTTAAACATCAACCATATGAATAGATAGTAAATAACAAAACGACAGCTAAATAATGGTTTTAATTAATTTACGAACTTACGTAAACAAAAACGATTGCAGAAGAAGCAACACGACAATTACTCCATTACTTTAGCTTTTCCATAATTCAACTCCGATTAGTTCATTTTTTGATCTAAATAATAAATTTTCATTCAAACATATCAAATAATTAAACTGAAGCTTATAACCCATATCAACGTAAATTTACAAATTACCTCCAATATTTTACCTTTTTACAATTTAGTCCTTAAACCCAAAACTTATGAGTTAACCATATATCAAGCAAAACCCATTCTAATCGAACTTCTTAGGCTCACTAAACAACCCATATTTATCCAAATTTCACAATAATTCAATTAAATCTTACTATTTTAACAATTAAATCCTTAAACATTAAATTTACTAAAAATCACTTGACAAAATACTTTTATTTAGCTATCAACCTCATTAATCTATCATCTAAGTTCACTAGAACTCTTAAACAATCCATGGTAGATCCCTAAAATTTTAACAGTTTCATAGTTTAACCCCTAAGTTAACTAAATTAAGCTAATACGAACTCAAAAGCATAAAAATCACTAAAAACAGATTAAAATTTCATACCATGCAAGTGAAACTATCTTGGTTGAAAGCTTGATATCCCTTTGGCTATGGTGTTCAGTTTTGTTAAGTGAAAATGTAGAAGATGATGGTTGTCCAATTTGTTTTATTTTAATTACCTTTATTTTTATCAATTTAAAAGTTTGCCCTTTAAAAACTAATTTAATTTCATGAAACATAGCACCTAAACCGTCCACTAATAATTTATATGGTATTTTTACCATTTAAGTCCACTTATTTACTTTTCCATAGCCATTTAGCACATTTAACTAATAAAACTAACTTTTGACAGCTTTTACGATTTAATCCTTTTTAATTAACTATCTAAATGTTAAAATTTTTTAACCAAATTTTAGTACGACTCTAATAAATACTCGTAAATATTAAATAAAAAATATTTACTATCTCGTTTGTTGAAATTGTGATCTTGAAACTACTATTTTTTAACCACTAAAAATGGGCTAATACAATAACCTATTTCGAAATAGAATTTTTTTTTAAAAAAACTTACTTTATACCATTGATAAGAAAAGTTGTCAATTGGAGGGTGCATGTGAAGATTTTGAACCGTTATTTTAAAATCTCATTTTTCTTAAAAGATCATGCTATCAACTTTATTTGCTTGCTTTGTAAAAATGCGTATTCTTGATTAAAAACTTTGCAGCAAAAAAGTTTCAAGTTGTTTGATTTTAAACTTGCTTAACTCTGAAAAATGAACATTTAAATCTTATTTCTCAGAAATCATACCGAATTTTGCATAGCTAAAAAATACTTCACAAATCCCTTACCCTTAAATAAAATTTGCAAACAATCCAAAAATCCATAAATTTTTAAAAATAAAAACTATTAAATGTGAAAACGATTTAATCTGTTCAATGTGAAATTGACCAATTCGAGCCCCAAACGATGCTCGATCTTAAGTCTGTGGATCACTTGAAATAATTAAGGAAATGGGTGAGCTAGAAGCCCAATATGTGACTTGGCCCACAACATACATATATCACAAATTTAACCACAGATCTCAGCATAACAAATATAGCGATGTATAATGTCAAACAGAACCATGTCCTTCCCCCATCTACTATACACCAACTCCATCCCACTATAACGCGCAAATTCTGCAAGTGTACACAGTTGTTATCAAGTAATAAGTAAATAAAAGAGTTATCGTCTCCACAAATATTGTATATGTTAATCAATTAACTGTAAAATTAGAGATTTACAAGTTGATAAAGAAAACACAATATATTTGATCTGATAGATGTTAAAATAAAATAAATTATCTAAGTGCAAATTAATTAACTTAAACGCAATGAATGAGTTAAAATGTATGAGATGGGTTTAGCATCAAATTCACAAGCTTCAACAATAATAACATGAATAGGCTAGAATAATTACAACATTTGACTTAACTCATTTTCATCATGTTAACAATGTTACGAAAAATATTCCATTCTAATTCGATCTTTCATTAACTTGAAACCAGTATTAAGTCCTTTTAGAAACTTTTACTTAGAAAAACATGCATACTTCTATGATCATATTTAACTAAGGGTTTCTTAGAGTTTATGTGAAGTAACAAGGATGGATTAGGTTTGAAACAATTTAATAACACAAATCTAAAAGTCAAGCAAGGTAATAAAGCTCTCTCGAGTTATTATGAACCATTAATTTAATCGGGCTAGGATCTAAATTAAGCATGCACCTTTCAATTATTGCGTCCATTAATCGTCATTTGGTTAGGATTGATCAACTAATTCTAATGCATTCAATCACATTTTAATGAATGAAATACATGCATGAGTTTAATTGAAAGCATGAACGATTGATGCATAGAACACCATAACATGAATTAAAAGAATTTTATCAAATTAATTAATCATTCTAGCTAAACAAAATTAAGTTATTATTGTTAATGAAAAAATATTAAAGCAAATTGCAAGCATATTGAATAACAAGAACAAAAATAAAAATAAAGAAGAAGAATCTCTAAATGATTTCAACAATCTTCTAGAAATTGGTCGCAATGTCTTCCTTCGATTCTCATGATTGCTCCTTCACGAAGTGCTCCTCAAGGTGGTTGCCCAAGAGAGAATTTTCTCAAGGAATTGCTAGCTAAGGTGAAGAGGAAAATGGATGGCTTATGAGTGAAACGGAGAGGAAATAAGATGAGAAAAAAATGAAAAGAATGTGAAATGAGGGATTATGGATATGAGAATGAGAGGTGGTATTTATAGTAGAAGGGTGACATGACTGTTTGCTAAAAATAGCTTGAGGGATCCTTTGATATGCTTTCTCTCGGCCGGCCATGAAATGTGGAATGTGGCTAATTTTTTCCTTTATTTTCTTGATTGATTTGTGCTAAGGGTCGGACAATTTCTTGGGCAATATTTGAGAGTTGGTTTTTGATTCTTTCCCAAGTGCAAGGACCTCCAAATAAATCTTCCAAAAGATGATTATTGGGCTGCTCTTGATGCTTGCCGAATCTGGGCTTCTTTCCCCCTTGATGGATGATTTTGTGCAAATTCAAGACACAATTAAATTTCTTTTCAACAACCAATTTTAAT
The DNA here is from genome assembly GCA_039519145.1 of Kokia cookei. Taxonomy (NCBI): domain Eukaryota; kingdom Viridiplantae; phylum Streptophyta; class Magnoliopsida; order Malvales; family Malvaceae; genus Kokia; species Kokia cookei. Next base: position 31,295,495 of record CM076901.1, read on the forward strand.
CGGGTCAAGATAAAATTTCTGAACCCAAATCATGCTCTAGCTGTCCATATGACTTGTTAATGTGTGACTTTTAATTCCGTGACCCCACTACAATATATAAGCACTTTATTAAACATGTAGCAATATAACTTAATTTATGCAAAATTAACTCTAAAAATTAATAAAATTACAAATTTGCTTAAATCGTGCTCAATGTCTTAATATGAATTAAATTCATATAAATCGCTAACAATATAGTCGAAATTTGCAGAAATATTAAGTAAAAAGGATGCTAAATGAGTTTATATAATTTAAACTTATCACACCCCAAACTTAATCTGTTGTTCATCCTTAGTAATGTTTCATGCAAAGCAAAAAATTTTATAAGGCAATCTTGCAATATGTTTAAGTAGAATCAACTTTTGCACATAATCATACATCAACAAAGTTATGCTCACAAACTCTTTCTGTCGATAAATCGCTCATATGCAAACATTATTACAAAGTTTTATAGTAAGTGCGAGAAAATGCTAACATAAGCCATAAAGTGCATGCTTTTCAAAGTCATATATAACATTTACCATTCAATCAAAGTTTCCTTATCAAATTAGAGAAAACAATCACAAGGTTTAATTAGTCGTCTTCATATGTTGAACTTAGCAATTTCTCTCCACTAATATTGTCAAGAATAATTATCAAAATCAATATGTATAGGGTTAGAATGGGGCTAGGCTAAAGTAGGAATAAGAGAAGTGAATTTTTAGGTTCAATAATCTTAACCTTACTTTCTCTTGGATCTTTTCACGACACAATCTTCCTACAAATGAGTCTTTTGAACACCCTCAAACTTATTTTGAACTCATGCTCAACAATTTTTCCAAAATTTGAGCAAAATTTTCTTTTTATTTTTATTTTTTTTAATCAAAAGAAGAGCATGTACATCTTTCTGAATTTTTCCTAAATTTGGATCACCAAGACAAGAATAGTTAAGATTGGTGAAAACATTAGGATAAAACTTAAAAAGATGGTAATATGAATTATGATGTAAATAGTTCACAATAAAACAAACCATTTAGCTCAAACTAAGGTTTCAATGGTTAAATTGATAATGTAGGCTTGAATGACTCAAACAATCCAAAAAAAATGTGCCTATATCATGTTTAGATTCTTATGCCTCCTAGGATTTCACCTCAAGAAAGTTACTAAATCAATTCTAAAGACTTAAGACTTCATGCATGTCTATTTCCAAGGAAATTAAATTTTCATGGCAAAGATTACATAAAACTAAGAACATACAATCATTCCATAACTTAAGATAACATAAAAAAAAACTTGGATAAAATAAAAAATCATTCTTGCATTTGAGCTAAGTTATGAAAATTTTTTTTCTCTGAACACTATTTTATTTCAACATACTTATGTGTAAACATTGAAACATAAAAAAATTAAAATTTATGCAAATATAGCCTTACCCCCTTTGAATAGGAAGTAATGTTCTCATTGTGAAAAAAAAATAATGATTAAAAATTGAACACCAGGAAAGGTTGCAAGAAAAGAGAGGTGAGTCATGAAGACTGCTTAAGTTCCAAGTTTTTCTTAGTAATCCAATCCTAGACATTTTCATTCCCATTACCACATTACTTTGTTTTTTATAATGAAGAGGCATTAAGCCTAATTTATTCATGTTTGCAATTTTCTACTTATTGTAAGAAAGTAAAATACTAACTAATAAAGAAAATATAAATGCCTAAAAATAAATACTAAGTAAAAGAAATTCCCCCATTTTTATTAGTCTGAATCATCCCCCTTGTCTTGCTCCTTTGCCTTCTCGTTCTCGCTTGTATTCTCATCCTCTTCTTTCCATAACTCGAAGATATGATCTAGGAACTCAGGAAAAAAATTGTTAAAAATATTCTTAAAAGTATTCTTTATTGAATCATCTCTAATTTTCGCATATTTCCACATATCCATCATAATTGAAAATTCTGATTTCTTCATAGTGTTTGAAGAAGTAGGCATAGGAATGGTCAACTTAGGATCAACACTTGGTTCAATTGGTTCGTCAACATTTGGCTTCACTCTCGATTTAGGGTTGTTTGACTCCATTCTCGGTTCAAGACTATTTGGTTCTCCTTCAGATTCTATTTCTTTTGTTTCGTTTACTGAGTTAGCTTCTGATTCAAATTTGGTTGGCGACTCGTTAGATTCTGGTTCATTTGGCTCGTCCTATAACATCCGCGTTCTTGAACCAGATTTGAGTGATAAAATAGAATTGAGAATTAGAAATGTTTAGTTGAAGTAAGGAAGGTTAGAAAATTTTAAGGATTAAATAGTAAAGGAGAGAAGATATGAAGGACTAAATAGCGAATTATTCAAATTGAATTTTGAGTCATCATGGGAATTAAATTGATTGAGGAGGGGCAAAAGAGTAATTTGGTGGAAGATATTTTTGGAGGCAAAGTTTTGGGCCAAAGTGTAAAGTTGGAAGGTCTAGGGACTAAAAATACAATTTTACCATTTTTATTAAGTGAGATATTTTAAGTGAGATTTCTAGAGAATTTGGGCAAGGTAAAAAAATCAATTAAATGGAAAATATATCAGCTCTTTTCATAGTTCAACCATTCATGTCATTCTCTCTTCCATCCAACTTTTGATTTTATTCCAAATAGGTCCTTCCATCATTTTTAAGCCTTCCAAGCTCCAAAATCTCCTATTTTATTTGAAATTTCTGAAAGAAAAGTATAGAAGGGGGTTATTAGACACCTCAAACTTCTTATAGAATTCATTTTGAGGTGTTAGAGAGCATAAGGACTAAATTGAGAAATTTTGAATTCAAGTGGTAAGGTAAGAAATAGTTAAATTCTCATGACATACATGTATTTTACTGTTATTTAGCATGAAAATTATTGAATTATAGCTTATAGCTTATATGTGTTTATGTTAAATTGAAGAGAAAGAGAAGAGAGGCAAGGATCAAATTGAAGACAAAGGAAAAGAGAAGAGTAAAGAGTGGAAAGAGAAGGAAATCAGCTTTTTTGTTGTAAGTACTACAATATTTTTGAATTATAGTTTAATTTCTCTAATGGTATGTGAGTTATTAGCATAAAATTTTTTATATAGGTACCTAATTTGAATGTTTACAATGATAAAATGAAAGGATTAATGTGTGATTTAGTAAAACAGTTTGGACAGAACAGAGGATTAACTTCGAAAATTCACCAAAAATTGTATACAATGAGTTAAGGGTTTAATTATATATGTAATTAAAGCTTATTGAGTTTAGTTTCATATGGAAAAACAATGAAAGAAAAGGAATTGTATATGACTTTGAAAAATCATAAAAAAATATATGAAAATTATTAGAGACTGAAATTTATATGGCTGAATCATTAATGAGTCTATTTTCAATATAAACAAATAGGAATATCGTTTGATCTCTTTACTAAAGGATAGATAATTTTTAGTGAAGAAAGGTTAAGCTGTCAGGCAGAAGGAAATGGGTAAATTGAAAGAATTTATTGTACAAATTGGATAAAGTAAAAATTCTGAAAATTTTATGGTAAAAATATTATTGAGTCTAGTTTCAGAAACATCAAGAAGATGATAATTTCGAATTTTGTAGCTCGAGATATAAATAATTTAGTGACTGTGACGCATGTGAACAGCTTTGAAAATATAAATGTGAAGTAATTGATGATGTATTTACGTGAGATATATTATTTATGAGAAGTGATGCTAATTGAGATTGTGCCCAAGTAGTCAAATTAGAACCATTTTGATATTAGTGGCATGCAATTAAGGAACACTAGAGCGCTCTCTGTTTAGCACGTCTCGTGCTATCTGTTATTAGCACTGTGTGTGCTCTCTGACTAGCACTTTGTGTGCTCTCTGATTAGTACTTTGTGTACTCTTTGTTTAGCACTGTGTGTGCTCTTTGTTAGTACTTTGGTACTCTCTGTTTGTTCCGTATATCCTAACGGTTCTATGATAGTCTACTGTGGACTAAGTTATAGAAAGTGGATAAAAGTGTAAATTGTGCCATTGTGGTAAGTTACAGGTTGCATGTAAGTAAGGCAAGAAGTTTATATGCATGAGTACTTAAATGATCATTCATTACTTTTGTAGTGCTTACTAAACCTTCACCAACTTAACGCATAGGTACAAAAGCTACGAGAAGTTGAAGTCAAGCTAAGGGACCTCTCATCACATCACATCACTATTGGAAGACTTCAGTTTAGGTACATTACTTTTGGTAAAAATGACATGTACAAATGGTACTATTATGTGTATTCAGTGGATGGTTATAAATGTTGTTTTGGACTACTATGAGTTGATGAATTGAAATGATGTAATAAAATAACTTAAAACACATCGTTTGAAAAAAAATTTGTTATACTCGTGTTAAAATCTCCGATACTGTATGTAATACTTCTATATTGGGTTTATACGTGTGAACCGGGTATAGGGGTGTTACACGTCCGACTCAATCTAGTTCAACTGTTCAACATTCTCCACTAACATTTCAAGATCATGTATTGTTATGCAACCTTGAGCATAACAGCCCTTCAGATTTGCTTTTGATATAACTTGGTCCCTTAAGCAAAGTGAAGTAATCAATGATGGAAAGTAGACACTTCCTACCTTTATCTTAGCACAATCTTCGATTTCCTTGAGAATATTTTTTCCAACATTGATAGAATTTTATGTCATAATTGCATACAACAAAAGCATTCATTCCATAGAGATGGTGGAACTATGTGAGATAGGTATAGAGCTATATCGAACAAAGTAGAACCATAACTTAGCTACTAGTTTTAGGTATTCCCTTCGGCAAGAATGACTACCATACTTTCTTATAATCCATTGGGATCTCGGATTTAAAATAACAATAAGTACTTGTTGAAGAAAATCCAAATTGATATTTGTCATCATGGCAAAGTACTCATCTTCTTCATCATCAGACAAATTAAACAAATCATTAATGGACTTAAAAGTAAGGGGTACCTTCTTTTTGCAAACAAAAACTTTAGTAGCATATGACACAATTAAGTTAGCCTGAACTCTCGAACTAATTCCTTTTCAAGCAATGATCATGCATCACAAAATTTATTCCAATTTAAAGCATCAATTATTTTTCGAATTGACAAAGGTACAATCATCTTGTCATTACTCTCCCAATTGAAACCTTTTCTAGGCATCATGGGTTGATTTTTGAAGATGGAATCAAATCTTTCTCTCACTTTCTCATTTTGAATCACAATGAGATTTTCGGCAGATGTTTTTGAAGATCTAATTCTTTTACGAGACTTAGTGACTTTTCCGGATAGAAATTTTTTTTTCGCTTTTTTGAGGTGGAGGTTGTAATGGCAAAGAACTTGTGATGGCTATGAAGTTGTGGTGGCAAGAGGATTACTTGCGACACAAGTAGGGTTATGTGACAATAATGAAAAATTGGGGAGAAGCTTTTGGGACTTGAGGCTAACGGTTAGGAGAAGAAAAATATGTAGGTTTAGGGTGAAGGCTAATCGATTAGGCGATGTGAAAATTATGAAGGTTTTAAGGGGTTTATATAGTGATGGATTAGGACAATTTTAGCTAAAATTTCCTAAAGTAGTGACTTGGGTGGCAAGGTATGGAGGAAAAAAGTGGTGACAAATATTTAGGGCTTTAGGGGATTCATGGATGGCAATGAGGAGGTATTTTCCTCCTCTTCATTGTTTTGGGCCCTTGGTCCACACTGTAAATATTTTTTGTACCAAGAAATTAAATTGAACCATAAAAATAAACAGATTAGTACTTAGGTCAACTTGACTCCCTTATTAAACATAAAATAATAAAATTGAAAATGAAAATGAAAAAAATTATTTTAGGCTACGTAGAAAATTTCTTCTCGAAAAATTACATCAAATTAAATTCTCAGTAAAGGTTAGAGGGGTCACAAATGGTCTCGCTTAAGTTCTAATCTCTTTAGATGGAATTAATTTGAAGTACTAATTCAAGAAAAATATTGAAATGGGATAATATGAAAATCTAATTAGAAAGGGAGGAGAAAAAGATGGTAGAATTCGTTTGAATAAAATATTCTTGGGACTTTCATTAATAAAATGGGTTGGAAAAAATTCAAGATAATAAAACATTGAAAACCTAAGAAAACTAAAGCAAAACAAAATCGCTAGTAAAATCAAAACAGCCCAACATACACAGGCCTCATAACTAAACATATTTTACTAAAAAAACCAACGAACTCGACGATATCACTAATGCCCAACTATCACTAAAAGACGAGTCTCTTCATCTGCCAATTAGACATTAAAAAATATCTAGAATATTGTTCCCAAGACTCATTCAAGAGTTGTACACGAAACCCTAACCAATTTATTCTAGAGATTTCTTCTTCTATCTTGCCTTTGTCGAGTACAAACTCCTCATTTCCATCTCATATCCGACTGAAGGACTTCATGAAACTCATCCATCCAGTTATTATCTAGGTACGTTCCAGCATCTCCTTGAAGTCCCAGTTGTGCTAAAACATGTGTAGCCCGGTTTCCGATTCTTGAAATTTTCTGAAACACACAAAACTCAAAAGTCTTAGCTAAATCTTTTATATCTAAGATATAAGCTCGTAAAATTTATCTTCTTCCATTTCTTGTTGAGCTTTTTTTATGATACAGAGGGCATGTCCTTTGACCACTATTTTTTGAAATCCCTTCTCGTTTCCCCATCAGAGAGCTTGTAGACAGGTTAGTGCCTCTGCCGCAAAAGGTGTCTCAATATCGGCATTTGTCAAGGCTCGAGTTCCCATAACTTCTCCACTCGAATCTCGACCAATGATTCACGATCCTGAGATGAAGGTATTTTTCTGGAAGGTTCCATCAAAATTGGTTTTTATTGTCCCTTGCTCCGACGGTTTCCAGATCTTCTCCTCCATAGACATTGAAGTTATAGTTCTCTTTATTTATTCCCATTCCCTCAGATATCATCTAATAAAACATTCCATTTCTTGAGATGTTTGATGCACTCTATCATGAAGGGACTTGTTTCGACCTAACCAGATCGCCTAGAGGCCATAAAATAGATGTTTGTGCTGCTCCGGGGTACTACGTGTAACTAACCTCTCTAACCACTATGTAAAAGTAAAATCCTCTTCTTCCACTCTATATGATAGTTCTAAATTTAATCATAAATTCTTAATTGCAATGCAGTCTCTAAAAACATGCTCAAGGGATTCTGCATCAGTTTTACAGCAAGGACAGACCATCAAGTTACTTATGCGTCTGTAATGTAGATTTTGGAATGTAGGTAAATAATTATGATAGATTTTCCATACTGTAATACGAATTTTTACTGCAAGGTCTATATTCCAAAGCTATTTGTAAAAATTATTGCTAGTAGAGGAATTTATATTTGAAGTTGGGTTACCTTGTACAAGTCTCTTATACCCACTTCTGACTGTATAAGTGCCAGTCAACTTTCCACACCAAACCATTCTATCTACATGAAAGCTTTGTGCAAGGGGAAGCTTTAAAATTGCATCAGAATCATTCTTATCAAAAAATTTGGTAAGTATGTTTGCTTTCCAAGATCTAGTAATTGGGTTTATTAGGTCCGCTACCAATTAAACATAATCTCTTAAAATCGATTTACTGATCCTATTATTATCTAACCCAAGTACCCATTCATCATGTTAGACAGATATTGATTCTCTTCCTCCAACATGCCAACCCAATCCATCTAGCAACAATTTCCTAGCTGCTCATATGCTACGCCAGGTATAAGAAGGGTAATTCCCTAAACTCACTTTTTCAAAAGAAGATTCAGGATAATATTTAGCTTTCAATGATCTAGCTAATAATGAATTTGGATATTCCATAAGACGCCAGCCTTGTTTAGCTAAGAGGTCTGAACTAAATTTTTCTAAATCTCAAAATCCTAGTCCCCCCTCATCTTTATGTTGACATTGAGTTTTCCAACAACACCAATGAATACCATGCTTACCCTTTTACCTCTACCACTTATAATTACTTATAACACACTCCATTTTTAAGCATAATGAATTTGGTAACAAGAAACACAACATAGCATAGGTTAGAATAGACTAAAGTATAATTTTAATAAAAACATATTTACCCCTTTGAGATAGAAGTCGCATGCCCCAATTGTTTATTCGTTCCACAAAACGGTCCTTAAGCCCCTGGAAACTTCCTCTTTTATTCCTTCTAACAATATTCGACAGTCTTAAATATTTCTTAAGGTTTTCTGAACTTCGTATCTGTAAAATTTGCAAAATTGCCTTCTTATATTGAGCTTAGCTATTGAAGCTAAAAAAGATTGTTGATTTGTCATAGTTAACACTCTGTCCTGATAGAGCCTCATACTCTTCCAAAACCCCTTTTATCTCTTTTGCCCTTCTTTCTGTCGCTTCGCCAAATAGAAGACTATGATCGACAAACATTAAGTGTGACATGACTGGCCCTTTTCTGCAGACCTTAACACCTTTTATCTGTTTTTCCTACTTTGCGTTTCGCATAAGCGTTGATAGCCCTTCCCCACATATCAAGAATAAGAATGGGCTAAGGGGATCACCTTGTCATAACCCTTTTGTTGGTGTGGAACTCCTTCTACTTCTACCATACATGCAAACTCGATAGGAGATTGAACTAATACATCTTAGGGTAAAGTCAACCCATCTGCTATGAAAATTTTCAGCATAACATCCTTTAAAAACCTCACTTAACCCTATCATAGGCTTTGCTCATGCCTAATTTTAAAGCAAAAGCCTCTTTTCTCCCTATTCGCTTGTTCCTCATCATATTCAGTATTTCTTAAGCTAGTAAAACATTGTCTGTAATCATTCTTCCTGGAATAAAAGCACTTTGTGCTTTATCTATACATTCATCAAGCACACTACGAAAACCATTAGCCACTATCTTTGAAATAATCTTATAAAGTACCGAGCACAAACTAATAGGCCTAAAATATTGTATTCTACTAGGACGAGAGAGTTTGGGGATTAGAACAATAAGTGTTGCACCAATATCTTCTAACATGCTGTCATCATTAAGTAACTGTAAACAAAAAGAACCAATATCTCTGCCAATAATATGCCAAAAACATTGGAAAAAGAAGGCAAGGAACCCATCTTCTCTTGCGACTTTATGTGAGGCCATATCTTTTAAATCATTGAAAATTTCCTCAACCGTATAAGACATCAATAAAGACCTATTCATCTTTTCTATAATACAATGACAAATTCCTTCCAAACCATCCCTCTTAGGAATCCCCACAACCGTAAACAAATCAGAAAAATATTATCTTGCAATTTCTGCCATTTCACTAATATCAATCGTATAACTATCATTTTTTCGTTTCAATTATTTGATCTGGTTCATCTGTCTTCTTTGTGATGCAAATCGATGAAAGAAACTAGTATTACGATCACCATTTTTTAACCAATTAGCTCTCGCCCGTTATTCCCAATAAAGTTCTTCCTTAAAAATCTCGAAATTAAGCTCCAATTTTGCATTAATGAGGTTTGCCAAAACATCATCTGTACGCTCTTCCTCATTCAACTCTTGAATTTTATCTTTTAAATCTCTCATCCTGCTACCCCTAGTATGTTTCAAAAATCAAGCCCAATCTTGTAAGTGAGCCCCAAAAGTTTTAAGACTGTTGGGAATTGTGCCACCGCTAGCCTCCTATCCTTTATGCACCTCTTCCTCACACAAATTTTCCAATAACCACCACTGGTCAAAAGGAAATCTCGAGACCTGATGACTTTTAATTTCGACACATGTGAACAATAAAATTGGGCAATGATTTGAAAAAGAATGCTCCAAACGAGAAACTTTAAAAATCGGTAAAAAAGACCACCAATCCATAATACCCACATATTGGTCAAGTCATTCTCTCACATTTGTATGTTGAAAATTCCCCCTTTCCCATGTGAACCAAGCCCTTGAAAAGCCTAAATCATCCAACTGACACTGTTCAATAGTCTCTTTAAACTTTTCCATTCATTCGACCTCTCGTGCTACCCTTTCCTTTTTCTCAAAAGAGTATAAAATCTCATTAAAATCTCCCCCTACAACCCATGAAAGACTATTATTTCTACTCAAATCTTTCAACAATTCCCACGTGGCTGATCGAGATCTAGAATCCGGTGCACTATAAAATCTTGTAAACCTCCATTTGGCTCTCATATTCTCTTCTATATCAACATCAATATGATTTTGAGAAAAACATCTAAACTTACGATCAAGCCGTCTTTTCATTCCATGCTAATACTTCTTCTCGTTCCTTTTGCCGATGCATTTATCCCGTTACTAAACCCTCGTACTAGTTGAACAAGTTCCATTCTCTTTCTATCTTATTTGGTTTTCATTACGAAAACCATTTGGGAACTAATGGTTTTCAGCACATGCTGAAATTAACTTATAGTTCGAGGTTTCCCTAACCCTCGAATGTTCCAACATAATATTTTCATTGCGCTTGATCGGCTTGTCCCTTGGTAGCCGCCGATCTAGATATAGTTGGAATTGTAGCCTATTCCAAGGCATAAAGGTTGATGTGCTCATCTATAAATAAATTTAGGTCGTACCTTTGTTTCCTAACTCTCTTTCTCATGCTAATAGTAGAAATATCCTCCTCTTAACCATCTCTATTTGATTCCAACCCCTTCTGTTTATCAGTTTGTACTGTATCCCTCATCCCATCAAGGCCTCCTCGAGCCAGTCTCTTTCATCTTCTAGGTAAGAGTGTTTTCTCGTCGTTATCCTTATCATACAAGCCTTATTACACTGTAGCTAAATTTTCATCAGACCCTAAGATTAAGCCTAACCCATCATGCTCTATCTCAGTATGCACGTTTTCTTCTGACTGATGTGATTGATTTTCAATCAAATTGTTCTGCCCCAATCTTTTACTCCTAAAATCTCACCCTACTCTAGTGGAATCATAGTTAAATACTTCTACCCCAACTCCATCGTCTCGCACACATAAATTACTCTCCAAAATTTTCTTCATAAGATCAATTTTTTCCACTTGTTTCAATTACGATCTCATCATCTTCGATTCCTTCCTGTATTGCTGGGCTTAAAATTTCTTGATCTACCCATGCTAATGGCGTTATTACCGAATTCAGACCTTTTTTAGAAAGTGTTTCTAGCGCCTCATCTCCAAAATGCTAACTTTGAGACAAAATCTTCTTGAACTGTGAGCTTAATTTCGAGTTCATCTTTCCCACTAAGTTTATCTTTGCTTTAAGATTTATAGTAAAAGGTAAATCATCTTTCGGGAGATTTTTAATGTCCATTGGGGTCTCGTTACAATCTTTATGGATATGCCCTATCTGGTCACAACCAAAACAAAATCCGGGCAAATTCTCATATCGGAAGGAAATCCATATGTTCTCTTTTAGTCCCAATTGAATGAAGATCCCCTTTCTCAAGGGTTTTTATACGTTCAGATTAACTTCTAGTCGACAATAAACCCCTTTCTCCTTTGATCCCAAAAGCACCTCGAAAGTTGACCTGATTGCGTGCATTAAATCTTTTTTGTCGCATTCGGGCGGGCATGGCCCTATCTTGACCTAGAAAGGAGACGTCATGAGCTTGACTTTGCTTCTCTCTATTGTCTCCCATAATATGTCAAAATGGATCACCTGCTTTCAAAAGAACCATGGCTGGCCATACAATATCTTGTCAAGATCTACTTCTTCTTCAAACAAAACCATAAAAAGATTCTGCCTCACCCACCTGATTTCAAACTTTCCTTGTGTTTTCCAGATGCTTCGCACATGGGCACAGAAGCTATCTGGATTATAGATCTTGCGTGTCCACACAGAACATAAAAGAGTCGGCTTTCCTGTGAAAATAATCGACGAACTCTTCACAAAAAAAAAACTTAATTAACTCTTCTGCCATGAGAGAAATCTCGTCCTTTTCTTCCTCCATCGCCACAAAAACCCCAACCACCACCCTGCCCAACCCCAGCCACAACCAAAGTTGCTTTTCTGGAAGACTTAGTGAGAATACTCTTGGCCTAGGGTTCTTTACAATAACAAATTTTTTAAATGATTATAATTTCTTTCTTCGCATTCTTTTAAAAGATGGTAGAATTCTAATTCTATTAAAATTTTGAGAAAGGGCAATATGTGAATTATAATTAAGAAAAAATTGATTAAATTCTTAGGGTTTACAAACTCTAAGGGCATCACTTGCAATTTCCCCATATCTAGCTGAATTTTTAAAAGAAAAGAACGGGAAGTGTGTGCCTCAAACCTAAGCTCTCTTTAAGGAGGGAAACTAACACTTAACCATTGTGGTATCACTCATTTCTTTTTAAGTTTTTATTCTTAACAATTTATAATTTAGTGTGATTTTTATTCTAAAATGCTGAAAATAAAAAGAAAAAAAAATGAGATGAGAAGATTCAAACTTGGATCCCCGGGGAAGAAAGTAGGCACTTATCCATCAAGCCTATTTAATTTTTTTTTTTTATGATTAACCTCCAATAACCCATTATTTTTAAAGAAGAGTATGCAATTGTGTTTCCCAACAAATTAGAGAAGAGTATGTCATTGTTTTTCTCTTGATTTTTTGTAGAAGAGCATGCCATAGCCTTTCCCAAAAAAATTGGAAGAGCAGATGATAGCATTTCCTTAAAAACCTAGGAAGAGCATGCCTTGCTTTTCCCTACAAATTTAAGAATAGCAAATCAGTGTTGTTTCCTAAAATTTTGGAAATAACTGTTTATAGTGTTTCTCTACAAAAATGGAACAACTTAATATTATGCTCCTACAATGATATTTCCCTAAAATATGGAAATAGACTGTTACGACATTTCCCTAGAAAAGTGGAAACAACCCACTATTCTGCTTTTTGACGGACTTCTTATAGTGTTTCTCTTAAAAAGTAGACACAATGTAACATGGTGTTTCCTAGTAACAAAAAGTATAGCATATTTACCGTTAAAAACCTTTAAATTTATCAACAAGTGATTGGGTACAATGATAAGATTTATTGCATTCTCAAGGAAAAGATTTAAATTTAAATTTTGGAGACGACATTGTTGGGAAAAACAATTACATACCTCGAATATAAACTGTAAAACGGACATAGAAAATAAATAAAAAAAACTTTAAATTTCATTTTTTTTAATTAAAAAATATGTATAAGTATTAATGAGATTAGAGTGTATATATGTCAAAGGTGCGCATCCAACTACAAAACTTTCAAAGGAATAAAGAAAATTTTACACAGCATTAAGAAATATTTTAAAATATATATGGCAGATGCAATTTTTTTTTTTTTTTATAATCTAAATATATGCTATAGTTAGGTTTTTGAGTATTTTTAATGATTTTTTTTAAGCCTTTGGTGAATTATAAAATGAGACAATAAGATTATTAGAGATTTTGAAAGCAATTATTCTAAACTATTTATTTGGTTTTAAGGAGAACTGAGGGTTCATGCATACTAATTAATAATCATAGCATAACATCGTAAGTGTTTAACTAAAATATCAATCAAAATAAAAACAAACTTAAATCTTAATTCTCATGTCACAGTTAATAAATAAATAATACAATCTTTTAGGGGAAATAAAGAATATTAATGAAACTTAAAATATTAAATCTTTTTGGATGCCGTGTCTGCGTCCTAATCTGATAGATTTTTTAAAAGAATGAAGATTTAAGGGGGAGTGAACTTTGACGATTAATATGAGTTTATTTACAATCAAATCAATGCAAACCAATATTAAGACACAATAAATAACATTGCATAAAATAATCATAAAAATAATTCAGTATAGAGTATCGGCTTTTCAATACAATCATCTTTAAAATGTAAGAACTCAAAATAATTGTATTCAAAACAACCAGTTTCTCATATGTGGCCACATTAATCATTTTCATAAGCACATGTACATTTTCACACACATATATAAAAATATATGTCACATAACGTAATTTCCAGATTTGTATGCATATGATTTATAAGTTGTCGTACAATTTTGGGTTTAAATAGAATATATCCTATTCCACCGTTGCACATCACAATGAGAGTTTCTCGAAACTCTTTTCTCCAATACACCAAAATGTGGATATATTAGTACGGATTTATAGAAAATAACTACCATTTGGTTGTGGATGCATAGCAAGTTCTTGTAGTTGATATCTGTTTTCGATTATAAATTTTACGGCATAGACCTGCAGTTAGAATATGTTTTTCGCTATAAACTTTTAATTAATTTATTAAAAACAGGTTTTTGGGAGAATGTGAGCCACATTGAAAAAAATAGGCTTGGATTTTAAGATAAAATTGAATACATATAAGAATGAGTTAAAATGTAGATGAATGGTTTATTTTTTTTTATAGAATAGTGTTTTGTTATGCATTGATGTGATTATATAATAATATTTATTCATATTTTCTTAACTTTTTGATAACAAACATACACTTTGCATTTATAAGTACTCGAACCTGAATCTCTTAAGATGAATAACATCTTTTTTTTCACTGAAACTACTCGTTAGATTCTACCTAAATATTGTTAATATCATTATATTTATTTTCAACTTGTTTATTCCACACCTAATTTTGAACAATAAACAATTATTTACTTTGTGATTAACTTTTATTTCAAATATGTAATCATATAGCAATTTTGGAAACAATTCTATGTGTCACATTATTTAACTTCCATTTGGCACTTTGCAAAATCAACATATGTATTTATAAATCATTTCTAAAGACAAAATATTAAATAAGTTTTAAAATTAGAAAAATCAAAACATTATATTTATTTTTGCACAAGGAAAAATGGAATATATCATATTTAATTTAAAATTAACATTTTATTTAATCATTAATAATTACCCTAAAGAATGTCACGCGTATCATTCATTTCAGTAGAAAGTCATGTACTAATATTTAGAATTGAATAATACACATTTTGAGTACAATTTAAGCTATAATTCACACATGGAAACTATGCATAACTTATGCAATTTTTTCCTCCATAAATTCACATACAAACACATAAAAATCACTGTTTTTTTTTATTAATTTAATAATATATAAAACCATATCTTCCATTAAAAATTCCCAAACCCATTAATTATGTATCACAAAATTATATAGGTTTATTATATCATTATAACACCCAAAATATGACTAACCCTATAAAAATGGTTTTTTTTTAATTATTGGATTTATTATATCATTATATTTTATTCCCTTAATTAATCAACTTTCCATTTAAAAAATAATTTCTTTGACGTACATATCGAATATCTCATTTCAAATATGATTTCTACCTAAAACTCTTCCCTTTTGTTTTGGTGAATTATAAAAGGAGGACAAAACTTTAACAATAATACAACTGACGCTATTCGAACTCAAGTCACATCTAAGACAATGAACATTCTTGATCATTAAACCAACACACGAATTCAAATTCTCCTGTTTTTAAGCATATCACAATATATAAACCCATATTATTTTCTATAAAATCCTACCTTAATTTTGAATTAATTATACCCATGATTATTGTCAACTATATTACTAATATCAGGCTTAAACTATATCCTTCCTAAATGCACCTCATATGCATGCTTATAAAATCAGTATATATGTTTACTTAGTTTACCATTTTTTTTTACCGTAACTAGATTTATTCTTCTTCAGCTTTTTGACTCCTTGAGCAGAAGTGAATAATTGATTTCACCCATCCTCACTTCTATCTCTACAATATTACACCAAAATTTCACACCATTTTAGATCACAAATTGCACAAATTTCTTAACTCTCAACCATCTGCAAGGTATCTGTTGGAGTTTTTGAGAAAAAATTGTTGTGGAAAGAAAACAACAAAGGCAAGAGGAAAGTAGAAGTAATTTGTATTCAAAGTGTATATATTATTGAACTGAAAACTAGTGTTTATATAAAAAAAAAAATTCAACAACCGTTCACTAAAAATAGGCTACTAAAATATTTATAATCTCTAAAAAAATCTTAAAAAATCAACAACAAATCAAAATTGTTAAAATTAGCTAGATTATTTTGTTATAGTAGCTAAAACAAATCTTCAACACTTCTTGCTTCAATTGCTGCAAACTCCAAGTTTTTCCTTAAGAAACTCAAACTTGCTTCTTGCTAGCTCTTTCTGAAGCAGTATAAAATGCTTAGATTTCTTTGCAATTGTTGCACATACGTTAGCGAAATAAACAGTAATGTAAAATATTGATTTAAATCACAATATCGAACCAGAACAATATATATATACATGAAAAATAGAAATTGGAAATAAAACAAGATCAAAATTGTGTACTCGTAAGTAGGCAAAATTCCGACTGTTAGTTGAGGTTTGTTTTCACAATTTTCTTAAGATAGATTCGATCTCTCCTTTGGTGCTTGAGAAACATTCCAAAAACCATGATTTTATGATTCAAAGTTCCACCTTTACCAATCAAGAATATGCCTCAAAGTTTCCAAAAATCCATTTTTTTCCAACAATCACCCACATTAATGAAATTGATAGTTTTAACAAAAAACATTGACTCGATGTGGTGATAGAATCTACGATCGATAGTTGCATAGGATAGGTAGGTATCAACCCTTAAACCTTCCCTTGTGAAAATATATTTACTTTACTAGTTGACCAGTAGACAGCAATGTCCTTGAATTGTTCTGCCGTTTGTGTAAACGATGATATACCTCACACAACTACCCCCTGAGCAAGGTTTTAGTTCTCATGGGTATGTTCATATGGCCATGAACACCTCTTAGTTTTGCAAGAGTTTGAGAGAACTATGCCTTAGTAGTCTCCTTGAAGCGACCCCACTTCACTCTCACCTAGGTGACTTATGTTGTTTGGCTCACCAAAACACACAACGACCATTAAAAGCATTGTTTAACCTATCTCACTTTTAATCACTATTAATATCATAGGAACAAACTTGGGATAAGAACTCCCACATTGACCTCATAAGGTCTATGCAAGTAGGTTGTCCATTTGAACCTAAATCTTGGGATCTCCAGTCAACTAGGTTGAGTTTTCTTTCACATAGCGCCTTAAATTTTCATAGGCTTTAGTCTCATTCCTTTCGATGTTTTATCAACCTGATCTCGATTTAAGCCTTTAGTTAGCGGATCCACAATGTTATCTTTTGATTTTACAAAATCAATAGAGATAACTCCATTTGAGATCAGTTGTATAACGGTATTGTGTCAACAATGCATATGCCTCAACTTACCATTATACATTATGTTGTGTGCTCTACCAATTGTTGCTTGGTTATCATAATATATGCATATTGTGGGCACAAGCTTTGGCCAATCAGGAATATCTTCCAAGAAGTTTCGAAGTCATTCAGCCTCTTCTCTAGATTTGTTTAGAGCTACAAACTTAAATTCCATTGTGGATCTGGTTATAATCGTTTATCTTGAGGATTTCCATGACACAAATCCTCCTCTCAATGTAAAAACATATCCACTTGTGCCTTTGGTATCTTAAATATAATATATCTAACTGGCATCAGAGAATCCTTCTAAAACAGCAAGATCTCTAGAATAATGCAGTTCGTAGTCCCAAGTATATCTGAGATATCTTAGTACCCTTACAATAGCTTTCCAATGGTTTTCCTCTAGATTACTTGTGAATCTTCTTAAACTGCTCACAGTGAAAGCAATATCTGGTCTAGTATAGCTCATAAGGTACATTAGACTACCTATGACACTTGCATATTCCACTTGATTAACACTTTCACCTTTATTTTTAGATAGATGTTGGCTCGTATCTATTGGAGTTCTAGCTATACCAGAATCATCCTCGCTAAATTTCCCAAGAATCTTGTCCACATAGTGTGACTGAGCTAATATGAGACCTTCAGATGATCTCTTGATTTGGATGCCGAAAATCACATCAGCTAGTCCATATCTTTCATTTCAAATCTTGAATTTAATCAAATCTTGAATTTAACATGTCTTTGGTACATTTTACCATTTCATTGTTACTTCCAACAATGAGTATGTCATCAACATATAAGCATAGGATTATATATTCAATGTCGGTAGTTTTGACATACACACATTTGTCATACTCATTAATCTTAAAGCCATTTGTCATCATGACATTATCGAATTTTTCATGCCATTACTTTGGTGCTTGCTTAAGATCATACAAAGATTTTACCAATTTAAAAACTTTCATTTCTTGTCTTGGAACTACATGACCCTCAAGTTGTTCCATTTAAATCTCTTCATCAAGATCTCCATTTAGAAAAGCTATTTTAACATCAATTTGATGTACTTCTAAATTCCGCAATGTGATAATTGCAAGTATCATCCTTATAGAAGTTATCCTAAATACTGGAGAAAATTAATTAAAGTAGTCAAGGTCTTCCTTTTGTCTATAACCTTTTTTTAACCAATCTGGCCTTGTACTTATCAATTGTTCCATCTGCTTTCATTTTTCGTTTGAAAATCTACTTAGAATTTAATGGTTTAATTCTCAGAGGAAGATTCACTAATTCCCACGTATGATTTTGCATGATGGAGTCAATTTCACTTTTAATAACATCTTTCCATAAGGTGCTTTCAGATGATCGTATAGCATCATTATACGTTTGAGGTTCGGCCTTTAACATAAAGGTTAGAAAATCCGATCCAAAATATTTTTCCACCCTTTCTCGTTTACTCTTTCTTGGCTCTATCTCAGTTTCAACCTCTTATTGAATGTCTTAATCATTTTCATCTATAGTCTCTAAAGTTCGTTTCGTTGAACTTCAATCAACTTCTCATTGAACTTCAATCAACTTCCTTAGTTTTACAAGGGAAGATATTTTCAAAGAATGAGGCATTCTTTGATTCCAATATAATATTCTTGTGAATGTCCGGATTCTTTGATTCATACATAAGAAACCGATATGCATTGCTATGATCTGTATAGCAAATGAAAATACAATCCACCGTTTTAGGACCTATTTTCATTTGCTTTAGTAACAGAGCTATTACCTTCACAAGACAACCCCACACTTTCAAGTAGTTGTAGGAAGTTTTTCTATCTTTTCATAACTCATATGGTGTCTTATCTTTTTTCTTGTAGGGAACCATATTTAAAAGGTAATTAGCTAATAAAATAGCTTCCCCTCACATGTTCTGTGATAATTTAAAGCTTCCTAGCAATGCATTAATCATTTCCTTTAGAGTTCGATTTTTTCGCTTGACTACTCCATTTGATTGAGGAGAGTATGGTAGTGTCACTTCATGAATAATATCATGTTTTGCATAGTATTCACCAAATAGTTAAACATATTCACCACCACGATCAATCCTCACCATCTTAATCTTTTTATTAAGTTGGATTTCAACTTCCTATTTATAGAGAATAAATTTCTCTATAGTTTCGTCTTTTCTCTTAAGCAAATATACATAACAATATTTTGTGCTATCATTAATAAAGGTAATAAAATATTTATTTCCTCCTCTAGTTTAAACAAACTTTAAGTCACAAACATCGCTATGTATTAGATAGAGTGGTTTTGTACTTCTTTCAACAGTTTGAAATGAAGACCTTGTTAATATTGCCTCAGCACAAGCTTCAAATTTGTGATTATAATTAATGTGAAACAAAAAAATGTGCTCTAAGTTAATTAATGTAAGTAAAGTATCATGATTAACATGTCCAAGCTTACTATACCATAAATTAAATGACTCAAGCATATAAACAAAAGAAGAAGCGATATTCTTATTCATTGTCATTGCTTTTACAGAAATTGCATTAAGCTTCGACATGTCATTTAATACATATCCCCTTCCACAAACATTCCCTTTTTAGACAAAATTAGATTTTTTGATTCAAACACCATTCTAAAGTCGTGTACACTTAAGAGTGTCCCAAAAACAAGGTTCTTGTGTATGTCAAGCACATACAACACATTTCAAAGCTTGAGTTTTTTGCAATAAGTCATCTTCAAGACCACAGTACCCTTCCTCTTGATATTGGAAGTCGCGACATTGCCCATATAGAGCTTCTCCCTTTGTCAAAAGGCACCAACTTAGAAAAAGATCTTTGTCGTAGTAGATATGACATGTGACACCAGTATCAAGCCACCATTCTTTTAGATTTGAGTCAAACATGTTTACTTCAAAAATCACAGCACATAAGTCCATATCAGACACTTCCTTGGAAATTTCTTCCATAGCATTGGCCTCATTAGCTCTAACTTTCTTTGAAGCCTACAGTTAGATGACTTGTGCCTCACATAATTGCAATTGAAGCATTTCCCTTAAAATTTTTGCTTCTTCAAAATGCCACCTTTTGGTCTTAGTTTAAACCCATTTTGAGGTTAGTTTCCCTTCTTGACTTCTACCACGTTTGCCTTACTACCATTAACATTTGCTACTTTGTTGCGCTTTTTGTCAGCACCTCTATTGTCTTCTTCAATCCGAAGTCTGACAATCAAATCTTCCACTAACATTTCATTTCTTTTATGCTTTAGGTAGTTCTTGAAGTCATTTCAAGCAGGAGGTAACTTCTCAATAATAAATGCCACCTAAAATGATTCACTTATGACCAGCCCTTCAGCAAGAATTACATGAATGATCAGTTGAAGTTCCTGCACTTGATTCACAACTAGTTTAGAATCAACCATTACAAAATTCAAGAATTTGGCAATTAAAATTTTTTTAGCTCCGGCATCTTTGGTTTTGTATTTATGGTCCAATGATGTCCATAATTCATTAGTCATCTTCTTAACATTGTATACTTCGTATAGTTTATCTGACAACCCATTTAAGATGTAATTTCGGAACAAGAAATCAAAATGCTCCCAAACTCCAACAGTAGTGAAGGCGGTAACATCATCTACCTCACCCTCATTAACAGTAAAAGGGTCATCCTTAAAAAATTTGGTCAAGTTCAACATGGTCAAATAAAACATCTTTTGTTGTCATATCTTGAAATTCTATCCAAAGAATTTCACAGGCTTCTCGTTGTAGCCTACATCCACCAGAAACGTTGAATTTTGATTTGAAGCCTGAGTCGAAACAAACCCTCTAGGTCGCGAATTGGGTGAATTGGTGAGAGTTTTCATTTTCAGTTAATATTTTGGAAACGGAACCAAAATTAGTAATAATTCCAATAATGAATAGAAAATTTAATTTTCAATTTATACTACCCTTTGATCCTGTTAAACAGCACAATTTAGTTAGGAACTAAAAATTCTGAAACAAAATCAATAACCAATTTTTGGTAACAAAATTGTTACTCTTAAACGATTACTGTTAACAATAGAAATAGAATAAATTTTGTTGACCAGCGGGAATAGAATCTTGAAACAGAATTGTTTAATTGATTTCTGTCTGGAAATAGAAAATCGAATAAATTCTATTGAACGACAGAAATAAAATCCTGAAACAGAATTATTCAATTGATTTTTTTAAACAAAAAATCGAATAAATTCTGTTGAATCGATAGGAATAAAATCCTGAAATGGAATTATTCAATTAATTTTTGTTTACAAAGAGAATACAATTTCGCCTCGGGGTCCTGTTCGTCTCGAATTAGAAAGTGGTAAAAAAATTGTCTTAAGATTATTGCATATACGTTAGCGAAATAAACAGTAATATAAAATATTGATTTAAATCACAAGATCGAACCAGAATATATATATATCTAAAATATGGAAATAAAACAGGATCAAAATTATGTACTTATAGGTAGGCAGAAATCCGACTGATAGTTGAGGCATGTTTTTACAGTTTACTTAGGACAGATTTGTCTGCTCCTCTGGTGCTACAGAAATGTTGGTCGATTTTCTCCCAATATACAACAAGAAGATGAGCACAATAGTAGCACGACTGTAGTTATCAACAAACTGTAGCCTAACTTTTTCTATCACCAAAAATAGGTTCGAAATATGTAAGGAAAAGGTCTCAAAATTTTTGTAGGAAAAATAGAGAATAATTCAGTGTGTATTTACTCCTACAGATTATTTCGATTTAAAAAAATATTCAAAATGAAAGAACTTTTGAAATTTTGACTAATGGAACCATTAACGTTCGTGAATTAAGAAGCCATTAAAACCCAAATTAACGTCTGAATTAAAGGAGACATTAAACTCAATTTAATATTTGTCCTTTTAATTCCAAAACAGAATTTGAAGAGATAAGCTCTATTGAGGAAAAAAAATTACGTATTGGGCTAAAATATCAGTAGACCTAGAAGGGCTCGATCAGTCCAAACATTTTGCATCGGCTACGTCGAGCGAATGCACCTCCAACCCTGGCAAGTTTGGATTTGCACCCCCTTACGTGCGAGGGAGAGCTTTAGCTTAGTCATTCAATAACCACCAAGTTGGGTCATATATATAAACGTATTCCACATTAATATCTAACCAATGTGGAAACTAAGCTTTCCATTTTCCTAATATAATTCACAAGTGGCTTACTTTGAGCATCAATTTCTCATTCGTCACCCAACCATTTTAAACATATAATATACCGTTATAAAGGTCTCATGGGGTAGAATATCAAACCATAATTTTATGATTCAAATCTCCACCTTTACCAATCGAGAATATGCCTCAAAGCTTCCAAAAAATTTATTTTTCCAACAAGTTGAACCCTTAATGTGTGAAGCTCATGTCCCATATCCATTACCTTGCTTGGTTGGTGCAGCATTTTGATCCATATAGCCTTTTGAACCTCCTTTATTAGTTCTTTTAGGTCATGTTTGCCTGTAGCTTGAGACATTTGTTCTTTCTCTTGAAAGGGCCTCTTCCACTCACTGACCTGTTGCTCTAGCATTCTCAATTTCAGCATGAGCAAAAGCTCTTTCCTTATTGACAAGTTTTTTAGCATCTTTCGAAGTTTGTTTCATGAAAGTTGCTAGTTTCTTCATTTTTACCTTTTCTTGAATCAACTCTCCTTCTCTTTGAGTAAATTGAACTGCCAGAGCTTCCATCGTGGCAATAGCTTCCTCTATATCATCCTTGTTTCTTCCAACCACATATCTTTTTTAAAGATTCCAGCGTATCTTTAGGCTTCTTCAAACATACATGTTTCCCCAGTGATGCTGCCTCTCTAAGTCTAGCCTCTTTAGACAACTTAGCAATAATAGCTAACCCTTCTCGAATTTATTAGCAAGGTCACAAATAGAGAAGCAATTCTACTACTCTAACAACAATACAGTCTCACGTGCAACAATCTTCTTCATGGATAGAACTTTAGGATATCCTTTGATATTCGAAATATTATTATTTGCCCAAATTTTGTAATTGAGAAAACAACTTGAAGAAACCATTACATCAGTTGATACAGTTGGAATTGCTTTCTTTTGCACAGTATCGTTAAAATTTTGATTTACCCTCGTCATTATTCTGAAACTACTTTCATTGAGAGATGGAGTGTTGTAAGGTCTAGCCATATCAATGTGTATCAATTGTAACTTTTCAATAGCTCTCCAAGTTGATTGCTTGAATGGAAATCTCGATTGTTTTCCTTGTTGGCAAGTTCTACTATCTGGAATTTTAGATTCAAAAAAGGGAGACTTTGAACCAATTACTTTCTTTGCAAATTCACAATAGTTGCATGATTGAACCGTCCAAGCCTCTTGTGCCAAACTTTAACATAGACATTTGTTGCAGAGAATGCGGCTTGCTCCTCCTTTAATGGATCAAGTGCAAAACTCTTTTCTTTCATTTTTAATTTGAATTTTCTCAAATTTGAAGTTCTAACATTGTTCAAGATTTTTTTTATTGAATCAAATAAGTCATTCCAAAACATATCAAATATTTCATATGGAACTTTATAAAATTTAAAATTTATATTTTATTGTTATAAAAAATTAATAACCTTCTAAAAGTATATGTATATGAATGCTTATGGAAGTTGTAAATGTTAGAGTATGCCCAAAGATAATCATGAGATGATTTTAATCACATACTCATTTTACTTTGTTAATATAAGATATTGTCATTGTTATTTCAGTTTCTTTTTCTGTTTGTATAAATAAACTGGTTAATAATAAAGTCTAGAGTATGCCCGATTCGTTCCTCTTACATGGATCCATGGGTGATGATTGTCAGAATAATGTTTCCGCTACACCATGAGGTGTACTAGTGATCTAACAGTAAAAGTGTCGTAAAATATTACTGCAAATGTAGAAAAGCATGTCAAGTCAACTTGATGCAGTCATAAACTAACTAAATACTTGATTAAGGCAAGTGCACCTATCAATTAATAGTATAACTACAGTAAGCAAAGATATTGTTTTCACGAGGACTAAAAATACTAGTAATTATTGTATTTTTATTATTTAACTAAATAGTTGGAGTGATTGATTAAAAACTAAAATTAACTAAATAACACGACAAAAAACAAATCAAGAAAATAGTCGAGTAAAGAATCAAGAGGCAAAGCAATACCCAGGAATGAATTCACTTAAATTTCATCTATCATTATCAATCTAAATTACGCAATTTTTTCACTTAGTATATTAATCTGTAGAAATCCCTAAATTATGCTATATCTCTCTTCAAGAATAAGAGCAATCGACTCTAGGTTGGTTAGTTGAAATTTCTTTCGAATTAAAACCTCCATTATTGCATTAACTCGATTTATCGATCCCCTTATTAAATTTGACTCTAATCCAATAGATTTATATCGTCTTATTTCTAGGATTGCATGCAACTCCACTCAATTATGTTAGATTTACTCTTAAATAAAGTTTATCCTTCTCTTATTTAAGCACATCAAACATAGATCAATAGTCTAGAAATATTAAACCTAGAATTAAGCCCACATAATTGAGAACAAGATCTAAGTATTTATTACGTAATAAAAATCAAAAGACAAAATACATCAAAGGGTTCGTCTTCCGTAGGTATTTAGAAAATTAATTCATGCTTGCAAATAAAAACATCCAAAACACAATATAATCACAGTAAATAAAGAAACTCATGATGATTTCCTAATAAATCAACTAGGAATCTTCAATCTTGACGGAAATTTGCTTCAAAATCAGCTTTAATTGTGTTTTTCGAGTTGTTTTCTTGACTATTTTATAACGGTTCATTCTCATCTTCTTATTTTTGTCATATATAGGTCTTAAAATATTCGAAAAACCTAAAAAAATGCGTTTCCTCGCAAGTTTGGAGTGCAAAATCGCGAAATCGATAAGGTCAGACACATAGTCATGTGGCAGCTTGTGTGGCTTTTGAAACTTGCTCTGAATTTTGATTTTCGCTCCTTTTGCTCCCAAATGTTTTCCTAAGTATATAAACATAAATTTAAAAGATTAGGAGAATAAAATACATCAATAACATCGAATAATCACCTAAAATCATATTAATAATGAGATTAAAATATATTACTTTTTAACGCTTATCACAACTCATAATCAATTTCCAAATAAAAATCTTGTAAAAAAATATAAAAGTAAGAAATTAAGATACACAATAACTTGAATTGTATGAATGTATGTATGTATGTATGAATTGAATTCATACAATGGAGAAATCAGCCTTAAATTCAATTCTGTTTTATCTTCTTTTTCTTATACATTAGTGAATTGAATATCAATTCATCCATAGAGTGTGAACAGACAGAGAAAGTAGTAAAATAAACAAGGGTAGGGGGTAGGGGGTAGGGCCAGTGGTGGGCAGATGTTGTCGGAGCAGCATCGATCATGGGATGGCGTTGTTGCTGTCATCACCTTCATTGAAAGGCAAGGCAATGGCAATGCCGATGTGAAGTTGCTTCAACTCCTGCGCCTTCAGCATTGACTCCCCCATTAAATTTTACGAAGAAAACAGTTGAAAATGATGAGGCTTGAAGTCAAAATATTGAAACCCTAAATTAAAGATGAGTTTGTATTGGTGTCAAGTCAATAGCAGTCCATCGCCGCGATTGAAGATTGTTTTCTGCTTTCTTCATTTATTTAGCCGCCTAACATTACCAAGTAGTCAACCCTGATTCATTTCTTCCTATTTTCCCCCTAACTACTCCCATTTAATTCCTCTTGTTTCGACTTCTTAAACCCAATATATCAAATAATTATTAATTTACACACTTCCATTCTTATTTTTGAAAAAAAAATATATTTTTTATTTTTTATTTAATATATTGCTTTTACAGGAAGAAGTAATTCATTAATTACAATTTTTAACTTGATTAAATATTGGTGAGATGAAATATTGAACCGTAAAAACTTTAGTATTCGAGGAGGCTTCTTTAAATGCAATTTCAGAGATGGATGATCAATTACAAAATTTATTATGCTTCATTCATTCAATCAGCAAATACAAATCTTGAGCTTTTAATGAAGAAAACTATACCTCCCTTTTTTTTATTTTACGTTAAATGTTTTAAGTTTCTTTAAGAATATGTAAGGTCTAAAACAACTTACATAAAGTTTTTAACTTGTGAACTCCGTGTGTTAACTTGTTGGTTAAGATATTCATTATTTTTAATGTGATTTAATTTAAATCGCGTCGCTGTTAAGAAAAAATGAAAGTTTTGTTTTAAGTTTTTAATATAGTTATCAATAAAATTTGGGTTTAGTGAAATTGAATTATGGAAGACCAAATCTTCAGCCCGATCAAACAAGGACCATGTTAGTTTCTCCTTTTATAAATTGGGCCCAAGTTCACATTCCAAATTTAAAATAATAATAATTTATCATAATCAGAAGAAAAAAATATGATTTAAATAATAATTGTTTCTCGTTTGGGCCAGTTAAGATCACTAAAAATCTATCTCAAAGCCCATTCAACCATATGGAGGCATGAATTAATTACTAAAATTGAAATTTAATTTAATTTTTTAATGATACAAAATTAGTCATTATTAAGGTATGGAATATTAAATAAAAGTATAGTTACATTTAACTGCACAAATATGTACAATAATGTCATGAAAAGCAAGGCAACCTAGGTGGGGTTGGCTTAATTAATTCAAACTCCTTTTTCTTTTTTTATCTTAATTCCAACTTTAGGTACTAAGAATTAGTCTTAATAACCTAACATTAATTGAATTTGGTTCATGTTTGATTAATCTCCCTGTCCTTAAACTTTTTTATATTTTCAATTCACTCATTAATTATTTGTTTTTTTTTTTAATTATAAAAAGATTACAAAATCCTAACAATAACGCGATTAACACAACTCAAATCTAGATCTCATCTAAAACCGTGAACATCTTTAACCATATTGCCAACACACCGTATTCTTATTACATGGAATACGCGGGTTGTAAATTTAGGTTGCAACCGCTGGTTTTGACTTCCCTGACTTCAATTTGGCCCACCTTGGCCACACCAAGATTCCACATTATGGGTTCCCTTTTCTCTATTTTTTTTATATAAATAGGCATTATTAGGAGGTTGTCGACCTTGTTTTGTGCCCGAAGAAATAAAGCTAACCTTCCATCCACGTATCTCTCATCTTGTTTGTAGATCAATGGAGGAGAAGTCTATTGCTTCATCTGTACGTACATCTGTAGGTTCCAAAGGAACAAGAAGAAGCAAGGAGTTGTCAGACGAAGAAAGTGGGTGGACTGCCTACTTTGAAGATTTATCAAATCAACCCAAAACTTACTCTTCTACTTTCAGTTGTGGCTCTTCCTTGGTCTCTGATGCCGCTACTGCACCCAAAATCTCCCACCCTAACCATCATGCTTCCGCATCTTCTTCTTCTTCACCCAACATATTAAGGTTCAAGCAAACAAGAACAACAGAAATCTGTGAGGATCATTCTTTGGAGGATACTGCTACTTCTCCTGTCAATAGTCCCAAGGTAAATTTTTAGTTTTAAACCTATAATCTTTCTTTTTCTTCTTCTTCTTGATATATACGTAATGGTCTGACTCTAAAGAGTTTACTTTTCATAATCTTTTAGTAGGGTAGTAACTCCAAATCACACGATATGAATCCTAGGAAAAGAGAAGAAGATCAAACTCATAGTTTCCCTGGTAATTAAATCACGATGATCTAATTGCTTTGTATTTGTTTAGAGAATATTTATGAGAGGGATCCTTCTGTTATAAGTTGACCTAATTTAAAAAAAAAAAAAAGAGTTGAAGTTGAACAAATATGGGAAATTGGTGATTTTATAGGTGAAGGAAATTGCTGCTTCAGAAATATATCCAGAGATTCAGATTGAAGAAGAAGAAGAAAAGAAAAAGAAAATTGAAAAAGGGATGAAGAATAATGATCGCAGAGAGTTGAAGAAAAGAGGGGTGTGTTTAGTCCGTTTGTCAATGAACGTTAATTAATACCCAACACTTCATCATTAAATCCCTCTAATTTCTTCATCTTCCACCAACTCCCTCCCTTTGTGGTATATATACAACTTTTGTACAAATAATATTGGTGTTAATACATATGGGTTGATTGAATTGGAGCAACCCATCATCTAACTTGTACATTTCTCACCTGAGAAAGTTACATAATCAAATTACATGGTGGAGAATGATGTGAACCTCATTTAATTATCAGGTATTCAGCATTTATGGTTGTTCACTGTGACATCTTCATACAGAAAGGTAGTATAGTAATATTTGGTAACTATATGTGTTAAAAACCAAAATATACTAATACGATATATGTTAAATATAAATATAAACGTAAGAAAATATTGTATAAAGTTGTGATTCCATATCATTCCTATTCATTTTTAATAGGAGAATGACAAATCAATTTTTTTTCTTTTGATTTTCAAGTTCAAATCTAAATAAAAATACTGAAAATCAGAAAAAAAAAATTTAATTTATCATTCAAATAAAAATTATGTGAAATCGCAAATTCATTCCCATATAAACATACCTAATTTTAGAAGAAAAGAAAATAGCCAAATGGGCAGCTCTTCCAACCTGAAGTTTAGAGCATGTGTGAAGGTTGAAGTGAAGTTGTTTATTCGCCACATATTTTACCCATTATTAGCATGTTGGACCACGTGCATGTTGAATGTTGAAGTCATTCTCAATTTGAAGTCTCACCAAGACGTGACCCTTGACAATAAATGTTAAACTTAAAAAAAAATTGAATTTGTTATCTAAATAATATAAAAATCAAATTAATTATGAAAATAAATATTTATTACAATATTTTAATAGTGTGGTCTGATAGTATTATACTAAAATATGATGATTTAAAATATTAAAATGAAAAATTTACATATCAAATTCTTAAATATTAATATGTTAGACGTATCGTCATAACATTATAACAAATATTTATTTTCTTAATTAATTTGTTTTTTCATATTTTTATTAAAATTTTTATATTATCTAATAAAAAACAAAAATTAAACATAATATTATTGGCGAAACCAAAAAGAACAGTTCACTAATCATATTAAAACACAAAGACGTAAAACTTAAGGCTAATTGTATGTTTAATATGTGCGCAAAGAAGGTGTGGTCCTGCTCATGACGCGATAATAGTTGACGTGGCATCTTCTGCTTGTGACAGAAAATCATGTATCCGTCCAATATAAACAAATGATTCACGTCACATAAATTAGGGACAATATCACCTATGGAATAGGTCCTCCAACTTTTCAATTAAGGTTGTTTAAAAAGGAAAAATAATAATTTCGTATATTAATTTAATAATCAAATATATTTATATTTTAGATGTGATTTATATTTGAATCGTATTAATCGTTATTATAATTTATTAGAAAATAAAAATCAATCATTTAAAAATTAGACAAGTATTTCAAAGGTAATTGTGAAAGACTTTTACAAAAAAAAAAAAATTGAATTAAAGGCTTTGACATTTTGAGTGTGTAAATTTGGGTTTTATGTATAAGCTTTAATACAATTAAAATTATGAAATTAATATAAATAAAATATTCAAATTTACACGTTTGATTGTGTTTGTACTCTTTTTTTTTTAAATCTTTAAGAACTATCAAGTGTAGTATAAAATCTTATGTTAATACAATTAAAATTATGAAATTAATAATTTTAAAATTGTCATAATGATAAATTTAACTTTTAGCGTTTATCGTTTTTGGTTAATTTGATTTTTATTCTTTTTTTAAATTAACTTTAGCCATAAATTTTTTTAAAAAAAAATTCGAATTTAACAATCAACCATAAAAAAAGTCAAATTGTTGTTTTTAATGGAAATACTAACTAAAACATTTAATTTTTTAACATGGGGATCAACATGTATTTTATGCTAAATGTTTTTTAAATTTTTAATGTTTAAATATTTTATAATTCTTAAATTATTTGTTGAGGTAACATATAAGACAAACTATGTCATGTTAAAAAAATTAATGTTTTAGTCAATATTTCCATTAAAAAATATAATTTCACTCTTTTTGAAAAGTCAATAGTCAAATTTAACTAAAAACGAATAAACATCAAATTGAAAAAAAAATGTAAACTCGAGGCTAAATTTTTCATCGTACCTTGAATATTCAATCATTAAAAAAAAAAGACAAAATTTTTAACTAAAATTTAATAATTCAACCTCTTGAAAGACATTGAATTAAATTATTGAGAAAAAAAGGGGTGCAATGGAAGACCCCTCCATGTGCACAAGCATTAAAGGCAGGTGAAGAAGCCAAAGTTGTTAAGAACATTCGGCTAAGGCACCACTATTTTATTCTTTCTACTTCATTATCATAGATGGATAATTTTATCTTAATTAAATCTCATTTTCTTCTGATTCCAATTTTATTTTTTATTTTATAAAGAACATCCCATTTCGAAGAATAACGAAAAAAGGGGAAAGTGATTGCTTGTATTGATAAAATTCTTAGTTTTGATTTTAATTTAATTTGTTATCATATGATAAGCTGCATTAATTGTGGCATAAAGAGAGACCTAGTTTACTTTCAAAGCATTATTTGTCTCTATATTGTACGGCACAATTAAGGAATATGTCAATTTGGGATCATGTTTTATACTTTGGATTTAAATCTTCAAGAATTGATTTGATAATAATAAATATATCTAAGATATTGTAATAGATTGTGATAATATTTAGTATATTTATAATTATTATAACATTTAAGTTATACAATGTGTTTGGTGATATGATTTAAATGAGTCAATCTGTGATGGATACAAAGAATCATTAAAATAGAATTGTTGATAGAGAATTGTGTGGATTGTTGATTAGAGAACACAAAGAACCATTAAAATAGGATTGTTCACACTGTGGATTGTGTAGAGAGTTGCGTGCATTGCTGATTAGAGAAGGCTGGGAGATGCCATAGCAAAGTTTTTGTATATTTATCTTTACTTGCCCCTCTCCTTTCCACCAAAGGGAATTTATAAATAGAGAAGGGCCTAAGTTGGCCTTCATCTTATGTTGATTTTTAGTGAAGTCCAACCCTAGACTCAATTTAGGGTGTCAGTTCGATGTGGCCTTTATTGTTAAATCGAGGGTTAGGAATAAAATAGTTGTTGCTTGAGGCATGAGAATCACTGTCCTTAAGAATATTTCATAGACTCGAGTATCTTCAACAAGTACTTCTATTAATTGAAGGATAACAGAAAATAAGTAAGAACAAACCAATTAAACACTCAACTACAGTGAGAGAAGAAAGGTTTGAAAGGAAGAATAAGCCCGTTTGAATTGAACTAAGCTTTTCGATTCGATTCGATTCTTGTGTGCGCATGCTCGTCCTCTTATTTTGATTCTTATAAACACGATGTAAAACGATGCTATATAGACATCATTTTGAGAGGTTTCTCTAAAGGATGTGAGATTTTGTAATTCTTTGAAACACGTATAACTTCCAACAATCCCCGCATGATTCAAAGAATTAGGAAAGAATTTTAACTGAGTATTTCAATACGATTCAATAATCCCAGTGTCTTTTGGACTATGAACCAGAACTTCTGACAAATAAAACATAATTTGATAAATAATTGGTGAAACAAGTTTTTATGAACCAATTATTCGATATGTAAACTAATATTCTTATTTATCACATTATATCTATAATTCGTTCTTCAATTCGATTGTATGCTAATAGGCTATGCACACACCTAGCTTTCATGAGTGCTCTAGAGATAGGGGTGTTAATAGTTCAGTTAAAACCAAATTAATTGATCGAACTAATAACCGGTTCAATAGCTAAACTTAGTGTGATCGGAGGTCGACTAATGATTATTTAAAATTTCGGTTATCGATTAAGTCAATTCGAAATCGGATAATTAACCAATTGATCGAAATAATATATCACCCCAATATATAAATAATTAAAATAATTCAATATATGAAAGCAATAGATTGCAAGTTTTTTTTATGTAACAAGCCAACACCGGTCTAAAAATAATAAAGAAAAAAAAAACATTAAAATTAAACATTTAACAAAAAAAATAAAAATTTAAAAGTGAAATTGAAACAGAAACAAACCCTAGTAGTCAAATTGGTCTTCTTGCTATCGTTCTATTTTCCTGTTCTTTTCGCTTAACCTTTATTTTTAACTCATTTTCAAGTTCAACTCAAGCTTCACCTCACACACTTGTAGTATCCCTCCTCGACAACAACACCCATTTCGAGTTTCGACAATCGAACATATAAAATTTAATTATCTTCTGGATTCAAAGTATCTTTCTTTTTTATTTAAAATTTAATTATTAAAGGGCTGTCGTTTGCCAGGCACCGGGTAAAATGTATGTAAATATATATAAATGTGCATACATTTTAATCCATTTATATATTGTCTATAAATGTATTTTAATTTATTGTATACTTTTTATTCTTGTAAAATGTCCATTAAACCAACATCTATTGAGAGTACTGTTACACTTCCTACTCCAACAAATTCTGGAAATTTGGCGCTGGGTAAATTTTTATTGTTTTTTTTTTTTAAATTAAAAAACTAAAATGCTCTCGAATATTTGACTTATTTTAATTACGAAAAAATATTTTCATAATTTTTATAATCGAATTGGTGTCAGGTTTACTCATAACACCAACACAATCAAAAAACTTAAATAATAATATAAATAAACAAAATCACAAGTATATAATTGATTTAGAATTTATAGCTATATAATTTTATTATTGTATCTAAAATGATATAAATACATAGTAGTTTAGGATAGAATAATAACATAATTAGTAAAAAAATGAAATATAAAATATAACTTTGACAAAGCAGGTGAGAATAAATTGTTGGTATGGGAGAAGTGTAGCACATAAAGGAGAAAAATGGGTGCCCCAATTTTAGAAAATTCACTCCTATCCTTACTTATTCAATATCAAATTCAAACTCATTACTAAAAACACAAAATGAATTAATTAAATTCAAGAAATTAACTAAATTGATTTTTCGTATCACTCTTTCTTTTGGTAAATTACAATAATAAAGTAAAACTCGAACAACAAACGCGACTCGAATCTAGGTCACATATTAAAACTCCAAAATAAATAAATTGAATTGTTTTATTCATACAATGAATTATCAAATGTATCTAACATTCATTTAGATTTAATTGTGTTTTAAAACTTAATTAATGAATTTTTATTATAGTATTTATGCATTTTAAGTTATTTAGATTGTTACCCATTTATTGTATTTGTTGTCATAATTATTTACTTATGTGTGTATTGTAATATACTATTATAAATAGTTTTAAGATATTTTTATTGTAATTTTATTTACTTTAGTTTTAAATATTAATTTATGAATATGTTAAAGATTGTATAATCCGAAACTTGTTACAAAATAGAAAGACAAAATAAGAAAATCGATAATGACGAAGGTTTGGAGACCGAAGGCCCCGGGACTAGACTTTTTCTAGTTTTTTATATATTAAATCAAAGTATTATGAGTTTAGAAACGAGAGCAATTTAGAAATTAGAAGTAAAATCAATTTATATCTTAATATATTACTATAATATTAATATATTTTCAGTTATAATTTTAATATGTTTTAGATTTAAATTTTAATTATTATATTATGAAGCCAAATAAAATAAAAAAGTATAAATGCTTTTTTTCTAAATTTAAATTAAATGATAAATATTTTAATAAATTCGCACGTAAGAGAATAAAAAGATTGATTGGTTTCTTTCCCTTCTAATAATTTAGCTTTGGACTTACATGGTGTGTATAATTTCGCTCTCTTCAAAACTTTGACAAATTACTTCTCCATGAGCAGAATTAGGAAATGTGAATTGTGAAATAAATATTTTAAAAATTATAATGTTTATGAAAATTTTATAAATTAATGTATAATATTATTTCTTAATTTTTATTTTATTCTATTTCACTAGTATACTTTTTTTAAAATATTTTTTCATCCTTCTTAAACATATAGAATAAATAAATTCAAGTCTTAAACATATTTACGAAACCAACATAAAGTCGGTAATTTTTTTCCCAAAAAAAAAAAAAAATCTTACATAAACATCTCAATTTACTATAAGAAAAATTGTAATCCTAATTTTTTAGAGATTAATCAATAAAACTAGATTCATTTACTCTTATACAAAATAATTTGTTTTATAGAATGAATAATGAAGAAGGCATGTGCATGATTCACATTTTCATGCGTATTTATAACAAAAAGAAACAAAGACATGTTCTTCCAATTAAAAACCATTCATTACTATAATTATAACCATTGGAAATTAAAAATAAAAAGCAAAAGACTCCGCAATGCTGAATGACTTTTTCGCACGACTGTCGGGGTTAAAATAAGAGTCATGTCCCACATCAGGAAAAATTAAATTTTCTTTAAATAATTATTGCCTAATGCAACCATAATGAAATCTGTTGAGCTATTATCGGTTCCTGGGAATAACCCTCATGTTTTATTGCCTATTCCCACTTTGACTGCCCTCAACTTCCATATTTTTTTATGTGAGATTATGGGATGTGTAGTTGATGATTTTTATTGGAAACCACCATTATAAATATTAATTAATATAGGATTCTTTATAACAATAATATAAAAAATATTTATTTATCAAAATAATACATCTTCTTCATTATTTATTAAAATGGTACATTTAGAGAAGTAGTATCTCCTGAGTAGGCGATATCACTGGTGTTTCTGACGCATATTTTTTTTAATATTTTAATATTAAAAAATTAAAAAAATATTTAAAAAATAGAAAGTAATAAAAAAATATTGGTATGGTGTAAACCTGGTATTTAAATACCAGTGTGGCACAATAGGGTGGTGCCTACTTGGCAGGCAACACCACACCCCCAATTCCCGTTTTATTATTTATTTTTTAAGTATTTATCCGTTTTTTACTTAAATAATACAAAAATTAAAATTAATAACTCAAATAATATAAAATATATATATCTCAATTATAAAAAATTAAAAAAGTAAAAAAAATATTTTTATAAGAATTCTAGAAAATAATAATACCAAATTGAAATTTTCAATTAGATATTTTATAAGACTAATTCAAAATTTTTTAAACAAATAATATAAAAAAATATTTTTTTACCAAAATAATACTCCGCCATTATTTACCAAAATGGTACACTTAGAGGAGTGGTGCACACAATTTTTTTTTATTTTTTATATTAAAAAAATAAAATTAAAATAAAAATTCGAGCGGGTGGTGCCTTTGGGGTAGGCGGCACCAATGGTGCCTTTTGGATAGGCGGCACTATTGTTGCCTTTGTCCAAACTATTTAAACCTCTCACCAGATCAGTTTAAATACAAATTATTGAGTAAGAAGATAAATTTTTTAAGGAAAAGAAGAGAAGCAAATTTTAACAACAAATTTTTTTAAGAAGGAAAGGAAGCAAAATTTTTGAAGAAGAAAAGGAAATAGAAGATTTCAGAGAAGAAAGGTTAGTTATACAATTTTAATAGTATCGATCTTATATTATTTTAATAAATAAATATTTTTTATATTATTTGTGTAAAAATCCCTACTTATTTCTTTTAACAAATGGAAAATTAATTTTTCGTATATGTTTATTTCGATGGAGAAATTTTAACAATAATTGGATGTGTATTTGAATGTCGTCAACAACTAGCAATGAGATTTAGCAATAATGTCTCGGTTGATAATATGAAGGCAAAGATTAGTGAAAGAATTGCTAGACGTTGTGCGAAAAGGATCTCGAAACTTTTTTATAAGTTTTCAGTTTCAACAGATCCTATCAAATTTACCGAGATAAAACTCGTAGACGATAAAGATGTGGAGACAAGATTGCTCTTTATTGTGGGAATCGGAGTAACGAAAATACACCGACTCAGTTATTTGCTGAGCTAACTGATGTTGAGAGAGCTGAAGATCTCACTCCATTAAGTATGTTGGCTCCGACATCCTACGTTAGTCAATCTGTAGCTCGCGGGATTAGTGTCGATCTTAATGTTACACTCGATAATTATGCGGATGGTGATGATGGATATGATAGTAGTGATCCTTCTGATCACGAGGATGATACTGATAGTGATCCCGACGTGGACGAGGTCTCGAATGATATCTACGAGGAAGGCCTGAATGACGAGGTCTCAGATGGTTGACGTATTGTGATGCACAATTATCCTGTTGGGGCACACATGCCACTTATAGACCCTAATGCAGCATATGCAGTCGATTTCGCAGAGTACCTGATATAATGCCTGCTCACCGATTGGCAAAAGCACCAAAACCTGAAGAGTTGTGCGTGAGTCAGAGATTTGACTCGAAGGAAGAGTGTGTATTTGTCATTAAGCGATATAACATGAATTTGTCAATGGACTACAAAGTCGTCGTGTCTAAACCGACATTATATATTGGAGAGTGTTGGACAGAAGACTGCAATTGGCGGGTACGAACTGCATATATCCAGAAGTCGCAAAAGTGGGAGATAAGAAAATTTGATGGGCCTCATATATGTAGTTCAACACGTTTGTCAGAAGATCACTGGAAACTCGACTTCAGAACTATCTGCACACATATCATGCCAATGGTGAAGGACGATCCGACCATCAAAGTTTTTACACTGGTTGTCAAGATACAAGTATGATTCCATTATCGAGTTTCATATCGAAAAGCAAATATGTAATTTTAAATATGAATGAGCAGTTAATAACAAGGATTAAATAACACGAAACATAATAATTAAGTAGATAAATAATACATAGAAATAAAAAAATTAATAGAATATAAAATACGAAAGAATGATAATTAAAGTCTAAGTATAGATCTTGAAGAGAAAGGAAAAACAGAGCAGATGGGATAAAATGCAATTTTCGGATACTAAAGGGCAAAATGGTAATTTTCGACACTTCGAGGTCGAAAATTGAATTTTTGAAAGTTCGAGGGTAAAATGGTAATTTTTGGAAAAAAAATCAAGGTAAAAATGGAGCTTTTGGAAGTTCGGGGGTAAAATGGTAATTTTTGGAAAATTAGGGTTAAAATGGAATTTTTAGAAGTTCGAGGGTAAAATGGTAATTTTTGGAAAAATCGAGATAAAAATGGAGTTTTGGGAAAGTTTGGGGTCATAATGTAATTTTTGGAAAGTTCAAGGGTCAGAATGTAATTTTTGTAAAGTTCAAGGGTTGAAATATAATTTTTAAAAAGTTTAGAGGATAAAATGTAATTTTTGGAAAGTTCGAGGGTCAAAGTATGATTTCTGGATAGTTTATGGACCTTCAGGGCAATAAAAAAAAAAACAAGTGCCACGTGGCAGCCTCTCAGGCGTTTTGAAGTCAAGGGACTAATTTGAAAATAATTTAAAATTTATGGGTTATTTTTGTAATTTAATAGAACTTGAATTAAGGATTAAATTGAAACAAATTAAAAATAAGGACCATTTGCAAAAATAAACCAAAATATTGACACGTGGCAACTTCTGGGGCTTCAAAAGAGTCAAAGGACTAAATTGAATAAAAAATAAAATTATTGGGCAAATTTAAAAATAATAAAAATATATAGATAGGATTTGATTGAAATTTTTAAAAAAGCGAAAGGACTAATTGCATAAATAACCCATTTTCTGAAAACACGTGGATCCTTATGTGGGTTGGGTCGGATTCGGGTCAAAGGTTGGATCTGGGTTTGAAACGACGCCGTTGAACCCTGTTTGTCGCCCGACCGTCGTACGGCCCACCTCGTCTCCATCGTCGATCGTCACACACGCGTTGCTAGCTGTCGTGCGTGGTCGTCGCACACCACTGCTCGTTGTCCTCTGGTGCATGCGCTGTTGTTTCCTCCCTTCACGCGTCGTTCGAGGTAAGCCGATCGTCGTTGAGCCGCCGTCCACGGTGTTTTCCAGGTAAAACTTCTCTGTTCTTTCATTTTTATTCCATTTTCTTTTTAAAAAAAAACAAAGTTTCCAGATTTAAAAAAAAATCAGATCTTGATGATTTTTCTCTTTTCTCTTTTTACAACATGCTGATTTATATTATTTTATTCAAAATTTTTGGATCTTCTTGCAGATCTATCGTTCTTGAGGTCTCCTTTCGCGACGACGAGCGAGGTCAGGGGTGATGTCCGGCGTTACAACGATGACAGCGTTTAAGTGCCAGATACGACCTTTCGTATTTTATTTATATTTATTAATAATGTTATTAATATCGTTATTATTATTAAACCTATTTTTTATTATTATTATTATTATTATTATTATTATTATTATTATTATTATTATTAAACCTATTTATTAAATACATTTTGAAAATAATAAAGAATAAAGGACAATAGTGGGGGGCATTGAATACATGTATTAATGCATACATTGAAACTGATGGGGTTAAAAATCTTTAATCATACATGATAGTAAACATCAATTGAAAATACATGGATAACTTAATATCTAAGTGCTGTGAATCTGACTTGTATTTGCTTCTGTGGCTTGGTGCTTTGTGTCTGTTCTAGTATCTCTGCTTAATATTAACTGTTCCTGTTTTGATTTGCAAATACTTATTGCCTCTATGTTTTTTTTCAGGAATTTGTGAATATATATTAACTTTGAATCTTCAATCGAGAGTCAGTAACCCTTACAACTGGTTTCTAATCTGGCTTTATAACCATATTTACAATCATTCTAATTTGTCTTATGCAACTAAATGCTTGTCTTCTCCTTTGCAGGTGCAGTGGTGGCCATAGCCGTGGCGGTGGCAGTCCAAGTTGCTGGTGATGCAACTTGGTGCTTACGTGGCGGCCTTCGGTTGGCTGGGATGGAGGCAATAGCAACAGTAGCAGAACTGGAAGGCTTCTTATACAATTTTGGGCCATTTGGGCTAGGATTTGGGTTTGTAATTGGGTCACGCTTGGGGTTGTAAATTTGGACCTTAAATTGGACAATTGTAATTGGACTTTGAATTTTGTATTTGGACCTTTTATTTTGGGCTTTTTAATTTAATATTAAGTTTAAAACCATTTCAAATTAAATTAAATTTAAATTTAAATTTAAAAATAAATTTAAACTTAATTTAAAATCAAAAGTTTGATCCAAAGCTCGGGCCCGATTAAAATTAGGCTCCAACACACTCAAAGTGAAAAATTTGCATATCAAGTCCCTCAATATTTTATATCATTGCATTTCAGTCCAATGTCATTTTGATAAATAATCTCATCAGCATACCATTTTAGTTATTAATTTTATTTTTTGTATTATTTAAATTAAAAAATCGACTACTCTATGTTTTAGACACACAAAAAAAATAATTAGTTTGAATATGATTGTTCTTTGATAATAACATTTTGATTTTGTTTGATTGTATTATTCAAATGAATTAGGTTAAAATGCTAAAACTTTGTATCAAAATAAAGTTTTAATTTTTATTTAATCAATTTTTTTAATTTTTTAAAATACTTATAAAAAGTTAAACTTCATGTATAAGTGACAAAAAAAATTAGCTGACAGAAAAAACAATTTAAAAATACTCGTTAATATTTTAACCAAGAAACTATAATTTGTGTATGACAGATAATATTCCTTGCTTGTTACTTTTGTGCTTGATATTAAAAGGTTGGTTGAGGTGATTTAAATATTTGTTAGAATACATTTTTAAAATCTGTACTAATATTAGCACTATTATAATTTCAGGATTCATAATTTTTTTTTATTTCAAATAAATTAATGTTAAATTTCAAGTGAATATAGTAACTAAGATCAAATTAAATAGATAAAATTTAAATTTAAATAATATTTAAATAAAAATCAAACACAAATAACTTACCTTTTTTTTTCTTCCTTTTTCCTTCCTTCTTTCTTGTTGCTGCCGTTCCACCCTTCTTCTCTTCTTTCTTTCTTTGTTTTTTTTCTCACAAGTGTGTGTGTTTGTGATTTTGGGGACCTTAAAGGCTCTTCACGAGAGCCTTCAACAAGCAGCAGCAGCAAGGCACGCGTCAGGAGCAACGGCAGCATGGGACAAACGAGGTGGTAGGAGGCAGCAGGGTGCCGCTTGTCAGGAAAGCATCACCCAAAAAATACTAAATTTGTACTTAAATATCGGGTTTATACCATATCGGTTTTTTAATTAATTTTATTTTTTTAATGTTTTTAAATTTTTTTAATATTAAAATATTGAAAAAAAAAAAGATGTGTCAGAAATACAGTGGGTGCCGCCTACCTAGGAGGCACCTCCAAAATGTATCATTTTGGTAAATAATGAGAGAGTGTATTATTTTGATAATTTATTATTTTTTATATTATTATTGTAAAAAATCCACTAACATAAGGTCGTTAACCACAAAAAACAAATAAAAAAATATTTCATTTAAAATATTTTAATAAAATTTTCGAGTGCATAGAAGGCTTTGATAATTTTCAATTTTTCGTGCAACTAAATTTGACGTGCTCATCGGTGGTGTAGCAACTTTTGGATTTTAACATTTGGTTCAGATAATGATTGGAGGTATTTATGTTTGATCTTTTCCATTGCTTTATATTATAAATCATTATTTATGCTAACATTTGGTATCAGGGTATGATTTATTTCTACCTTGTCCGGTTTTAAAAGTTTGTGAATTTCATAAAATAACGATGTCATGTTTCTTTGAATTATTTTTAAACATTTCTTTAAGAATTTTTATTGCAAACTTTTGTACAAAATCGTTGGATTTTATTAAAGTGAAATTTCTAAAATTAATTATGCTATAAATAATTTAGTGAAAATTTTTAGAAATTTGTTGTTTGAATATTTTTTTATGTGCTTGAAGTAAATGGTTTTACATGAATTATCTGGTTATTAATTACAAAAATTGTTTAGACTTATTGCATAAGGTATTTAGCAATAATTTTACAATATATGTCTAGAGATCCAAATAATTTTATTTAATTAGAGAATTAGTCACAGAAATTTTAATTAAATGAAATTGTTATTGTAGTAAGGGTCTCATAAGGTTTATAGACATTAGATGTTGTATAATGGCTTAGCAACAATCTTCAATAAAGTTTAAGGATTAATATCTAGCGAAGTAATTTTCATAATATTATTTAATTAAAGACTAACCACAACAACTTTAGCTAAATAAAATTATTAAAGTTAAAAATCACATACGAAAAATATAGGTATTAAATCCTATCACCATATTAGTATTCATGTGGTGATTTTATTATTTAAATTTGTATTAAATAGTGAAAAAAAATAGTGAATTATGAAAAATAATTATCTAATAATAAATTTTGATATTTTAATATATGTTTAAATCATACTCTTTTACAAGAGAATCAATGGTCCTTACACTATATATCTAGATAACAAAACCAAATTATTGACTGCTTGGATAAGCAAGGACTTTCCGCAAGTGGTGAGCAGCAATTTTTCGAAACTCCTCCCGATGTAATCCGAAAGCTTCTTGACATGGGCAAATTGAAGAATGTTTTATCTTTTCAGAACCATTTGATGTAATAAACTAGTTTGTATTTTTAATTCACCAAAAAAATTTACTATTCGTAATTTTACTCAATTTCCGAATCATTACCATTGCTTCAACTTTGTACTTTGTAAGAACCTTTTCACATGTGCTTGCTTCTTCCTATACCTATAGGTTATTTGAGACCATCTAGGGATGTCAATTGGGTGAGGTTGCTTTTCTGCACCTATCTCCTTCAAGTACAAAATTTAAAATCATCCCTATCGTGCGACCCACAAGATTAAAACTATCCTCTTTCCACCATTCATGTGGATCCCTAGACCCATCTAATCCTTACTATACCTGTCTCGCGATCCAATTCATATAATATATTTATAAGTATCAATTAAATAAATATAAATAATTTTTTTATGAAAAAGTATGAAATACATGTCCTTCGAACTCTCATCACATATGTGACATAATTTCAACTGTCACCATTTAAAAAAAATTAGTCGTCACGACCCTTTAATTAGTAAATAAAATATAATTTCAACACGAGTTTAAAAAAAATTCAAATATAAAGTCCTTACATAATATCCAAATACAAACAATGTCTCAAATATATCATAAATGTATTCAAATGCAACATAAGTGCAAAAATTCCAAAAATCAATTAATACATGTCACTCCCGTTGCTTTTGTATCACATTCATCTTCTAATTCTTCTGTCAATTGTGAGCAGTGTCTCTCTTTAACTTCACCCGAACCTGCATATGTAAGCTTCTTTATAAGTAACTTGTCCTTCTATTTTACAAATAAATTCAATGTAAAAATATTATATGTAACTATTTTAAAAATATTTATCTTTTAGATACATTTATTATATCATGCGAGACGGGTGAGAATGAGACTTGTACAATGACGTATTCATTCCTAGTCCACCACCCACATCAAATTTAATTTTTGTTCTCATCTCCACCTCACCACTCATGAAATTCGTATCTATTCCCATCCAATTGAATGAAAACTGAGACTAGATATC
This sequence comes from Kokia cookei, assembly GCA_039519145.1. Classification (NCBI taxonomy): domain Eukaryota; kingdom Viridiplantae; phylum Streptophyta; class Magnoliopsida; order Malvales; family Malvaceae; genus Kokia; species Kokia cookei. The sequence continues at coordinate 31,338,265 of CM076901.1, forward strand.
GCAAAACTTGCTCCACCGACACTCTAAGCCGCGAATCTAGGAATTACCTTTTAGGAACATTGAACAGAGTATGGGGTTTTGTGATTATTTTGCCGCTCACCAACGACCTTCAAATTTAAGCAATAATTGGTTTGGAATTAGAGAGAATAAAATCTTAGGATGGCATCCCCTATCTTCCATTCATTCATTTTTTAATACCATAGTTTAGACACTGAGCAAGCAACCGGAAAATATATTCTACATTCAATCATTAAAATCATATTATATTAAGTCTAATTTTTTTATTTTATGCTCTTTTTTTTTTTAGTTATAAGATAAAGATAAAACCCTAAATAACAATGCAATTAATGGGATTTAAATTCAAATTACAGATGAGGACGATAAACACCCTGATCATCAGGTCGACACATGGATTCGTCTTAAAGCTCTCTTTTTATCACCTACTCCCTCTACATAATATCAAAACAAAATTCTAAATCCAATTATTAAAATATTATATGGAGAAGATGGAATATTCTTCATTTTATCTCTAAATTGCAACATCCTTGGTTAAAAAAAGAGATTTAATAGTTGTGGGAGAGAGGGAAAACATAGATTGACATGTTTAATTAGAGTAATTTTGTTAAAATATAGGGTCATTTGAATGAAGTTTGACAGTTAGTCCACATTTTTTAACTTTCAACTATTTAAATATAGAAACAAAAGGTCAAAGTGCAAAAATAATTACATTTGTGAGAGTTAAATGTTATTTTATTTTTATTATTTTAAAATTTTTAAAAAAATTAAATATATATATATATTTTTTTCATTTTAGAAAGCGGAATCCATCCTTTTTGAATCTTAATTTGATATGATAGAAACCTAAATTCCAAATATTTTTTTCTCCAACAATAATAAGCCCAAATTCCATGCTCTGTTGTAGATAGGATGGGCTCTTTAATTACAAAAATTTGAAAATTATATTAATAAATGGGGCCGATGAGCTTGATTAAACATTGGCTCAGGATCTTTTCAAGCCCCTTGTGCAAACCTAAGTTTTTTCTACATTTCTAATATCATTTAAATTATATATGAAAAATTTATTTATCAAAATATTCTTCTTTAGGATTACTATAATATTTATGGGTGTTAAGTTTAGTGTAGTGTCAAATTAATACACGAATTTCGAATTTAAATTTCATGTCATTTTAAAATTAGACATTTCTAATAACTTTGAATACTATGTGATTACATGCTACCATGAAATTTCATGTTTTAATCTTGATTTGGTATGTTAATTTTGCTAGTAAAGTATAGGTTGCATGTTGATTTTACTTAAATTTATGCTTGAATAATGTTAGAATGATCAATTAGACAATATATATATATATATATATATATATATATATATATATATATATATAAGTTTTTATGATGAGGTATCAGAACCTCAAACCTAAATATCGATACCTCATATACGTTGAAATTGGTAAGAAAAACTTTGAAATAGGGGAGGCTTGTATCGGTATAAAGCTTTAAGGTATCAATACATGCCCTTTAATGTATTGATACAAGGAATCACTATAGCTTTAAGTTTGATTTTAATTTGTGGTACCTTAGTAACACTTGTAAAAATTATATATGTTGTTTAATTATGCTTAAATATAATTTATGATTTTATTTATTTGTTTTGTTTTTGGGTTATTTTGGTAACTAATGTGATATATTATATTCAATTTTCGTTCAGGTCGAGTGTAGGGTATTACCACATCTTTAGGCCTCGAGATATATCTCCAAGAAAAATATATTATTAAAAATTAACTTTACCAAAATCATATTTTAATAAATAATAATGAAATATCTAATAACATTGTAACCCCCCCCCCCCCCTTAGAACTTGTTTCTTTTTCCTTTTATACTTCACTAAGCAAATATATACTCTAGTAATTAATAGGTTTTAAAGGTATAGTAATTAATATTTTAGCATATATATATATATATAATAACTAAATAAAACTTTAGTTAAAACTAATAAAATTAAACATTTAAATATTAGTGTTTTCCGTCGAAAAAAATTTAATATTTTAAATATAAATTTTATTATGTTTAGGTTTTCTTATTGTTTCCTTATATTTAAATATAAAAATATCACTACAATAATATAATTTTATAATTAAATTAATATTTAGTTAATTCTTCACATCTATTTAGAGGTACTTATGGATCGGGTCAAGCAAGATCTAAGCATGATATTAATATATTTTATGTTTACTCAAACCCGATACAACTTGAAATTTGAACTTAAATTTTTGTCCAAACTATTCCATATTTGTCAAAGTCTAATCCAAGCCTATTTGCCCATATTTTTTTTAATTTTATTAAAAAATATTTATATTATATTTTTTAATATTCAAACTCAAGCCCGGCCCATATTTTAAATGAATTTAATTTTTTTATTTAAACCCATTTTTTCAACTTAATACTTTTATCCAAATCTTTTCAAATTTTAAATGAACCCTCAAATCGAAACAAATAATCTGATTCATGAACAGATGTACATCTACTCAATTAAACATTTTAATTATAATATAGATTCAAATATAGAGGGGTGAGATAGAGAGAGAAAGAGAGAGAGATCCAAAGTTATGTGAGAATTGGATGAATGTGGCTCATTCATGTGCCTCGAATTGCTAACACCCCATCTCAACCACCACCAATTTAGGTCCACAGCCGTTCCAATTCCACCTTCCCCTCCACCTGTTGTTATTTTTTTGTTTAGTTATTTTAAATATGAGTATTTGTTAATATCCTCTTGACCCAATAATAAAAGTTTTATGTTGTGTAAAGTGTCGAAACCATTCATTTTTTACAAAACAACGAGTTTCGAAAATTATTTTTATGTTGGAAAATGGGAGTCGCCACCAATCTTTTATTCGGTGTGATTGGATCACTACAAAACGTTTTAAAAAACCATTTTGAAAACATGTAGGTCTTCGAAATTCAGAAAAACAGGTTCGGGAGTCGGTTACGCAGGAGGAAGGATTAGTACCCTCATATGCCCAAAATTGGTACCGTATTGATTATTTTCGAGTCTTAATTTGTAAAATTTTGAAAGCTCGAATAAAGTTTAAAATACGATCCTTGAATGCATGAGTTAAGTTTAAAAGAAATCGGGTTTGTTTGGAAATCCCGCTATTTCAAAGTAATCAAGGAAGAAAGTTACGTCCAGTGAGTTAGGACACGACATTTCAAGATCTAGAAATAACGAGCTTTCCTTTGTAAAACTTTTTTTAAAATTTTTGGGAAAAGGATATTCGATTATCCCGATTTGAAGAAAGGTTGCACCTAGTAAGTTAAGGCGCAATATTTCAGAATCGAAGATAAGGAAACATTGCCTCGATTAAGAGTATTCGATTATTTCAATTTGAAGGAAAATTGCACCTAGTAAGTTAAGGCACAAATTTTCGAAACTCGAAATAAAAGAATATTGCCTCGATTTTAAAGTTTTTATGAAAACAATTTTGAAAACAAACATGCGAATTTAATATGAATAGGCAGTTAATAATAGATATTAAATAACACGGAGTAAGGTAATTAAGAAGATAAATGGTAAAAAAATAAAAAATGCAAAATACGAGTGCATAATAGTTAAATTAAATGCAAATATCGATGATGAAGAAAAAATGATGCAATCGGAGTTGAAAATGAGACTTTCGGATACCCGGGGGTAAAATGGTAATTTTGGATTTTTAAGGGCAAAATGATAATTTTGGGAAAATTTGGGGTTAAAAATGGAATTTTTAGACATTCAGGGGTAAAAAGGTAATTTTGAGAGTTTCGAGGAAAAAATGAATTTTTGAAAGTTTTGGGGTAAAAAATGGAATCTTTGGAAGTTTGGGGGTAAAAAGGTAATTTTGAGAGTTTTGAGGTCGAGAATGGATATTTTGGAGGTTCGGGAGTAAAAATGGAATTTTTGGAAGTTTTGGGGTCAAAAATGGAATTTTTGGAAGTTCGAGGGTAAAAATAGAATTTTTGGAAGTTTCGAGGTAAAAAATGGAATTTTTGAAAGTTCGGGGGTAAAAATGGAATTTTTGGAAGTTTGAGGGTAAAAATGAAATTTTCAAACAATTTAAGGACCTCCAAGGCAATAAAACAAAAATAGGTGACACGTGGCAGCCCCTCAAGCATCCTGAAGTCAGAGGACTAGTTTGAAAATCATGGAAAATTTTAGGGTCAATTTTGTAATTAAACATAACTTGATTTAAGGATTAAATTAAAACAAATTAAAAATAAGAGGGGCCATCTGCATAAATAAACCAAAACAATGACACGTGGCAGCTCCTGATACTTTCAAAAGGTCAAGGGACTAAATTGAAAAGCATTGAAAATTATTGGGCCAATTTAAAATTAATCAAAAGTATGAAAAGGACCAAATGGAAACAATAAAAAATGCGAAAGGACAAAATGCATAAATGGCGTTTTGGCGGGTTGGGTCGGATTCGAGTCGCCATGGGTTATAAGGTGAAACGGTGCCGTTTTGGCACCTGAAACCCATCTCTTAAATGGCGTCGTTTCCATTGTTTATAAAAGCAAATTCTAAACCAAAAAAAAATTCATTTGTTTACCCGTTTTAAAAAAAACCTTCTTACTCCCCCATTTTCTCTCTAGGCCCCCTAAGTCCGGCCATCGAGAACCGATGTCCGGTCACCTTCATTGCAGCCATGCGCTGCCGTCGCATGCCGATTCGTCGTCGGTCATCACGTACGTCCCACCATCCAACATCCACGCACCATCTCAGTCACACGCGCCGTTGTAAGATCATCCGCGGGCCGTCGTCCTCGATCATTAGAAAGGTAAACCGTCTCTCCGTTCATCTTTATTCCGTTTTTATTTTAGGGAAAACCAAATCTGGTTCTAAACCAGATCTAAAAAGTTTAAAATCTCTTTTCTTGCTTTTTAAAAAAAAAAAACTGTTCTTAAATTTTTTTTATTTCCCATTTGTTTTCGGTTCTGTGTTTCTTCGCAGATCCACGGATGACGAAGCATAGGCGATGTTCATGGTTTTGCGACTGCGACAGCAACGGCTTGGATGGCTCCGAGGGCGGCTCCGGTGGTGATCGTCGGACAAAGGTAAGTCCTTTCGTTTTCCCTTTTTTATTATTTACTAAATATTAATTATTAATGTTTTTTATTATTACTATTATTATTAATATTATTAATAGCACATTTATTATTAATATTAACAAACATTTAATACTTAAAAAATGACCGAAAAAAGAATGCATGATAACAATTAAGAAATTAATGCATTTAATACATATTACAGATATGAAGAGTTTTAGGAAACTTAACTATAATAAATTATAATAAATATATATGTTTGGGATATTTGAATGCCTTAGTGCTTGAGTCTTTGAATCGGGCTTAGATTTACTTTTGTTGCCTTTGTGGCTATTCGAGTATCTTTGTTCTGTATTGATCTCTGGAAAATATTAGTGTATACTGTATATTGATTTTTTTGAGTGTTCAAAACAAGGATTCATATACTGATTTTTCAAAAAGGGGTCCCCCTTTACAAGGCTTTCATTTTGGCTTTATAGCCATTTTTTTCAATGATCGTAATTTGTTCTTTATAATTAAATGCTTGTCTTGTTCTTCTCTTTTGCAGGTTCGGCGATGACAGTGGCGGTTGAAGCAGCTGGTGGCAGTGCAAGTTAAAGCTGGAGGTGGTGCTGGTGCTGACGACGTGGCACGCCCTGATTGGCTGGGACGAAAGGTGGCTAATAACAACTTGCTGTTATGCTTTGACTTGTGAATTTGCGCCAGAGATGTATTTTGGGTTTGGGGTGTAATTGGTTTGTTTGGGTTAATTTTGTAATTGGGCCCCAATTTGGGCTTTTGTAATTGGACATTCAATATTTATAATAAATTTTAAATTTAAATATAAATCTAAATTTAAATTTAAAACAAATTTAAATTCAAAATCAATTTAATCTTAAAATAAATCTTAAAATGGGTTTAAATGTTGGGCCCGGTCATAATTGGGATTCAACAGCTGCCCCTCTTTGCTCGCTGCTGTGTAACAGGAATAGAGCAAAGACCAAAAGAAAGCTCAATTTGTCGAGTTCCATTTCTTCGCTGCTCTTTCTTCAATTGGTCCATCCTTCGCTTTATTGACCGTTTGATTTTCTCGCATCTACCTCTGCATCTTCTGTACTATGACTCCATCTTGCCCTAAGGTAATCTTCAAAAAGACAAAATTTGCTACTGTGGCTTCACTCTATTCTCTTGAAATTTCAAGGAGATTGAAATTCGTCACCATAGTCTTTGAGTCTGGTTTCATTGACTTGGCATTCTTCTCAATATCTCATCAGGAAGACGACTGCATCACTTGTTTTGATCCACTTCTCTGTGTTTCCACAAGAAGACGGATTTGGTTCAGTTCTCTGTATCTCATCAAGAAGCTAACCTTTTTATTGCTTCGTCCTGCTTCTTAGTATCTCATCAGGAAGCTGGGGTCGAAGATTTGCTCGCATTGAGCCTCGAGTTGGTATTTTTCTCTGTATCTCATCAGGAAGATAACCGCCTCACTTGTTTCAATCCGCTTTTCTGTATCTCATCAGGAAAACGAATTTGGTCCACTTCTCAGTATCTCATCAGGAAGCTAACCTTTTTATTGATTCGTCCTGCTTCTCAGTATCTCATCAGGAAGCTGGGGTCGAAGATTTGCTCGCATTGAGCCTCGAGTTGGTATTCTTCTCTGTATCTCATCAGGAAGATGACTGTCTCACTTGTTTCAATCCGCTTCTCTGTATCTAATCAGGAAAACGAATTTGGTCCACTTCTCAGTATCTCATCAGGAAGCTAACCTTTTTATTGTTTCGTTTTGCTTCTCAGTATCTCATCAAGAAGCTGGGGTCGAAGATTTGTTCGCTTTGAGCCTCGTTCCATTGATTTGGTCTACTTCTCAGTATCTCATCAGGAAGATGACTGCATTGCTGTTTGTGGATAATCGCAATCTGCCCCGTGATCGGGGTAAGGTATTGGAGTCTTGCACCTCTTCAACTTTTCCTTGGTGATCTTAATGATTCATCTCGCCATGTGACGGGGATGTGACCTGTGAAATATGCTTCTATGGGCCTCTATGTAGGCCTAAATTAGAAAGTCATGATTAGAATGAATTAAATGCTCCTAACTTGTGTGAATGTGTATGATGAATGTTTGATTTAGTTATTATTATTCAGGTCGGCATGATCTGTCGTCTGTCCAAATTTTGTCTTTGATATGTTGCTCTATCTTTTTCTAGGCTGTTATGGAACTGCTTGTTTTTAAGCTTGTCTTCCCATTGGTGATCTTGTTTCGGACTTCTGTAACTTCTGAAAATTCCAGAATAATGCTCATAACTTTTTGTATGATTTATTAGTTCATTACCCGTTATTTAGATGCGAAATGCTTGAACAAAATTATGGAGAAACAAAGTCGTATTTTGAAAATTCTATTAAAAAGAGGATCAAAGGAAACAACATTATTCGAAAATTGCCAAGTATACAATAAAGGATAATTAGTTGCCCCGGATATCGCAAAATGAGCTACTCTGCGTCGACTTGCTTAAGAATCATTCCTAGCTCAGATGTATGTCTAGAAGATCTAGAGTTCTTTGTTGATGTTTCAAGTTGTAACCTTCCTCCATCTCGTCAACCCGTTCCTGGATCTGAGCCGCCCTTTGCGGGTTTTCAACTCAAAATTTCCTTGGTTCCAAGACACCCTTTGCGGGTTTTCATCCTGAACCTCTTTTTTTTTTTCGAGACGCCCTTTGCGGGTTTTCATCTCAATTTCCCCTTTTTTTTAGGCGAAGTATTTTTCACCGAGTCTAAATTGACGGGGTTGTACAAATCCTTGCCATCCATTTCTGTTAGGATGAGAGCTCCTCCTGAGAAAACTTTCTTTACCATATAGGTCCTTCCCAATTGGGTATCCATTTTCCACGGAAATCTTTATGTATGAGAAGTATCTTTTTCAAAACTAGATCTCCCTCATAGAATTCCCTAGGACGAATCTTTTTGTCGTAAGCTCGCATCATTCTTTTCTGGTACATCTAGTTGAAGCTCGATTAAGACTCAAAGGAAAGATATTTCAACCTCAATAGGCAAGACTGCTTCCATACCGTATGCCAATGAGAATGGTGTTGCCCCAGTAGAAGTTCTGACTGAAGTTCTGTAGGCAAATAGGGCAAATGGTAGTTTTTCATACCAGTTTTTGTAAGTCTCAGTCATTTTTTCCACAATCTTCTTGATGTTCTTATTAACTGCCTCCACAGCTCCATTCATTTTTGGGCGATAGGGAAAAGAATTATGATGCTTGATTTTGAACTATTCGCAAACTTCTACTATCGTGCTATTGTTCAAATTCAGGGCATTGTCGGATATGATCCTTTCAGGCATCCCGTATCGGTAAATAATTTATTTTTCAAGAACTTACTAACCGCAGACTTGATAACATTTGCATATGAGGTTGCTTTTACCCATTTAGTGAAGTAGTCAATCACCACAAAGATGATTGGCCCGATGACATCCATGCCCCACATAGAAAAAGGCTAGGGGGAGGTCATGACATGAAGGTGTGATGGAGGTACATGAATCTTGTCTCCATAAATCTGGCACTTATGACACTTATTGGCATAATTGATGCAATTGCCCTCCATAGTAGACCAATAATACCCAAATCTCATTATTTTCCATGCCATCGTGAATCCATTGGCGTGTGTCTCACAAATGCCTTCGTGAACTTCTTCTAAGATCTTCTTAGCTTCAATCACATCGACACATCTTAGCAACACTTGATCTTTTCTCCCCTTCTACAAGATTTCCCCGTCTAGGACATTTTCACTAGCCAGTCTTCTTAATGTCCTCTTTTCATTTTCTGAGGCTTGCTCGGGGTACTTTAGATCTCTCACAAATTGAAGAATATTCTGGTACCATGGGCGATCATCCTTTTCTTCTTCTTCCTCTGCCTTAATATCATAACAATGAGTAGGAGCTTCATAGATACTCATCTGAATGGGTTTTATATCTTCTTTCCTACTCACCTTAATCATCAAGGCTAAAGTAGCAAGAGCATTGACCATCTGGTTTTCTTCTTATGGGAGATAATGAAATGTGATGTCATCGAACTCCGTGATCAACTCGAGGACCAATCTACGGTAATCCACTAGCTTAGAATACCTTGTTTCCCATTCTCCTTTAAGTTGATAGATTACCAGTGTAGAGTCTTCATAAATCTCTAAAATTTTGATTCCCCGCCGTATGGCTGTACGGATTCCTAAGATACATGCTTCATATTCAGCCATGTTGTTTGTGCAATCAAAATCAAGTTTGCTGGTAAAAGGGTAGTGATCTCCTTCTGGTCATACCAAGACTGCCCCGACCCCATTACCTGTGACATTTGAAGCTCCATCAAAATTTAATCTCCAAGGTCGTTCTACTGTGATTGCCCCTTTAGTAGTCGCAATATACATTAAATCTTTATTCGGGAAATCAACGTTTATCGGATAATCCACTAAAGCCCTACTGGCTAGGAAGTCTGCTATCGCACTCTCTTTTATTGCTTTCTGATTGACGTAGACTATGTCGAATTTCGAGAGCAAGATTTGTCATCGAGCCAATCTCCCATTCAATGCAGCTGACTTCATTAGGTACTTTAGAGGATCTAATTTCGAGATCAACCAAGTGGTATGGTATAACATATATTGTCTTAATCTACGTGTAGTCCAAACTAGTGCACAACATAATTTTTCAATTGGCGAATATCCCGTCTCGCAATCAGTGAATTTCTTACTGAGATAATATATCGCCATTTCCTTCTTTTCGGATTTGTCTTAATGGCCTAGTACGCATCCAATAGAATTTTCAAAGACTGTCAAGTACAGGATCAATGACTTATTAGGAATTGAAGGTACCAATATGGGAGCTTTGGATAAATAATCTTTGACCTTGTTAAAGATTCCCTAACATTTATCATCCCATACACTCGGGTTGCGCTTTCTAAGCAAGCGGAAGATAGGATCGCATTTCTCAGTCAATTGTGAAATAAACCGAGTAATGTAATTTAGTCTACCTAAGAACCCTCAAACTTCTTTTTACGTGCTGGGTGGTGGTAGCTCCTGTATGGTTTGAATTTATCCAGGTCAATTTCAATTCCTCTTTTGCTGACTACAAAGCCTAACAATTTTCCTGATGTGGCCCCGAAAGTGCACTTTACTGGGTTTAGCTTTAATTGATATTTCCCTAACCTTCCAAATAACTTTCTCAAGATTCTTACATGTTCTTCCGTTTGGAATTTCGCAATCATGTCATCGATGTAAACTTCAATCTCCTTATGCATCATGTCATGGAACAAGGTTATCATGGCCCTTTGATAAGTTGCCCCTGCATTTTTTAGTCCGAAGGGCATCACCTTGTAGCAAAATGTTCCTCATAGCGTGACAAATGTGATTTTGATCATATCCTCAGGGTCCATCCTTATCTAATTATACCCAGAGAAACCATCCATAAAGGAAAACAGAGAATGTCTAGCCGTGTTATCGACTAAAGTGTCGATGTGGGGTAAGAGGAAATTATCCTTTGGGCTAGCTTTATTTAAATCTCGATAGTCTACACACATGCGCACCTTTCCGTCTTTTTTTAGGAACGGGGACTATATTAGCTACCCATTCAGAGTATTTAACTACCTGGAGAAAATCGGGGTCAAATTGTTTCTTAACTTCTTCTTTTATTTTTAACAATACATCCGGTCTCATCCTTCGGAGTTTTTGCTGCACGGGTATGCTTTCTTCCTTTATAGGGAGTTTGTGCACCACAATGTCAGTGTTCAAGCCGGGCATATCTTGGTAAGACCATGCGAAGATATCTTGGAACTCTTGAAGCAACTCGATAAGATTCTTTCTGGTTTCTACGAAGATGTTTGTCCCAATTTTCACCTCTTTCTTTTCATCTTCGTGCCCCAGATTAATAACTTCCATTGGGTCCGAATGAGGCAGGATCTGTTTTTCTTCCTGTTCCATCATTCTTAACAGATCCGGAGGCAGATTATAATCTTGATTATCTTCAAGGTCCTGAAAGTCTTCCAAACACGTATCTTGCTCGAAGTGAGGTTCTAAGTTAACGTCAGGGTTGCTCATATTATTGATATTCAAGGATCTGTCAAGGGATGAAAGGAAGGTCCAAAAAGTAAAATAAATTTACGAAAGAATGAATATGTGGTATATGTATGAGTATGTATGTATTAAAGAATAATTAATCTTGTTTATTGGATATGTACGAATGGTTTATTAAGCTGAATTAAGAAATGAAAGAATAATTATGGAGAAGAATATAAGATGGAAAGTGCATTTCATTCAAAATAACTGAATAATGACCATGGACACTTTTACAAAAAGATCCATATTGCTTTCGAGCCTAAAGCACTAGGTATTTTCGAGCATTACTCTAAGGAAATCTTAAAAATTACAGGGAGTTCCTCTACTATCCAATTATTCAAAGTGCTTCCAAGTGCATACGAACCAATTCTTGATGGATTCACTTCCTTTCCTTCATCTGATATAGCATTAATGCCTAGATCTTTCATGATGCCCCTTTTGGTTCCAATCGTCACTCGCTTTTTTTCCCGCTCTGTTTTCTGGTTGATCACCCTTCCCAAGACGAAAGTTTTATAGATTTGCGGGAAGACCAATGGTTCCCACAAGATTTCCTTTCCAGACAGTCTGATCCTCCTTCTTTCTTACCTTTTTTCTAGCTCTTTTCTCTTTTGTTTTGCATCCGGCTTGTACCCCAGGCCATAATGATCCCGCTTTTCTATCAGTATCAGCACATTAACTCTTCCTTGGAGGTATTTTCCTAGTCCTTTCCCAAGTATAGCTCCCTTTTCGACTGTTAATTGCAAGCCCATCTTGGTGGTCGATGATATTGTAGACACAGGTATCTTGCTTCCTTCCGAAATGAAAGTTGCATTGACAAACTCTAGTGAGCGGAACGAGCATTCCACAGCCTCATTGTCTATTCCCGCTTAAGGTGAATCGTTCGTTATGAATGCGATTATTTCCTTCTCAGCATTAATCGTGATTAGCAGCCTTTCATTTATTAGCTTCACTTTCTAGTGCAAAGAAGAAGGTACTGCTCCAGCTGAGTGGATCCATGGTCTTCCCAGTAGACAGTTATAAGTGGGCCTAATATCCATCACTAGAAAGTCCACTTCATATGTATTTGGCCTAATTTGAAGAGGTATTTCAATCTTTCCCATTACCTTCCTTTCTGTCTCGTCAAATGCTCTTACTATATTATTACACCCCTTCATGTGAGAGCAATCAATTAGCAATCTTTACAGTGTAGCTAGCGGTAGCACATTCAGGGCTGAACCATTGTCTATGAGTACTCCAGGTAACGTATACCCTTTACAACGGGTAGTGATGTGTAAAGCCTTGGTGGAACCTATTCCTTCCGTTGGTATTTCATCATCGCTGAAGAAAATAAAGTTATCAGCACTCACGTTATTGACCAATCGATCTAGCTTACTGACGAAAATGTCATCTGCTACATATGTTTCATTCAGCACCTTCATTAGTACGCTTCGATGGGCTTCCGAGCTTAAGAACAATGACAGGATCGATATTTGAGTAAGCTGTTTGTGTAGTTGTTCCACTACACTATATTTACTATACCTTAAAACTTTAAACACTCTTTCGCCTCCTTCTCAGATACAGGCTCGTTTGTTGGTGCTTCGGGCTTGTTAGTTTTTTCTTCCTCAGGCTCACACATTCTTGCTTTCCCCTTGCTGACCTATTTTTCTTTATTTATAAGGTCATAATTTTTACCACTATAGGTAACAAGATTCACGTCCTTCCTGGGTTCCCCCTCTCTTGGTATGGTTACAATAGTAACTCCATAGGACCTTCTTACATCATTGTAAGGAAACGTTGCAGACTTTTGTATGATGATGCGAGGGGTTGTCTATTCTCTTGCCGCGCCATTTGTTGGTTTACAAATAATCACCTTGGGGCGATTACTTCCATAAGCCTTAGTTGTTCCGTCCTCGGAGGCACAAACATCATTAGCTTCCCCTCCTTCAAAAAATTCTAGCTCTCGATTGTCTATTAACATCTGCACCACAGCTTTTAACTCGACGCAGTTTTGAATTTCATGCCCCTTAATGGCATGAAACTCGCAATGGTTATCATCCCCGATTATCATACTTTTTTTATCTTTCACAATTATTCCTTCTTTGACCAACTCTTGCCATACCCACCGAAGTGGAGACTTAATTTGTTCAACATTTCTCTTAATTTTTCGAACTCCTTCTTTCAGAAAGGCATTCACCCATTGCTTTGGGTGATTAGGTAGAGGATTCCCAGCTATATTGGGCTTTGCTGACTCTTTTAATTTTACGACTCTATGCTCTATGAGTCATTCGACTCGTATTTTTAAAGCAGGGCAGTTTTCAATTGAGTGTCCTTCTGCACCTGCATGGTATTCACAGTGAGCATTCGCATCGTACCAAGCCGGGAATGGGAGTTTATATGGTCTTACACGTTGAGGAGTTACCTCATGCACGTCATACAGTATCTTGTAGAGTTCTCCGCATGACATCGGAAGGAGAGTATATTGAACTCTTCCTCTATTTGGCCTGATGCTCGATTTCCATTGCGGGGCATTTTGGTAATTGCCCATTAGAGCTTTGGGTTGACCTGTCACGAAGGGTTTGGTGTAGCTAGGTTTGTATATGCTTACATTGTTGACCTCATTATCCTTTCTTCTAGGGGCAGGCCTTTTAGGGCTTTCTCCGGTTTCAATCTTACCGGCCTTGATTGCATTTTCAATCATCTCCCCCGATATGACCATATAGAGAAACTCTTGGTGACGTTTCCTAACAGGTGATTCAGGTAAGGAGCTTTGAGGGTATTGACAAACAACATCGTTGTCTTCTTTTCTATTAGTGGTGGCTGCACTTGGGTTCCCACCTCGCGCCATCTCTGCGCATATTGTCTAAAGCTCTCGTTTGACTTTTTCTCCATATTTTACAATGCAAGTCGATCAGGAGCTATTTCTATCACATGACCGTATTGCTTTAAGAAAGCTTGAGCCAAATCTTTCCATGAATGAATTTTTAATCGGCTCAATTGATTGTAACATCTGATTGTCGACCCGACCAGACTGTCTTGAAAGCAATGAATCAACAATTGGTCATTATGCACGTGCCCCGCCATCTTCCTGCAGAACATGGTTAGGTGGGTTTCAGGACAGCTTGTCCCGCTATATTTTTCAAATTTTGGAACCTTGAATTTGGGAGGGAGAACCAGATCCGGAACTAGACTTAACTCTTTGGCATCTACCCTATAGGAAATTTTAATTACTTGCATCGTGTCGATTTTCTCCTCTAATCGCTTGTATTTTTCCTTTATTTATCTAGGGAGATCCTCTCTTATCATCTAGTCGAAGTCTAGGACAACCAGATTCGCAGCATTATCCTCTGGGTTTGACCCTGATCCAATTGGATAATTGGCTGGTCTTGATGTGCCCGTGGCTTGTTGCTGTGCCCTTATAGTAATGGTGGGCTCCCGCGCCGACATTTCATGTGAAGCAGGGTTATGGAGAGGTGTAAAGCTTGGGGGGGACCATTGTGTCCTCTTCTTCCTCAATAGCGGGGCTCTTTCCACTATCGACCATGCTCTGTTTTACTTACGCTAATTCATTCATTAGGCTCTTTTGTACCTTCATGAATTGATTTTTCATTTCTATGCACATCATTGTCATTTTCTCTTGGATGCGCTCTTGCATCTGGTCTTGTAATTCTTTTTGGATTTGTTCAAGTCTTTGCTCCATGCCTTTAGTTTTCTTTTGAGTATTATATAGCGATGTGAGTTTTCAATGATTACTGATGTAGCTGAATTGTAAATTTTTAATAAGTTAGGATTGTTATGTAGAAATATGCAAAAATGTGATGCAAATAAGATGCATGCATGCAAGAGAAAGACATTGACTTATAATTCATTTTCCATTTAGAAAACTTCATTTGGATAACAAGTTCCTTAACATAAAGCAAATTACATAAATGGATTTGCTTTGATGCTTAGAGCCTTGACTTTCTTAAGGAGTCTTGATAGCTTTTGACCTCTTTCTGTCTTCAACTCGTACTGTATGCTTAGTTCTTCTGCTTCAACTGCCAGCGTTTGCACATGATCAGCTACTTCACGAATTTGTTTTAAGGGCTCACCCATAACATAATTTCTCTCTCTACCTTTTTTTTGGGTTTCTGAAGATGCCAATCATTTGTCTCTAACGTTCTTTCCAAAATTTCAGTTCGTATTTCACTATTTTGCAAAGAGGCTTCTAATTATTCCACCCTCTTATTCAGTCTCTCGATCTCAGCTCGGCTTGCCTTCAACTCCATTATTGAATTTCGGCTACGATACCTGTACAAGGATTCCTCCAATTCTCCTAATCGAGCTTTTAATTCGGTCACTTCGGCTTGACTTTCCAGAAGGCTACTCTTCATAGCATTTTCTTGAACTTGGGCGTCTTGAAATTTGTTTTTCCAGTGACTTGTTTTAATTTTCTCTTCGCGAATTTCCTGCTGCCATTGCTCTGATGTCTAACCTAAACCGATGATTCTCATTGACAATTTTTAGGCTGTTAAGATCTTCTTTAGCCTTATTCTTCCCTTTTCTCAATTTTTTCGCTTCTAGCTTCTAAACATCAACGTCCAATCCTAAAAGCACATTCTCTTCTTCCAGTTTTTCTATCATTTTCTCCATCTCAGCATTTTTCCTTTCGAAATCCTGTTTAATTATTTCTAATTCAGTTGGGACAACCTGCAAGTGTTCTTCAATTGGGCGGACAATCTCCGAGTTTGGCACAGGAATATTGTCGTTGATCCTTCTGTTTCTCCACCAATCATATTCTGCAGTTATCATGGGATTGGCGCTGAATGCTTTCATTTTTCGAACCTAGTTCCATGTATTTGAGATTTCTCAAATCCTTTTCTTATTGTTTTCTACCCGGTACGCGAATTCACACTGAGCTAACCCCTGAGTCGCAGGTATGAATTGTCTTGATCTGTATTGTCTTGAAACCAGCAAAGGTGCATATCTTGTTGCTCCCCATATTCATGCCAATGGAACCCAGTCGAGATCTCCACACCGATACAATATTTCCTCAAGAGCGAACCATGGTTCTCACCATTCTATATTTACGTCTTTGAGGCTTTGGAGTATGGCCATCAACTTTTCTTCTGAGAAGTTTTCTTGTCTTTTCGTGGCCACGAACTCTTTCAAAGGGGAGTAATCTTTAGACAAGTACTAATAGGAGACTTTTTCTGTTTTCCACAATTGACTATGAAACCATACCATCAATAGCGGTGCGCAAGCAATAAATCGACCTTCTTCGTCCTTTCTATACGCATTTAAGGATATAAAAGTTTTAGCCAGTATGGCCGGGACAGGTGTCATTCTTTTACTCAATCTATCAAACAAATCTATCACCGCGTCTTCTATATGCCCGAAAGCCTTTGGAAAAACGACCAACCCGTAGATACTTAGGGCTAAGATGTCGATATTTTTCTTTGCATCTGGATAAACCAATATCAAATCTTGCAGACTTTTCCACGTGATGCACTTGTTATCGCCTTTGACCTTAACTCGAGCTGCAACCCAATGTTCGCTCATGCCGTTGATGTTTATTAATCTTTTAACAATGGTCGAGAGATTTGAAGCTCTAGAATAGGCCTTATCTACCGAAATCTTCAGACAACGGAGTAGAGTGGTGTATTCTTCTATCATTGGTGTCATGTCTATATTCCCGAAGGTGAAGCAATTATAGGCTGGGTTCCAATACTGCGTTAAGGCTCTAAAGAGGGATTTGTCTACCTTAACTTCGCACAAGTATAGCAAATCTCCGTATTCTTGGTAAAAGGTCTGATTCATGTTGTTGTCCCAACTGTCCCACATCTCTTTCAACTCTAGCACATTGTTTTGAGCTGTGCTGATCATGGCATAATCCCAAAGCTCTGACTCATATCCTTCCACTAAGCTATCCCCCTTTTGGCACTGAGTCTCCTCTGACCACATACGCATCCTCCACTTTATCAAAGTACTTGTTTTCCATGATTGATTCTCTTATCGGTAACTGAACTTTTGAGTCTATACCTTTCCTTTATATGATGATGAAATGCAATGCAAAAAGAGACAAAATAAACAAGTTAGCGAAACACAACAATATCAATATACAAGTATAGCATAGAACCTAAGAGTTTGCCTTGGAAGGTTGCTAAATGGTTTAGTATAACTCCTTTTAAAGTAAGTTCCTACGGCTTACTATATGTGGTTTTAGGTTCTAAAGTAGGGATACCCAAACCAGCAGATTCCTCGATCCTCACCCATTACAGGTTCATACGGACGAGTTCGGTTTAGGGGGACGTATTTCTCACATTTTTGCATGGAAGTGAAAACTTCACGAAAACAATGGTACTTTGTAATCCCGAAAGCGATCCACTATCCTGCACGGAGGTAAAGACCTCACTAAGGAGTAGTTTTCGGCTTTCACTTAAAAAGGGTAATATCATATGTAAATGTATGAAAATTTACACTAGCAATATCACATAATAAAATGTCACAAAAGATGTCGAGGATCGTATATTAAACAAAATTGAAGCTTAAAAGTTTCCAAAGAAGACCCGAAAATAATCAATTTTGGCTTGACTCTCGTTTATTTAAAAAGTCCCCAGCGGAGTCGCCAGCTATCGAAACCATCTCTTTTTTGCAAAACGACGAGTTTCAAAAATTATTTTTATGTTGGAAAATGGGAGTCGCCACCAATCTTTTATTCGGTGTGATTGGATAACTACAAAACGTTTTAAAAAACCGTTTTGAAAAACTTTTTTTTATTATTTACTAAATATTAATTATTAATGTTTATTATTATTATTATTATTATTATTATTATTATTATTATTATTATTATTATTAGCACATTTATTATTAATATTAACAAACATTTAATACTTAAAAAATGACCGAAAAAAATGCATGATAACGGTTAAGAAATTAATGCATTTAATACATATTACAAATATGAAGAGTTTTAGGAAACTTAACTATAATAAATTATAATAAATGTATATGTTTGGGATACCTGAATGCCTTAGTGCCTGAATCTTTGAATCGGGCTTGGATTTACTTTTGTTGCCTTTGTGGCTATTCGAGTATCTTTGCTCTGTATTGATCTCTGGAAAATATTAGTGTATACTGTATATTGATTTTTTATAGTGTTCAAAACAAGGATTCGTATACTGATTTTTCAAAAAGGGGTCCCCCTTTACAAGACTTTCATTTTGGCTTTATAGCCATTTTTTTCAATGATCGTAATTTGTTCTTTGTAATTAAATGCTTGTCTTGTTCTTCTCTTTTGCAGGTTCAGCGATGGCAGTGGCGGTTGAAGCAGTTGGTGGCAGTGCAACTTGAAGCTGGAGGTGGTGCTGGTGCTGACGACGTGACACGCCCTGATTGGCTGGGACGGAAGGTGGCTGGTAGCAACTTGCTGCCATGCTTTGACTTGTGAATTTGGGCCAGAGATGTAATTTGCGTTTGGGATGTAATTGGTTTGTTTGGGTTAATTTTGTAATTGAGCCTCAATTTGGGCTTTTGTAATTGGACATTCAATATTTATAATAAGTTTTAAATTTAAATTTAAATATAAATCTAAATTAAATTTAAATTTTAAAACAAATTTAAATTTAAAATAAATTTAAATTCAAAATCAATTTAATCTTAAAATAAATCTTAAAATGAGTTTAAATGTTGGGGTCGATCAAAATTGGGCTTCAACATAAAGTATAAATAATTTAATTTCTAAACAATTTCATTTTCGATCCCTAATTATTAAAATTTTATATAAGTATTAAACGTTGTGGTTATTAATTTAAATATATATTTCAAATAATATGGAAATAGATTCATATAAAATATTTATCTTAATTACACAATTGATATCGACATTGTTACCAAAACAAGAATACGTAGATTTGAGTATCTTAAAACGT
Source organism: Kokia cookei (assembly GCA_039519145.1). Taxonomy (NCBI): domain Eukaryota; kingdom Viridiplantae; phylum Streptophyta; class Magnoliopsida; order Malvales; family Malvaceae; genus Kokia; species Kokia cookei. Next base: position 31,357,327 of record CM076901.1, read on the forward strand.
ATTTATCAGTCAATTAGATGATTTGAATCAATGGTCAATTAAATTAATTAAAATTATTTTGAATTTGAATCATTTTAGTTTTTGATTAATTTTGAGTTTAAATCAATTTAAATTATTTTTTTCCAATTGAATTTTTTGAATAAAGTGATCTTGTTAATTTCTGAATTTTTTAGGTGATTTTCGATTCCGTTATTTTTTAAGTTCAAGTTATTAATTTATTATTAAATTAAATGATTCAAATTGATGTTCAAAAATAGGGGAATCGAAATTTCCAGTTCGGATAAAATTTGATATTTATTACAAATGGCCGCATTTTGGAACTTACCAGTTTCAACCTTATCAGGTTTCCAGAAATTGAGGTATTATTTAAATAATATAATTTAATTTAGAGTTAGAAAAAGGGATAACAGAGCACCTCTTTGATTTGTTCATGACGTGTTATACAAATCTGAATTACCCAACGTCTGTACAGTTGCTTTTGCTTCAAAGTAACCAAATATAGAAACGTAGGCATTCTTAGTTTTTCTTTCCTCCAAGTTAAAGAGTCTACCCAATTTCACAAATATTAATCAAGATTTTTGGAGTTATGTTTGGTGATTTATAAGATATAAAGTCAGAAATTCTTTTATGAGCCGAAATTAAATTATAATTTTAATTATAGTAAAAATGTATTTTTTAGAAGATTAAATTAAAATTTTATTATTTATAGGAAAAGAGTAAAGTATAATTTTATCTTTATTAATTTTTTTTTTTTCATTTTAAGGAGGACCAAAACACTTATCAACCCATTAAATTCGTCTTTATACAGAACTTCATTTAATCATTAAATTTAAGAGTCCAAATCCATAAACACAATGGTAAGAAAAATTAAGTCCTCAGGCCTGGGAAGTTTGGGTGCATGTGTCAAACATCTTGGTTGGTAGAACCTTTTTCCTCCTTTTTCCTTGAATTTTTTTATTGTATTAGTATTGTTTGATAAATTGAAAAATTAAGTACAAAATATAAGATTTTGAGAATAGTTTTTTTTTAAAAATAAAATCAATTTAACCTCTTCAATATTAAATAAATTTTCAAAAATTAAATGTTAAAATCTATTTAATGGATTGTAAAACTCACCCTTAATATTAACTAAATATCAATTGCTTCTATGATTAGAGATTGATAAATAAGAGTGGTAAGTTGCACGGAAAACTCCTAAACTTCTTTGATGTTAACATGATAATGAGATATGATAACTCTTACATTGCTATCAACCATAATTTTTTCATATCGAAATTCACTTGTATTTTTTTTAATTTTTTTAATTTAAAAAACATTTTGTGAATATTTTTATAAATTTTAAATTAATTATTGACGTGAAATTTAAGATAAATAATGTCATATCAACATAAAGTATACGTGAATTGTCAGACGAGTTGACACATTAACTTGTTAAAAAATTAATACTTTAATCAATATTTTCGTTAAAAAAAAAAAATTTATCACTTTTAAAAAAAGTTAATGACCAAATTCAACTAAAAAAAGAATAATGGTCAAAATTAATAAAAGATGTAAAAGATAAAGATTAAAGTTATTATTATGTTATTTTAAATACGTGATAAGCTTTGATTTAGAATTTTATCTATAAGTTCAATTTTCAATTTTACAAAAAAAAATATATTAATTTTTAAAAGTTAAACAAGTCATTCATTCATTCCTAAAAAAAGGTGGCCAACAAGCAATATATTACGGTTAAAACCTCGAGAGAACCCGAAAGCAGAGAAGAGCCTTTCGAGTGCCAAGAACGACCATCCCTAAACAAAAGCAAGGATGGCCGACTTACATGCAAACAAAGAAACATAAAAAAAAATAATAATAATAAAATAGGAAACAAAACAAATAGTAGCAAAGGGGCGGTGGCACTGCTCAATCATCGAATGTCCATGGTCGCAACAACCAACTATCCTCCTTTAGAAGGAGATTTCCACGACGATGAAAAAATGAAATTGGGCCTTCCTCGGTAAAAACCCCACACTAGGAGAGAGAAAATGAGAAAAACAAGGGAAAATGAGAAGAGATGGAGCGACCACCAACGATTAGTGATTGGTTGTGTAACCCTCTATGCCCGACCCAATCGTAAAGTCCGAGCTATGGGATATAGTATTCGTTGCCGGAGTAACTATAATCTTAATACAATTTAATTCAACAGTTCATACATACTAATAAGATCATAATACGTTCATAACATGCTTTACAATCATAATCGGGTTTTATATGAGCTTACAAAAGCTCTTTTGACAACTCGAGGTCGAATGAAGACTAAAATGTACAGTTTCAAAGTTTTTGGGTTGACGTCGTGACTTCGTGAGTTCTAGGTCGCGACGCCACTCACTATCAATTTATTGTTGCGACGCTAAGGATATAACGTCACAACGTCACTTACTATTTTCAAAATGTCTATATGGTACCAATTTACAACAACCTACACCAATGGTCATTTGCCTCTTTCAACCATTTAACAAATATAAACACTCAACACAGTCCATATACCAACATTTAACCATTCAACAAATATGATCATTTGCCATTTTAGCCATTTCAACTAATTAGATCAACCCCATGTATACATCTAACAGTTCATATACACTAGACTCAATCCTTAGGTACATGTAATATATTATAACGTAAAGGAAAATATACAAACTTTATTGAGTCAAGAGTTGCAGTTCGGATGTTGGATCAATCCTTGAGACTTTGAGATCTTTTAATACCTACGCATTAAAAAAAACAACAATGTAGGTTGAGCTATAAAATTCAGTGGTACTTCACTGATTCAAGTCAATAACATTAGCATTAATATGAACTAAAACAATTCAATACATGATTTAATCATAACCATTTCAATTTAGTTCCTTATGTATCGTATATCAATTTCATACATTATTCATTTGGCAATTCAAAATGATGATACCCTACCATGCTTTCTAATACATTCCACAACCATTTTATATTCATTTCCATTCCTACTTCTTTAGATAATTATCTAGGTACATATACATGCATATTATATACCAATTTGATACACTATTTCATTTTAATATCTTATTCACTCTCGAGCTTATTGGCTTGTTCATAATCAAATCGGCTCCCAAGGCTCGTTTTTAACTAGTTCGCATAATCTTTCACATGCTATCATATATCACATTTCATAAGTATACATAATGTACCATTTCCATCATCATTTCATAGCACATATCATTTAGCGAATTCAAGTTTTATAACCCCTATTAATCGAACACAAACACAAGAAGAATACATGAATCTATTACTCTATCATCCCAGGTTGCTCGACAATGATGACTATTAGAATATGTACATATTACCACCTCGAGTTGCTCGAAAAAAATGGCCTTCACAATTTGTTTATTATGTCATATCGGGTTGCTCGACAATGATGACTACCAAAATATGTACATTTTACCTACTCGGGTTGCCCAGATGACTTCTAATCATTATACCTGATTTTATGACATATCAACCATATTTAACTCTACCCAAACCACTAATAGGGTAACCAATGTTTCAATTTCATATTATAAACCAATTCACATACCATTTCATCATCAATTCATATCACATAATTCCATCAACAAATCATATTACAAATCATTTTACAAGTTATAACATACTTGTTTTACTATATTCAATTCAGTCTAATTCTCGACATTCTATATCAACATGTATAAATCGAATCATACAATTAAGCTACACTTACATCATTAGGTAGATTTGCATGAATCAAACGTATGTATATATGCATATGTAAATGTATATTTATGTATTGAACTCAAATCGTAAAAGTACAACCCGAAGCTTTTGTCACTCGTCTACGACTCTCATTTTTCCCTTCTCTTGTGATGGTCTAGTGTCATTTTTAGCTACATTTGGTAATTCAATAATAGAAACAATGTCTGCCTACATCCAATTAACATTCAAATGCATAGCCAAATATATTTTGCATTTTGTTCAATTTAGTCCCTAAATTCAAGATACTCGTATTTTTCAATATCTAACATCCAATTAAAATCCAAATTCACATTTTTTATTAGGGACCCTATACTTTTTATCTACAACATAATCTCATAACAATTTTAATTTTTTTCAATTTAATCCCTAATGTTACAAAGTTACCTAACAACCTTAATTTAATTTCTAATTTAGTCCTTATCACAATCTAAGCTTATTAACTATCATTGTCTTCAATTTAAGCCCAAAATCATCAACTCCTCTTTAATGGAAACTCGTTACAAAATAGGCAATTGAACAAAATGATACATGGGCTAGCTAAATCAAGCTCCCATGATCATAAATCTATAAAAATTTCAAGAAAATAACTTAATTACCTTGTATAATTTTGTGGCCGGATGAAGCTTGAAGCTTTAAACTTTTCTTTCTTTCTTTTAGCATAAATAGTTTGGGGAGGAAGATGAATGAATTCATCTTTCCGTCCACTTACAATAATATACACTTAGCTTAAGGTTTGATTAAATTTAATTAGTCTTAATTAGATGTTAAATTAAAACATATTTATAAACTTACTTATTGAACCCAACGAGTAGCTCTAGTGGAAAAGAGGATGTTGTTCGTCTTGGGAGTTTCGGGTTCGAGCACTTGTGTGCGCCTTGTCAAAGGGTTAAGAAAGTTAGTATGAACAGATACTACTATGTAATTACACCAGTATATTAAAAAAAAAATTACTGGTTTTCATCATTACTTGCCACTAACTCATAAAAAAAAAACTATGATTTAATAACCATTTTGGTTCTTTGGATAATTGCTAATTAGGTCCTCTAGCATTTTCTAAGTTAAAACTCAATAACGGTTGGATTTTTACAATTTAGTTCCTGAGCTTTAGTTAGCTATTTTCTCGGTTAAATTTCTTAACCGATCTTTAATATATTTCATGGTAGCTTCATTAATATTTATTTTTCGTCTTAACGAACTCAGTTTATAAAAATGAGATTTTGAAACCGCATTTTCCAACACCCCTTAAATCGAGTCATTACAAGTTGCCTACAAAGGGAGCAAAGGTTGGATTTGGTAGCTCTAGTGAAAAAGGAAACGAGAGAAATTTTAGTGTTTTCTATTTGCAATAATAACAAGCAACCCCCTTTTAATGAAGTTTTAAAACCAAATAAGTATATCAATAAGTGTTAGGTGCAGTGGTAAGGCACATTATGCTATTAGGTAAATAACTTTAATTCAAATCTAGGAAACGACTTTAATAAAAGGGACAATCATAAACCTTAAAAAACTTAAAACTCCATAAACTGTGAAATGAATATCAGTTCGATGAACACAACTACACCTTGCCCAAAGATTATCACAACCTTAGTGTCATAGACTAATAGTAATAAATTATCCAAATGTAATAGAAAGGTTCATCAACAAACCGTGCCCCGAGTTTGAATCCATTAATAAATCACTAGTACATTAATTACAACTTAATCATATAAAGGATGAAAGAAATGAATTCCATTACATATGGAATCCAAAATGACTAGTTCTTAAAATAGGAACAAATTTACATTTACTGTGTTTAGAGGTGTTCATGAGTCGAACTTAAGTATATTAACACGCTTTATGTTTATTCAAGTTTGGCCCAGCTTGAAATATGAGTCTAAAATTTTACTCAAGTCCACCCATATTTATAGATGGCTAACCGAGTCCATTTTACTCATATCTTTTAAAAATTTTCTTTAAAAATATTTATAAATGTATATATATTTTTTTCATTTAGGGAGTGTTTGAATACAATAGAGTAATTGAATGAAAATGTAATTATTAGAGTAGTAATAACATCCTATTGTAATTACAAGGAATTTTTAGAGGAGACTAAGACTTTGCCAACTCTTGATTTCACCACTGGATAAAATATTCAATAACTTTTGTAACACTTATGTTAGGATGCTTAAATGTGTGTAATGTAAGAATAATATTTAACTTATTATATAACACTTAATTTGCTATTAGGTCAAAATCTGTGTGAAAATTTTGGACTTGATGTGTTCAAGAATAAATTATTTTTGATCCTATAATAAATATATAATATATTTTAAAAAGATTAAATATATATCTTAAAATTAAAATGTTATTATATAAAAAAATATCTATAAGATAATTTCTTAATCTTAAATAATGTATGTATATTTAGATAGCGGAAATTGATAATTGCTCGTAATTATTTGTGTAATTACCGCATTCTCAGCTTTTCTCTATGATCAAGTCAAATTTATATTTTAAATGAATATTTTTAACTTAAGTCCATTTTTTAATTTAATATTTTTACGCAATTTTTCTCAAATTTTGATTAAATTTGAACAAATAATTCAACCTATAAACAAGTCCAACTACATTCAAATAAGAAAAATAAAAGATAAAACAAATACAAATAAAAAATTAGCAACTCATATATGATAGGATCATTGTTACTTATATTCTCATTCACTATGTTGGAACATATTATACAACACTTGAGAGTAGCATTTGTTTTGTTTTGTTTTTGTTTTTGTTTTTTTAAAGTATTTATTAGAGTGAGTCCAGTAATTAATTTATCGCATTCTATAGACCCATTAAGAAAATAAATGCTGATAACGAATTTTAAAATTGCTTTATACCCAAGGCAAAGATCGAACCGTCCACCATTGGTTATATTTGTTTTGTTTTAATATGTTATATTATTACGGTGGGTGTGTATTATAATTTTCTTTAAGAGTTTCTTCCTAATTAAAATCTCTTATTGATTCTATCTCTAGTTTCTGAAAGTAGACAAAATGATTGAGAAGATAGAAGCTGTTGTATTCATCCAAAACACTAAAGAAAAGATAGAGATTGGAGCTTTGGTCTTCTGCAGGAACTCCGGAATTTATTTCTACTGCACTAATATGATTTTTATAAATTAGAAAAAAAAAACAAAAAAAGAACGTGGATAGAATTGCCAAGTTGTCTATATGATTATTCACAAGGAAAATATAGATACAAATTAACTATATTAAATTCTATGTAAATGTATAATATTTAAATATTTTGTCAAATTTTACTATTATTCTTCGTATAATATGAATGTTACGAGCTTAATCGATGAATTTTAATTCGGTCATTTCTAAATTTTGTATAATTTTTTAATTTTAAAATGGGAAATGGAGGTAGAAATATAGATAGGACTATAATGGTTGTGTCCTCGGGAATCCCAAAATTTCCGATATCTTGTGATCAACTTGTTCTGTTTTTATATCGTCAGCAATCGGCTAAGGACAGACAAATGAGCGTTGTAAAAGAAAAAAAAAAAGTGAAAATAATGATGAATCAGATTGATTTGTAATGAAATTCATATATAAGAACAGGTTTTGGGAGATGGAAGATAAGAAAAAGAGATTGGAACAGAAAACCAGAAATCAGTTATGGAGGAGAAAATGACAAAATAACTAATGACATAACTGGACTGGAAATGAAACAAGACAATAGCATTATGTTACGTGCCTGGCAATGCAGCTCCCATGGGACACTTTCTCAAGATAACATGCAAACAAAATAATGTATCTGTGTGGAGAGATAAATGTTATTTTTATTTTTACAGGGGAGGTGATAACTGATTGCTGATGCCCATTTTGTCACTATAAATTGAGAGCCTTGGAAGAGAAAGAAAGCAGTGCATTTGCATGAACTTGGTTTGGCACTAGTTGTTTATTTTTATATATACAAAAACCCAGAAGTTCTATCCATGGCTGCATCTTTCTCAGTGCCTTCAATGGTAAGCTTCATTTCCCTGCATTCCTTTCCTTCATCACCACCACTTGGCTCTGTTTTTCTTTGCATTTTAAGTGCCTCCCACGTACCCATGATGACTACTAGCACTCACCCCCAGTGGGGTTAGTATTTTGAAATTATTGCTTATAAGTTGATGTTCCTGTTTTGGGTTATTTGTTAGTGGCTCCCAAAACCCAACACAAGACTTGTCTTTCTTACATCAACAAACAATTATAGAGTCTGCAGGCAAATCTCCCTTACGAAAAATCATCTGGGAAATACAAGGCAGAAACCATGAATTGCAGGGGTTTGGATGGTTTTCCGAACCAAGAAACCCTCCGAACAAACACGTGTTCCATTTTGTGTTTGTTTCCATAGGAATCCTTTGCTTCTTTCTCAACACATGAAGCAACCATCATGGACTATTCTTTTGTTTTTATTCTCTTAAATGTCTCGTTCGGTGAGGGGATTTAGTCTACGTATGGTGTCATTGTTCAGCTGAGTCTAAAATCTAATTTTAAATAAGTTATATTGTTACAACAATATTTTTGTCTTTTTTATTTTATTTCTTATACAATATCAAAAATTACCTACAGTCCCTCCAACCCTTAAATAGGATGATAAATGCGTCTTGTGTATTTGAACCTAACTCTTTTTTGTACTAACAACATGCTTATGTTAATCTAGTTAAAACTTAATCAACTTCTTTTACTTATTTTTTAAAAAGCAAATAAAAAAAATGCATATATTGAAATTTAAACTCATGCCACCAAAGCTTTATTTCGATATTTATATGCATTTCAATATTATTACACAAATTGTTCCACCTATATCGTTTGTATATTTCTACTATAATTAAAAATCTCTTTGAGTTTGGTATCACAAGTCAAGTGATACGAAACTCAATTGATAAAATTATGAAATAACCTTACACATTTTGAATAAATTACATTATTATGAGGGTAATTTTATCTTTTTATTTTTATTATGTTTTATGTCTTTTTTATTTTTAATAAAATGTCAACTATTATTAAAGCCACAATTGAGTTTGGTGTCACAAGTCAAGTGACACCAACTCAATTGAGAGAATTACAAAAACAACCTTATGTATTTTGAATAAGTTATATTATTACGATGGTATTTTTATCTTCTTTTATTTTTAATAAAACCAATAAAAAATATGCAAATATTGAGATTTGAACCCATGTCATGTGTTTCATTATTTATTGAACGTTATTTTTAAACGCGTACTTTTATTCTAAATACATGGTTTGTACATATATACGCTTGTTATAGAATCATTAGTATTATTCAAAGAGTTGATTAAGTTGGTATCACCCAACAACTAAATCTATTATTTTTTGTTTTAAACATGTCCATATTATTTTTTAACATTCTTAAAATGATATTTTTATTTAATAATTAAAATTTTTATAAATTATTTTTAAAACTATTCATAAAAATCCTTTCGAAATTTGTGATTATTCCTTTTAATAATATTATTTTTCGAGATTCGAACTGAGATTCTCATTTTGAACGTGTAATGTCTTGCACCCAAATTCTTTTATTATAATTAAAAAAAAAAACAAATTCACTTATATATTGGTTAGTGTTATATATTTAATTTTTTGATACAAATTATATAAAAAAAAGTAAAAAAAGAACCCAAGCCCGACTTTATTTTTTTGGGTCTAATGTAAGTATTCAAACACAGTCGAACATCAGCAGGCAGAGCTTCGAACATAGACTAGTAACTTGTTTGTTTAGGTCCATTTCATGGCATTAATTTCGAGTAAATTGCTTCAAATTAATCGTATCCTGCCACATTCTTAGAGGTGTAAGATCATAACAATGATTTTAATGAGCGAAAATGCCACTGGCAGATAATGGAGGAAGAAGGGAGGTACGAAGCTGAAGTAGCAGAGGTGCAAGCATGGTGGAACTCAGAGAGGTTCAAGCTAACCCGACGGCCGTATTCAGCTCGAGATGTTGTGGCTTTACGAGGTAACCTTAAGCAGAGTTATGGCTCAAACGAGATGGCAAAGAAGCTATGGAGAACCCTCAAGACACACCAAGCAAATGGCACTGCTTCAAGGACTTTTGGTGCACTTGATCCAGTCCAAGTAACCATGATGGCCAAGCATTTAGATTCGATTTATGTATCTGGTTGGCAATGTTCCTCAACTCACACCACCACCAATGAGCCAGGTCCGGACCTTGCCGACTATCCTTACGACACAGTCCCCAACAAAGTTGAACACCTTTTCTTTGCACAACAATACCATGACCGAAAACAAAGAGAGGCAAGAATGAGCATGAGCCGAGAGGAGAGGGCTCGATCTCCTTGTGTTGATTACCTAAAGCCAATTATAGCAGATGGTGATACTGGCTTTGGTGGCACCACTGCAACCGTTAAGCTTTGCAAGCTTTTCGTTGAACGTGGTGCTGCAGGCGTCCACATCGAGGACCAGTCATCGGTAACCAAAAAATGTGGTCACATGGCTGGTAAAGTACTTGTTGCTGTTAGTGAACACATTAATAGGCTTGTCGCTGCAAGGCTGCAATTCGATGTTATGGGAGTGGAGACAGTGTTGGTGGCTAGAACCGATGCTGTTGCAGCTAATCTGATCCAAACCAATGTTGACACCAGGGATCATCAGTTTATTCTTGGTGTGACTAATCCGAATCTTCGGGGAAAAGGTCTGGCATCCATGTTAGCTGAAGCAATGGCTGCTGGTAAAACTGGGGCTGAACTCCAGGCCATTGAAGACAAATGGCTAGCCATGGCACAACTTAAGACATTCTCCGAATGTGTTATTGATGCTATCAACAACATGAACATCAGGGAGGATGAGAAGAGGAGGAGAATGAATGAATGGATGAATCATTCTAGTTATGATAAGTGCCTCTCAAATGAACCAGCCAGAGAGATTGCTGAGAGATTGGGGCTCAAAAATCTTTTCTGGGACTGGGATTTGCCTAGAACCAGAGAAGGTTTCTATAGGTTTAAGGGTTCAGTAATGGCTGCAATCGTTCGTGGCTGGGCTTTTGCTCCACATGCTGATCTTATTTGGATGGAGACATCCAGCCCCGATCTGGTTGAGTGCACTGAATTCGCTCAAGGGGTGAAATCAGTGCACCATGAAATCATGTTGGCTTACAATCTTTCACCATCTTTCAATTGGGATGCATCAGGAATGAGTGATGAACAGATGAGAGACTTCATCCCAAGGATAGCCAAGCTTGGTTTCTGTTGGCAGTTCATAACACTAGCTGGTTTCCATGCTGATGCACTGGTGACCGACACATTCGCCAGAGATTTCGCGAGGAGGGGAATGCTAGCTTATGTTGAGAAGATCCAGAGGGAAGAGAGGAACAATGGAGTGGACACATTGGCCCATCAAAAATGGTCAGGTGCCAACTTTTATGACAGATATCTCAAGACAGTCCAGGGAGGCATATCATCCACTGCAGCCATGGGAAAAGGCAAGTCATCAAGAAATTAACTCTCCATTCTTTTTCCCAGTTGATTACACTTCAAATACAACAAAATAAAGAAAAAAGAGAATTGATACATGACTTTTGTGCAGGAGTGACAGAGGAGCAATTCAAGGAAACATGGACAAGGCCAGGAGCCATGGAGGTTGCAAATGAAGGCAATATGGTGGTTGCTAAGGCAAGGATGTAGGATGAAGCTAAGCTACATGAGTTATACACAGTGAATGAACCAGAGGGTGGTCGAATGGAGCATTATCCCATTCTTTTATTTGGGAACTAGGATGCAGTTAATAAATATTACCGCAAATTGGATCATTCTGTTGGAGCATCACCCAATTCTAGTGTTCTTTTTCTACTTTTTCTAGATCTCTTTTGCTTATGTTTAAAGATGAAACTGGTTTCTGTTATAGTTTTAAAATGGCAATGAGAAAATGCTTTGTTTTTCTTTTAATCTCATTTATAAGCTTGGATTATGCTTTAAGTACTCGTATGCATTGACTTCATAGTTTTCCCTTTTTTAAGTTGTAAGTACTAGTTAGGAATATAGGAAAGACAGCCTTGTAGATCATAGGGTTAAATGGAATCAGTGGATGCAGTTGTTAGAGATTCTATATACTGCTTTGTTCTGACACCACTTTCCTCTTTGATTGCTGCCCTATTCCTTCAAGCCTGAATCTGCAGGTTGCAACACATCAAGTTGCTCGCTCAACTCCTACCTTGTATCCTTTTAGGTAACATTAGATAGCAATGCACATGAGGTGTCTTCTAAGTGGAGATAACAATAATGTCAAAAGTGGGGGTAAATAATTTCTCACAACATTATAGTATTTCCAAGTGGTTTTTGAAAGTCATCACGTATGCCAAAATAAAATAAAAAGGAAGGAAATAGATGGAGTTATAGGAGTCTAGTTTCCCCTCTTCATTTCTTCCACGGCTTCAAAATAGAAAGCACAATGACGAGTGCAATAATGAGGAGTAAGATAATGGAGATCATCATGCATTTTCTCGACTTTTTCTGCAACCTCTTTGCAGTTTGAAGAGCTTCTGTTCCCGACTGTAAATGGTCTACTGTATTATTAACCTATCAGCATACAAAACACACATGATTAGGGTATGACTTATTGATATGTCAAATTTTATAGGAACAACCCTTGGAAGATGTGAGAACAGGAGCAAACCTGACTTTCAATGTTGTCTAAAATTTCTCCTTGAGCTCCAACAACAACTGCCATATCCAGGTAAATCTGACAAAATTAACGGTTACATTAGAATAGGTAACTTAGCTTGGCCGGTCTGTCGTACATACTAAGGGTTCTGTGTAGACTTCAGATTTTCACCTGCTGTAAATCGAGAAGCTTTTTCTCAATCTCAGTCACTGCATCAT